>CM035436.1:92742303-92809803 GCA_020310875.1 Ceratopteris richardii
CACAATGTCCCATAAAGGCTTGCAACTCTTTTACTATTGTTGGTCTTGGCATTTCAGCTATCATTTTTGTTTTCTCCTCATCAATGGAAATACCAATGTAAAATACAATGTGCCCTAGGATTCTCCCTTGTCTTACAAAGAAAACACACTTCTTAGGGTTTAGACAGACTTATAGATTTTACATTTTTGGAGAATTTGTCCGAGTTCCCCCAAATGATTTGATCTGATTGAAGAAAAAGCACACAAATTATCTACATGTACTTCCATTGTTTTCCTTAAGAAATCCATAAACATATGACACATTAGCCTTTGAAAGGTAACAGGTGCATTTGTTAAGAAAAATGGCATAACCCTAAATGCAAATACCCCCTATTATGTTGCAAAACTAGTCTTATGTTGATCCTTATGGGCTGTAGCCACTTGATTGTATCTAGAGAAACCATCAATAAAGCTATATACTTCTTTTCGAGCTATTATCTCTAGTAAATGGTCTATGATAGGCCATGGGTAATTATCTCCCGGCCATGACCATCTTTCTTTCTTCTCCTCCTTCCACAATGACCAATACTAGCTTTACCTGCTCTTTGTTTTCATAAGATTGATCTTCTTTGTGCTTACTTTGAGGTTATTGAAAAATTACCTTTCTTTCCTCAAGTTCATATCTTTCGAAATGAGCGGGTACATCAATTTGGTTGTGCTCCTTCTCTTTGCCTTTCTCTAGATGGGGTGATTTAGATTTTAGATCTTCTAGTTGTTGTGATTCTTTTTGCTTTTCTGTTGAGCTTTGTATAGTTTTGATCATGTTAAAAGGAACTACGTCATATCCCTCTCAGTCACACAACTTTACAAAAATTTGCTCACTTGAACCTACTTCTAGGGTTGGCAATATTTGATCCCCCCATAAGGTTCAAAGTCTTTCTCATCAAAGTACATGGGTATATAACTAGGATCCTCTACTTTCCTCTCAATTTTACATTCTTCATTTCTCAATTTATACATTCCTACCTTTTTAGGTTTACACGACTAGATTTGAGCAGACTCATTAGAGTCTAACTATCCGATTAAACTTGATGCTTCATAAGTATTACCTTTTGGATGCAGTTTTCTCCAATCCCTAGGTGAAATGTCAAGATATGAGTTGGTTTTCAATTTTATCTTGGTGATGTTATCATCATGTTGAAGGTACAAGTGATTACTTCCCCAATCCTAAACTACATTGAGTTGTCTAAGAAATGGACTTCTTAGTATGATGTTATATGTGTTCAATTCTGAGAATTCCACAACTACAAAAGTGTGCTTGAAGTTTGTTCCACATGTCTTGAGGCCCACTTGGTCTAGTAATCCTATTCGGTGTTGCATGTGTCCATCTCCCAACTCGAGTTTCAACTTTGTTGGGTTCAATTTAGGTTCTCCTTACTTCTCCCATATTTCCTTAGTAATGATTGCTACTCCATCACCACTATCTAGAATAGCTTGTATTTTGCATCCTTGGAATTCCAAAATTTGGGTTGTGTTTCCTTCTTCATCTCCACAATATCCTCCTATTTTATCCAAGGGTACTTGCATGTGCTTTTCTTTTCCTAATTCTAAGTCACATTCTTCATTGCTCTCTGGTGTTTCCATGCAAAACACTAGATCTTGCCAAGAAATTTTATAAGTGATTTCAATGTTTTGTAATTCCTATATATTCTCTTTTACTGTTGGCACATGTATTTTCATTTTTCTACAACTCACACTCTTATCATCTCCCCTTTGCATTATTCGTTCCCCTACTTCCACTATTGGAGGTATCTCTTTATGATATTCTTTAGATTTTTGTTCTCTTATTTCTTCCCATATTACTTGATCCATGCACTTAATATTTTCATCTTTGATTTTTGTCTCTCTCAACCCCTGAGCTTTTTCCAATATTTTCTGAGTAGTTTCAATTAATTTCTTACATATTAGAAACCTTATCTTTTCCTCTAAGTTGAAGTATCATGATTGATATCTCTGTTTGAAAACTCACCTATAAACTCATGATAGAAGATCTCAATATTGTCAAAACTCTCCATGGCAAGTGGTTGAAGCTACATGAGATTTGCTTCTCTCAACATCAAAACAAAAGCTTTGTATTGAGTGAAGTATTCTTCCACTTCCTAAGCTTTAAGCACTTGTTTGAATTCTGCCACATGATCATAAGGATCAGTGGATCCATCGTGCTAGTTTCTCATACTTTTCATCGCCTGAGTTGGTCTTAATCTTCCATGTTGTCCTACATACCTTTCTCTGTTGTTTCTACTTGATATGAAATCGGCTCCATTTTTTTTGTCATTTGTCATGTTCCTAGGTTCTTGTTTCTAATTCCTATTAACCTTGATAGTTTCCAAAAAATCACAATTTTCTAGAATTTCCACTTCAGTCCAAGTCCAAAAATTTCTCAATGTGTTTCCTTTGATATTTATTTTAATTTTCCAATGTATGTATTTTATTTGTGTATTTTTTCCAAAAAATGCACCAATTTTTTTTATTCAAAAATTTGTTTTGTTGGAGAAATCATGATTTCTTCCACTTTTTGTTATAAAAAGTCATAATTTTTTTGCTTTTTTAAGTGTTTTTGGATGAAATTTTCTAAATCTTTTCAACAAGATGATTTTTTCTCCAAATGCTTTCCCTCTACCTAAGCATAAACATGTTCCTAGTTCCACTTAGATATCTGAAAATCATCTTGACCACTTCCCAATGTTGCTTGCCAAGATCAGACATATATTTGCTCACAACTCCCACTGCAAATGCAATGCCTAGTCTCATAGCTACCATAGCATACATGGGACTACCAATAGCAAAGTGATAAGGAATTTTGGTCATGAATTCCTTTTCCTTATCTAATTTGGGGCAATCATCCTTGCTCAATTTCACATATGTGGGTAAAGATGTACTCAATGCCTTTCCACCCTGCATATTGAACCTATCAAGTAATTTGGATATGTACTCACTTTGAGACAAGTATATGCATCTTTTACTCCTATCACGAGTAATGCGCATGCCAAGAATATGTTTGGTATCCCCCAAATCCTTCATATCAAATGTATAAATCAAATTTGTTTTTAGAATTGACAAGTCATAAGAGGACTTCCCAGAAATCAACATACCATCGATATAAAGTACCAAGCATATCAGGCTGCCATCTGGGTATCTCTTCATGTTGAGGTATCAAGCTGAACATGTGATGATCCAAGATGACACGTATTACTTTTTTCATTTCTCTGACATGTATAGTGGTCACATTGGTATATGTTAGAGATACTTCATTGAGCTTTGCTAGATTTATCTACTGAGAGTGATGACACATTTGTTTTCTTGCTAGGTCACTCATTCATGGACATTAGGATTTTCGTTATGTAATATTCTTTATATATTGCACTAGTTCTGTTGTTGTTTTAGGTCATTCTTGTACATTCCTTTTATGTAATAGAAGAAGAAGAAGAAGAAGAAGAAGATCATTCTTCCTTACCTCGATTTGTATATGTGCTCCTCTAGGCATGTTAAACAGTTATCTACACCATCTACTTCAACTATGAAGATTGAAGAAATTAATGCTATTCCTCATGATGCTGATGTGTTGACACTTGATAGTATTGTGCCAGCTGAGGCTCTTATGGCTGATTCTCTTTCCCACACCTGGCTGCTAGATTCTGGTGCTTCGTTCCATGTGACACCACACAGATAATGGTTCTCTAATTATGCAGCAAAGTCTCTTGGTACTCTGAGACTTGGTGACTCTTATTAGTGTGACCTTATGGGCATTGGAGATGTTCTTATGCAGTTCATTGATGGTTCAAAATTTACTATGCATAATGTATGCCATGTACCTCAGTTTTCACACAGTTTGATGTCAGTTGGTCAACTTGATGACCTTGGTTACAAGGTGGTGTCTTATGATCAGTCCTTTCATATATCAAAGGGCAATATGGTTAATGCAAAAGGAAGAAAAGTTGGCTCACTTTATCCTTTATTTGTATCACAGAAAGAACACTTGTTAGCTATTATTGAACAGCCTATGACTTGTATTTTGTATGGTCACTTGAGCCATATATCTCGTAGTGGAATGGAAAATCTTTCTCGTGTTGGCTACGTACTTGTGTTATCTTTCTCTGATTTTTCATTTTGTGAGCATTCTCAATATGGAAAGCAAACCAGAAATGTGCATAGAATGCACACTGACTCTTCAATTTAGGCTTTACATCTCGTTCATACAGATGTGTGTGGTCCTATGCCCACTAGGTCCTTAGGTGATTCTCTTTACTTTGTCACTTTCATAGATGATGCTACTAGAAAAGTCTGGGTATATCCTATCAAATCGAAGGATGAGGTATTCCCTACTTTCAGAAAATGGCTTGCTTAAGTTGAAACTAAAAAAGGAACTAAGCTTAAGGCTTTACATCCAGATAATGGGGTTGAGTATACCTCACATGAATTCAGCTTTTTTTGTCAGTGTAGAGGGATTCATAGAGAGTTTACAGCTCCTTATACCCCAGTACAAAATGGTGTATTGAAAGGATGAATATAATTGTTCAAGATAGAGTAGTTTGTATGTTGCATCATGCAAACCTCTCACAAGGCTTTTGGGTAGAAGTAGTATTGATTGTAGTTCATGTGATTAACCTTTTACCTAGTACTACCAAAGGTCTAGAAGTAGCACAAGAGTTATGGATAGGGAAGCCACCATATTATGATCATCTTCACGTTTTTGGGTGTGAAGCATATGTTCATATACCCAAGAATCTTAGAAAAAATTTAGATCATAAGTCAAAGAAATGCATTTTTCTTGGATATGGTTGAGAACAAAAATTTGGTTATCATTTATGGGATCCTAAAACACGATCAATGATCAGAAGTAGTGATGTCATTTTCAATGAGTCTAAGATGCATAAACATCCCATTAAGGAGGTTGAAGTGAGACGAGTGGTGTTTGAGGATACTAGTCCTCTAGTTAGCAATAAAAATGTTGCACATAGGGACATTCAAGAGAATGTCCGATCATATCAGTCTGCACATGTTCCTATTCATCAACCATTGAGACGCTCTGCATGTGTCTCACATCCACGTGATAGATATGTTCCAGTTTTAGATTTTGTTATGCCAACAAGTGCTGGTGAGCTTTCTTGCTACAAAGAGGCTATGCAGACAGAGGATCATGTCAAATGGTAGCATGCAATGAAGAGTGAGTTGGATTTTATTCACAAGAATGGTACTTGGGATTTAGTACCTTTGCCAAAGGGCAAGAAAGCTTTACCATATAAATGGGTATATAAGCTGAAATTCACATCAGATAGTGCTTCTCCAAAGTATAAAGCATGCCTTGTTGCAAAGGGTTTTAAGCAACAACATGGTGTTGATTTCAAGGAAATCTTCTCTCCACTGGTCAAGATAACTACCTTGCGCATTATGCTTGGATTCATTGAAATGGAAGACTTAGAGCTAGTCCAAATGGATGTGAAAATTGCTTTCTTGCATGGAGATCTTACAGATGTGATCTATATGGAACAACCAGAGGGTTATGTAGTTCCTGGCTAGGAAAGTCTAGTTTGTAGGCCAAAGAAGAGCTTGTATGGACTTAAACATTCCCCTAGACAATGGTACCAAAAGTTTGATGCTTTTATGAAGTCTCAAGGCTATTCTTGAAGCAATGAGGATCATTGTCTCTACACAAAGAGATGCTTAGATGGCAGCTTGATATGCTTGATACTTTATGTCGAGGATATGTTGATTGCTGGAAAGTCCTCTAATGACTTGTCAATTTTCAAAAAGAAGTTGAGTCAGACATTGATATGAAGGATTTGGGGGATGCCAAACATATTCTTGGCATGTGCATTACTCGTGATAGGAGTAAAAGATGCATATACTTGTTTCAAAGTGAATACATATCCAAAGTACTTCACAGGACCATCACTAGTGTCAATAACTAGATCATCTCATCTATTCAAGGACCATCACTAGAAATACCATAACTACTTCTCATTAGAGTCTCCATGAGAGACTCAATCTAACCATCATGATTAACTAATCTCCCTCTTGTCTTTAATCTCCTATCTAGACAATCTAAACATGAAAAAGTCCAACTCTCTCTCTAATCTCATATAAGAAAAAGAGCTCTAATAGTGGAATCTATTCCACTTTCCTTTTACCTTTGAAAGAGATTATGTTGAATCCAATTGCTCTACTCATCCATAGCTGAGAACATGCACATAAGTTCTCCATGTTTTTTCTTTCGAAAGTAGTGGAGAAACAAACTCCCATGTGAAGGAAAACTTACATCGAAAAGTAGAGTAAATGAGTTCCTTCTGAAATATCAACTAAGAGATGTTTTCTAAACCTCTCTTCTGTAAGGGAAAACATACTCTATTCTTCTCTTATGAACAAATCATGTTTTGCTTTCCTTTTTCTCTTTCAAAGAGCAGGAGCTAAAGTGAGACCTCCGCACTGAACTGAGATCTCTCCTCGATCTCTGAGCTAAACCCCACTTTCTCCTTTGCTTACAAGAGAAATTTATGAATTCATTTGCTCCTCTCTTCCATAAGTAATGTAGAACCCCTCATTACATACATTCCTATGAAGATGGAGAAAAATCTCCCATAAATAATGAAGGTGCATGTGGTGAAGAGTGGAGAAAATAAATTCCTTACAAGGGTCAAAGCCCTCTACTAAAATGGTCTGCAATGATATGACATGATACCATAAACACATGTGTATACGTACTACATATCTATCTTTGCCAACCATCCTTTGTGCATGGATCCATAGGATCCAATTAAACTAATGGAATTATCCTTTTTGAAAACCGCAAAATGAGTATGTGATACCAATGGTGATAAAATCACCTATCTCATTCTCTATATGGAAGAATAGATCTTCCCTAAACTATGAAAGATAACTCCCAGTCCTAAGGAGATGTCTACTAAGAGCTCTCCTTTGATCTAGTGAGACATGCTGCCATTAATGATGAGTCCTTTTCTCCTTGGCCATAGAAGAAGAGTGCTCGAAGGGAAGTTGTTTCCATTGTCCCATACCAGTGGAACCTTCTTCCAATTCATGGTGTCATACATGTACTTCCTGTAATTATCTATGTTGCAAACCATCAAAAGTGTACACTTAGTAGGTTGATCCATACTTTTAGAATCAAAAGAGTGACCAACTTTGATGTATGCATTCAAACCATATATCCATGCATGTACATACTAAACATGCCAAAATATAAATGATAATGCCTAAAAACATAAGCCATACATCCCTAAATGGTTTAATCCAAGAATCACATGCATCCAGATCTTTTTGGTGATCTTTCAAAACTGTGCACTTTCCTCTTGAGGTCCTAAAACAAATTTTGAAGTGTCCGATAACATCGGATCACCTCCCAAAATATCAAGCATGGTTAGATGATTACCAAAAGTAATGCAAGTACACCAAAAAATACATGTGTAATCCATCTTTAGACCTAGAAAAACTTTTTTAGGACCTAAAGATAATCATAAAATACAATATACATAATACAAAAGTGGCTCAAGAGTAAAATTTCTTCAATGGCTTTCCCAATTTGTAAGATATGGCTCCCGAAAGGTAGTTTTCAAAAATTGTTTAGACTTTGCAGACTTGCATAGAACTAGAAAAATACATAATTTCTAAAATTTCTTTATCATAAACTGAAGTACGATCTCTTCTCTTCAAAAGAAGCTATAGCACATCCAATTTGGAGTCCTCTATCCCAAGATATGGCCTCTCTAATTGTGACATGACAAACTAGTGGGTTGGTGGAGCTGCTGGAAAAAGTGTGAAAATGTGATTTTTTAAGTACCCAAAAGCATTCTTTCATTAAGAAAATCCTATATTTCTCTCCATAACCGCAGACAGTAATATATGAAGATGATTTGGCATATTTTCAACTTTCCAAATCCTCCCTTCTTGCATGCTAATTTGCCCCCCAAACGAGGCATAAACCAATATTTTTACTTTCTTGTAAAAAGTACGATGGGACATCTTAGCAAGCTTCTAATCCATTCCTAATGTGGAGTTTTCTTGGATTTTATAATTCCCTATGGCAATATATATGCCATGCTTCATGTATGTATATACTAATCCATGGGAAACCTCTTAAATGATCTCTTTTCTTGCTCCCCAAAAGTGGAGATTTGGTAAAATTAGCACTTGAAACTTTTTCCAAAAAAGTGCCAAAAGGGGGTTTTTGAGGAAGTAAAATTCTTCCTTAACTTATCATTTCCATGAATCTAATGATTCCATTGTGAATTCATGTAACATACTCTCAGTATGTATACCTTTTCCCATCCATCCACACTTAATGCACTTATTTTACCTCCCCCAAAATGGAAACTTATTAAATTTAGTCACTGGAATTTTTTTCTCTCAAACGGTGATGGAAGGGGGTTTTATGGAGCTTCAAACTCCCATCATATTGAGCCCTTTGGATTTATTGATTCTAATTGGAAGTACATGCACTATGTTATATGTATACATGCTTTTTCCTACCCATCTATAGAAAATCCCTCTTCATTTCTCTTTCCCAAAATGGGGATTTTTTCACATTTAATTACTCCCTATGCAATAAAAATGGTGTAGAGGGGTTTCTGGGAAAATCCATAGCCTTTCCTTGATTTACACTTTCTTGGAAAATTTATTTCCTATAGGAAGCTTATACTCCATTCTCAATGGAGGTACCAATTCCCCCAATATTCCCAACCTTATATTCTTTCATTTCATCTCACAAAAAAGAGGATTTGCAAAAAAACCCTCAATAATATAACATAACTCTACTAGTCCAGCCACGGATTTCTTCTTTTCCTCTTCATGTACTCGTGCCACTCTTCCCTCCTTGCCTCCTTCTCGACAACACACATGCGGAGGAAGTGCCACTACGTATCAGGGGAGCACTAGATTGTGCCTCTGAATAGACAGGACAAGATTTTGGAACTATAGTTTTGATTACAAGATCACCCACATAGGAGAAATAATACAAGAATATTGAACTATTACAAGAAGTCCCACAACTTGGGATTGATAGGTATGGATAATTGGACTAGAGATAATATAGCAGATCCCACAATCCGGGATCGTAAGTATGAACCAAGATATCTAGGTTACAAGAACTCCCTTAAGGGAGGTGAGTTCGATACAAGAAATAATTAACAAGGATCCTGAAGGGATTTGGTGTGCAGAACAAGAGGAGCGAAAAGGAGATGGAGAGAGAGAAGATAAGAGAGATGTGCACACATGCATGGGAGCCTTGAAACCCACATAATGATCTCTCTTGAGGCAATGCTCTATAAATGACACACACACACACACACACACACACACACACACATATATATATATATATATATATATATATATATATATATATATATATATATATATATATATATATATATATATATATATATATATATATATATATGTGTGTGTGTGTGTGTGTGTGTGTGTGTGTGTGTGTGTGTGTATGTATGAATATAGGAATAAGGTCACATGACCCTTACATCCCCAACAATCTCCCACTTAAGGGTCAATGTGACCCTAGGTGGTAACACATACAAAGAATGATGTAAGACTATACAATAAATTTGTAAGGAAGAGTTCGGATCTCAACCCATACAGATCAGCCTACACCAACTGCCTCAAACAAGGTGTATCTAGCACCTAAAACTGCTCTAGACTCATATTGATAAGAATCGAGCTCACATCTAACTGATGCAAGAACTGATGAAGTTCGTGCAAAGCTCCCACTTGCTCTATGCCTATGTCAATCATCAAATGAATGACAACTCCAATTGCAAATGCTCTAATAGCAACTGCAATGTCTAGTCTCGAGCATAACAACTTGTACATCAGAATCTCGAATGTTGATGAAACATGTGCTATTGTGGATAACCTAAGCATGTTAGCTATGCGTATATCCAAGGCATCCAAAGCACCATTCCCAAGACCAAAATGTCCTGACATACCTGTGTCAACATCTAGTGTGAGTGAATCCAAGAATGACTGCATGATCATTGACTCATCAACATCCAAATCAACCATTCTATCAACCAAGGATGTGTCTAGTTGTGCATCCTGAGAGCTAAACTCCTCTATCACACATTGTGTACCATGAGAGCAATCTTGCTCTACCACACCAAGTGTATGATCATGCTCAACATGAGTTAAGTACACAACATCAATACCAAGGTCAAAATGATGATCTAACTCTAACCGAGTATCATCACAATGCTCTGCATAAGCATCCATATCATGCTCTAAAGCATCCACCTGATCATCCAAAGTATGCTCCATAAGGGCATCCACATGATCAATAATATCATGCTCTATATAAGCATCATGAGCATCCAAAACATGCTCTACATGTGCATCCATCTGAGCATCTGATACTACCATATATGTGCATCATGAATGTCAATAGATCTATGTATAGTTAGAGAAAATGAGACATGACGAGTCTCACACTGCACATAAGGCTAAAATCCCATTGAGAGAAGACTATTTCTCACATCAAGTACCTGTAGTGGATACTTATTCCCAATCCTAGCACCTCTGACAAGCGTATGTTGTCCCAATTGCAACTAAAAATGATGCTCACCTAGGAATTCATAACATTAGCTCACTTGTAACTGGTTAACTGAAATCAAACTCATAGGGAATGAAGTCACATAGCATACATGTCTGAGTATAAGTGATGCTCCACTAGGTAGCATAAGGCATGCATTGTAATAAAGTAAGTTTATGATCTAAGGGCCCGGTTAGTTCAGACGGATCTGAAATCTGACACCGTTTGGTCACCTGTGTGTATGACCAAAGATCTCAAGTCTAGACTTACTAGAAGCTCATTTACTATTGTAACCAAGTGATCCACTTCGCCTAGTGGTTAAGTCTCAAGGGTGAAAAGGAGGAGGTCTTTGGTTCAATCCCCATGGGGTACATGGAGAGAGTATTTTGCCCAAAGAGATCTAGAGCCTTCTAGAAGCATCCGCTTGAGTTAACTCGAGTTAACTGGGACACTTGGCACACATGGAGTTACATGGCTGACACATTGATGGTTAGTATCCACCTACCCAAGAAGGCACTCCCCTAGAGAGAGCTATATATAGAGGCATTTGGTTGGGAGGAGAGTAATCTCTCTAGAACGTGGTGGTGGTCATAATCTTGCATTGGTATTAGAGCCAAGTTTTGAGCATCCTTTCATCATCTTGCAAACTTTCCTCTCATCATACCCATGAGTGCCCTTCATCACCTTCTTTGGCTCAATTTTTTCTCGCGAGTGAGGAGAGTCCCTCTTGGTGGTGTATTGCAAGTAGGAGATTACAAAACAAAGGGATTGTTCTTGTTGTGATTGCGCAGGGCTTGAACCCACAACCTCCTTGTCTACGAGGCTTCCTTTTGGCCAATAGAGTGAATGTGGGACATTTTGTATTCTGAAGGAATCAAATAATGGGCTAATTATGAGCGTTGTGGAAAGCTTCTACACAAGCAAAAGCTTCCAGATGGGGCTTAATCTCGTGACTTCTAGAAGCGGAGGCCTCTGTTTTATCCACTAGAGCACGAACCATTCGTGATGCTGTTCTCTGTACAAATTATCATAGCCTTTATACTCAGTGTTGCAGAACTTTGTAGATCATGAAGTGAAAAAAGATTAATTTCTCTCACGTGTGTCATGGCGGGGATTGGAGCCAGATGGCCACTTTGAGAGGTTCTTTCAATAGCCATTATATCAGCCTCTTGTCGATGCCGAAGGATGCTGGTGACTGTGTTATATGCTATGTTTCAACATAAAACAATGAGACTTCTAGATAGTCTTCTACCCGCTCACCTAGTCTCTTCATGTACGTAAGTAGAGGATGAATCGGCGCGCTGTGTTGCCTCTCTAGCAGAGAAGATCACATAATTATGTGCACCCATAAAGAGGCAACCAACAAAAAACAAATCTCCATGTTGAGTTGATTACAGGATTCAAACTCGCACCACTACATTGGACAACTTTGATGTATCCAACATGCTGACATGTTTTCTTGGTCAAGTAGAGAGTGGGGTTCAAACTCAAATCTATTTCTTATGCAACCGAACAACAATCTAACTCACCAAAGTCATTTGATGAGCTATGTTTGGATTTGCTGCATTAAGTCATTATTGTTGAGCTTCATTTTTTGCTAAAACCTGATTTGAGAAGTTCTCAAGATGGACAAAAGAAGGACATAGCTTGAGTTAGAGCTAAGTACTTTACCAGTCGATGTTTTCATTTTCAATATTTGCTTTGCTCTATGCTTTCATATAGAATGCATTGCTATCAACATTGAAGTAGGGAATGAATCTTCAATTTTGAAAGCATTCTATGTAATCTAATGAAAGCAAAATAGGAGAGCATAAAAGTATGGAAACACTTATCAATCATAGACATGCATCTACGAAAGAATGTTGGTGCATTTCTCCTTTTCAAAGAATGTTTTCATGCACAAAACATGTTTTCTTCTTGCTTGAAAAAGATAGTTAACACTCATGTTTCTGCACATGAATGGTTATATCTTTTTAAAAGCTAACACGTAGAATGTTTGTGCATGGATGATTGGGAACATGCATTTTCAAGCTCAAGAATTGCTTGATTTAAGTTTGGTGCATGAAAGGAGAATGCCGACATGTGCATGCACTCACATGCATTTGCATGTAAGAACAAACATGTGAAGAGATGGATAGGTATGTGCTTGAAGATGAAGAGGTGTTGCAAAATCCTTGATCTACACCAGCCAAATGAACTCCAGGAGTATGTGGTGGGCCCTTTTATCTTGCCAATGGATGTATTAGACACCCTATGTACCTTGGAAGGTCATTCTCAAAAAGATAGATCAAAACATATAAGTTGGAGTTAGCTCAAAGGTGAAGAACTTGCTATTTTGGTTCATACACCTGTCCAGTGTTTTGCATACTTCTCTGAGCACAGCAGCAATTAGCTTAATTCCTTTTGGGGAAGTCTACTTAACTTAAAGAGCTAACTTTCAAGAGTAATCTCATCAACAATAATGAACCACACACTGAGAATGATTTTTAACAAGTGATGACATCATCCCGATTTTCACAGGCTGCTATAGTAATGAGACTAGTGAGCAGAAAAATGAACATAACTCAAAAATGACTTGTCAATTCTCAAAAAGAAGTTGAGTCAGACATTGATATGAAGGATTTGGGGGATGCCAAACATATGCTTGGCATGTGCATTACTCGTGATAGGAGTAAAAGATGCATATACTTGTTTCAAAGTGAGTACATATCCAAAGTACTTCACAGGACCATCACTAGTGTCAATAACTAGATCATCTCATCTATTCAAGGACCATCACTAGAAATACCATAACTACTTCTCATTAGAGTCTCCATGCGAGACTCAATCTAACCATCATGATTAACTAATCTCCCTCTTGTCTTTCATAGAAGAGTGCCACTCCTATCTAGACAATCTAAACATGAAAAAGTCAAACTCTCTCTCTAATCTCGTATAAGAAAAAGAGCTCTAATAGTGGAATCTATTGCACTTTCCTTTTACCTTTGAAAGAGATTATGTTGAATCCAATTGCTCTACTCATCCATAGTTGAGAACATGCACATAAGTTCTCCATGTTTTTTCCTTCGAAAGTAGTGGAGAAACGAACTCCCATATGAAGGAAAACTTACATTGAAAAGTAGAGTAAATGAGTTCCTTCTGAAATATCAACTAAGAGCTGTTTTCTAAACCTCTCTTTTGCAAGGGAAAACATACTCTATTCTTCTCCTATGAAGAAATCATGTTTTTTCTTTCCTTTTTCTCTTTCAAAGAGCAGGAGCTAAAGTGAGACCTCCGCACTGAACTGAGATCTCTCCCCGATCTCTGAGCTAAACCCCACTTTCTCCTTTGCTTACAAGAGAAATTTATGAATTCATTTGCTCCTCTCTTCCATAAGTAATGTAGAATCCCTCATTTCATACATTCCTATGAAGATGGAGAAATCTCCCATAAATAATGAAGATGCATGTGGTGAAGAGTGGAGAAAATAAATTCCTTACAAGGGTCAAAGCCCTCTACTAAAATGGTCTGCAATGATATGACATGATACCATAAACACATGTGTATCCGTACTACATATCTATCTTTGTCAACCATCCTTTGTGCATGGATCCATAGGATCCAATTAAACTAATGGAATTATCCTTTCTGAAAACCGCAAAATGAGTATGTGATACCAATGGTGATAGAATTACCTATCACATTCTCTATATGGAAGAATAGATCTTCCCTAAACTATGAAAGATAACTCCCAGTCCTAAGGAGATGTCTACTAAGATCTCTCCTTTGATCTAGTGAGACATGCTGCCATTAATGATGAGTCCTTTTCTCCTTGGCCATAGAAGAAGAGTGCTCGAAGGGAAGTCGTTTCCATTGTCCCATACCAGTGGAACCTTCTTCCAATTCATGGTGTCATACCTGTACTTCCTGTAATTATCTATGTTGCAAACCATCAAAAGTGTACACTTAGTAGGTTGATCCATACTTTTAGAATTAAAAGAGTGACCAACTTTGATGTATGCATTCAAACCATATATCCATGCATGTACATACTAAACATGCCAAAACATAAACTATAATGCCTAAAAACATAAGCCATACATCCCTAAATGGTTTAATCTCAGAATCACATGCATCCAAATCTTTTTGGTGATCTTTCAAAACTGTGCACTTTTCTCTTGAGGTCCTAAAACAAATTTTGAAGTGTCTGATAACATCGGATCACCTCCCAAAATATCAAGCAGGGTTAGATGATTACCAAAAATAATGCAAGTACACCAAAAAATACATGTGTAATCCATCTTTAGACCTAGAAAAACTTTTTTAGGACCTATAGATAATCATAAAATACAATATACATAATATAAAAGTGGCTCAAGTGTAAAATTTCTTCAATCGCTTTCCCAATTTGTAAGATATGGCTCCCGAAAGGTAGTTTTCAAAAATTGTTTAGACTTTGCAGACTTGCATAGAACTAGAAAACTACATAATTTCCAAAATTTCTTTATCATAAACTGAAATACGATATTGTTCTCTTCAAAAGAAGCCATAGCACATCCAATTTGGAGTCCTCTGTCCCAAGATATGGCCTCTCTAATTGTGACATGACAAACTAGTGGGTTGGTGGAGCTGTTGGAAAAAGTGTGAAAATGTGATTTTTTAAGTACCCAAAAGCATTCTTTCATTAAGAAAATCCTATATTGTTGATTTTGTGACAAAAGCTTGTTTACTAACAAGACTGCGGAAAATTGCCATGCCTCAAATAGAACTAAGCTAGATTGATATTAGAACACCTCTATAATCATCAGTAGCTTAGCAACCTTCTGAAACTGAAAACTTTATAACTGTATTTAGTGAAAACTAAAAATTCACTTTACAGAAAGCTTCACGTTTCCTTCAAGCTTTAATTCTGAACTGATTTACTTCGGACTTTACACTACTGTGTTTGCTTACAGTTAAATAATCTTTCCGTCACTTAATTGTGCCAAAACTAACATCTGAACTCATCAAAACTTCACCAGAACGCCACTGGACTGTCACCGAAATGTTACCGGAATCTTACCGGAATCAACTGCAATTCTGTTTGTAATTACTTGAAATGATTGTTGATGAAGTAAGGAAGTAATACCTGAGCTTCCTTCAGTAATTGAACTCTTTCTAAAGTTTAAAAGAAAACTTCACCAGTTTAGAATGTCTTTTTACGGTCAGACTTTGTACTGTGTACATGTCCCGTTTCACAAAACTCTTTTAATCAGTTTGTAGTTCAGACTCCTAGCTACAAGGTGAGCTATCTCTCATAAAACCCTTTACACTATGTTGTGAGATCTAACTCTCAGAAGTAGCGGAATGTTTACTAAGAAAACTATAACTGTTAATTAACTTTCACAATAACATGAAATTACTCAGATTTCTTCATAAATGAAGAATGCGCTCAAACTTCCACATGAACATGTGTTTTCTATTAGAGAAGATGTGTACAAAATAGATTGGCCTCACTTTGCTCATAGCTATGGAACACTCTCCTACTCTGAGTAGTTATTCCTTACCATCTCTCTCAGATGAATACCCGACAGTTCAGGTTCTATTATTCATCTCTACATACACAATCTTTGGCATCTTCTATATCACTATCCTCAGTTTCTATATGCGCTATTCTATTCCGATTCTATGAGCACACTGCTCTCTCCTCTTTTCACTTCTCTTCACTCATATATATACACTTTGTTCTGAGATTCACCTCGTATTTCTGGAAGTTTCTATGATCTATATTACAGTCGTGAATTTGTCCCTTCACTAAGGCTTAATTTCCTAACTGACTTTGTTTCTACTTCTCTTTGTCTTTCTTCATCTTTATATCTGTCTGTATGTCAAATTTGTGAGTGATTCTTCAACAACTCCTCCTCAATCACTAATTTGCATCCTCTAATCTTTCATATATTATTCTTTTCTTTTATACCTGCCATTTCTTTGAATCTGCTTGTTTTTACTCCATCTAAGCTCTTTGTCAGAATATCTGCTATTTGATCTTCCGTAGATGTGTATACTATTTCAATCTCCTTCTCCATTACCTTTTCCCTCAGGAAATGATATTGAATCTCTTTGTGTTTTGTTCTTGCATGAAATACTAGATTTGCTGCAAGATACAACGAACTCATATTATCTCCATGTATGATAGGTATACCTTGATCAATACCCATGCTTTTGAACAAGGTCTGCATCCATATCACTTCTTTAGCTGCTTCTACAAGTCCTTTATATTCTGCTTCTGTTGACGATAAAGCCACTGTGTGTTGCTTCTTTGAACACCAGCTTACAAGCTTATCTCCTAGGTATATCATATACCCATGTGTCGATCGTCTGTCATCTTGACTTCCTGCCCAGTCCGAGTCACTGTATGCTCTCAGCTTTATATCTGACGTAAAAGGATAATATAATCCTTCCTTTATAGTTCTTTTGATATATCTAAGAACTCTTTGTCCTGCAACCCAATGTTGATCCTTCGGACAATGCATGAACTGTGAGAGAACTCCCACTGCATAACTGAGATCCGGTCTTGTTAGTGTAGCATAAATTAAGCTTCCCACTAACGACTAATACTTCCTCATATCTTTAAACTCTGCACCACCATATTTGCTGAGTTTATGATTTACTTCAAGCGGTGTTGAAGCTTCTCTGCAATTCTCCATGTTAAACTTCTTCAGTAAGATTAGGAGATACCTTTCTTGCAAAACATATATGCCATGATCTGTATATGTAACTTCCATTCCAAGAAAGTATGATAACTTTCCTAGATCACTGATCTTGAACTCTTTTTCAAGCAATCTTTTTACCTCCTTGATTCCTTCATCTGAGGTTCCTGTGATTATTATGTCATCTACATAAATACAAATGTAGATCATACCTTCATCTATTCTCTTAACGAGTAGACTTGCATCAGCCTTTGAGCTTTGCTATCCAAGGTCATTGAGATACTTCACAAATCTGTAATTCCAAGCTCTTGGAGCTTGCTTCAATCCATAGAGAGCTCTTCTTAATCTGCAAACATGATCTGGGTAACTGGAACTTACAAACCCTTCAAGCTGTTCCATGTAGACTTCATCTCATATATATCCATTCAAAAATGCATTCTTTATATCCAGTTGACTTAGCTTCCATCCTTTTGATGATGCTATAGCAATCAATGTCCTTATGGTTCACATCTTTGCCACCGGACTAAACGTCTCATCGTAATCTATGCCATGCATCTGAGCATAACCTTTGACCACCAGTCTAGCTTTGTATCTGGCTATCCTTCCATTTGCAAGTTTCTTAACTTTGTAAACCCATTTATTTCCAATCACTTTCTTACCGTTTGGTTTTGGAACAAGTTCCCAAGTCTTGTTCTCTTCAAGAGCATTGAATTCCTCCTTCATTGCTTCTTCCCATTGTTTCTTACCTTTTGGTTCACTGTAATTCTGAGGTTCTTCATCTTCCTTTACTAAGTAAGCATAGTTTTTCTGAGTCAAATAAGAAGTGTCATAGGAATACCTTGTTGGTTGTTTCCTTACTCTGTTTGACCTTCTTAGCTCATATTCTTCATGTGTATCTGAATACACATCTTCATCAAATCTTGGTCCATCTTCGTTTCTTATACCTGATCCAATCATGGACGTACTTGCCTGCATATGATCTTCATCTTCATTCACCTGCATATGTGATTTTCCTTTTTCTTTTCTTCTTATCTCTTCTTCAAGTGTTTCAACACTATGCTCTTTATCTATATACCAGCTCTTTCCTTCATCAAATGTCACATCTCTGGAAACAATAAATTGTTTGGTTAAAGGAATCCATAATCTATAAAACCCATCTGTTTTTCATCATATCCGATGAACACGTATTTTTCAGCTTTTGGTTCAAGCTTATGTCTCAGTTGTGATGGTACATAAGCATAAGCAACTGATCCAAACACTTTACAATGATCAAGTGTTGGTTTCTTGCCCCACCAGGCTTCATAAGGGGTCATTCCATTTAAAGTTGTACATAGTAATCTATTTACCAAATTTGTAGCTGTATTTACAGCCTCAGCCCAAAGATAATTTGGACAATTCGTCTCCTTTAGCATTGCTCTTGCAAACTCAACTAGAGTTCGGTTTCTTCTTTCTGCTACTCCATTTTGTTGCGGTGTATACCTGCAAGTTATTTCTCTTTTGATACCTGCATTCCACAGATAATCATTGAACTCTCGAGAAAAATATTCTCCTCCTCCATCAGACCTTAGTCTTTTGAGTTTATGTCCTGTAAGTCTTTCAGCATATGCATGAAAATGCCTGAAAGCTTCAAATACTTCTGACTTCTCTTTCAAAACATAAAGAGTTATCCATCTTGTTGCATCATCAATAAAAAGAACGTAATACCTTGAGCCGCTGATAGATCCTTCTTTTGTTGGACCCCATACATCTGTATGTATGAGTTCTAACACACCATCGTATTTGTACCCTTTCTGCTGAAATGGTAACCTGTGGGCTTTTCCCATCTGAGAGGCTTCGCACTTGTGAATCATATGTTGATTCTTCATATTTGGTAATCCTCTCACAGATTGTTTCTCCACCATAGTTTTGATTCCTGTTTCATTAAAATGTCCTAGCCTCTTATGCCATAGGTCTAGCTCTATAAATGCCTCATCACCATGTGTGATCAAGGCTTGACCAACATTCCCTTGTACTTTAAGAGTAAAAATTCTACCTTCCTTTTTTACCATGGACAATCTGATTATATCCATTTTTTGGATCTTCAACAAATACTCCTTCATTTGTAAACCTAACTTGAAAACCTTTTTCTACTATCTGTCCCACACTAATCAGATTCTTCGGGATTGTTGAAACATACAAAACATTTGTTAGTAGGTCAGCTCCATTCTTACACTTTACTTTTCCAATTGACTTTACATTATGTTTTGTGTTATCACCTGTTTGTACTGTATGATTTGAAATACCTCCTTCAAGTTCTGATAACAATTCTATATTTCCTGACAAATGATTTGAACAACCAGAGTCAATATAGAATACCTTGAGATCTTCATTTTCTGACACACTTATCGAGTTCATCGTCAACGTCGTATGATCATCATTCTGCGTATCATTCGCATAGTTGTAGTAGGTAGTGTTGTGAGACTGATTCTGTCCCCAACTTCTTGCTCCACCTCTACCATATCTGCCTCTTTGGCTTTGTCTTCCTCTTTGATATCTTCCGCTTCTGCCTCTACTGTTATTGTTCTGATTCTGCCTTGATCCTTGAGAATTATGCCAGCAATCATGAGCCAAATGATTGCTTAATCCACAGATCCAACAATTCTTCTTATTGTTAGTCTGATTACCTCTTCCTTTACCTTTACTTTTACTTCTAGCATTACCTCTTCCTCTTGCATAATTTGCTTGAGTAATCGTTTCTTCTTCATCTTTTTCTTTACCTTTATCACCTTTCTTCTTATTCTTTGCATACATAGCTGAACTATGTCCTTTATCTCTGTCTGTCTTCAAATCTTGCTCAAACGTTAGCATTAGTCCAAGCAACTTATTTAAATCTGGTACAAAATGATTTAAAGAAAGTTCACTTGAGAGTACAAAAGGTTTCCACCTTTCATCTCCTCTCAATCCTGCAAGCACTTGTGCTATCAACTTGTGATCTTCGATATTTTCATCAATAGATCCAAGACTATCCGCAAAGTCTTTCATCTTAGTGACATAATCACTAATGCTTTAACTTTGCTTTTTCTTGAACGTTGTAAACTCTGACCATAAGCTAGCCTTCCTAGCTTTCGTCGTATTTTGGAAATGATCTTCCAATGCACTCCATATGTCTTCCGCTTTCTCCAGACCTCTAATGTGCGGTAGTAGATGATCTGTAATTGTATTGTAGATATAAGCTCTTGCCGTTGCATCTTTCTTCTGCCACAGCTTCAAGGCTTCTAACTCTTCTTTCTTTGGTTGACTGTAGTCTTCGAAATTCGGCTTCTTTTCTTCTCCTATCACATATATCGTTAAGTCCTTACTTATAAGTAAGGCTTCCATGCGCATTACCCATGCGGGATAATTATCTCTGTCCAATTTGTCAACAGAGATATGATGTGCCATAATCTTCTTGATTCTGTTACTTTTGGTGAGTGTAATGTTAAAAGGTTTTACCTTTTACAAACCTTTACCCTTGAGAATTACTTCGGAACATTTCTTGATGCCGTTTGTTGTTGATCATCTCAGCTTTCACCTTTCTTGTGAAAGTACTTCAAATTCTCTTGTATCTTTACTTTCGTTTCTACTTCTGAGAAACCTTTTCTGCTCTTCAGAACCTTTCTGCTTTGATACCACTGTTGATTTTGTGACAAAAGCTTGTTTACTAACAAGACTGCGGAAAATTGCCACGCCTCAAATAGAACTAAGCTAGAGTGATATTAGAACACCTCTATAATCATCAGTAGCTTAGCAACCTTCTGAAACTGAAAACTTTATAAGTGTATTTAGTGAAAACTGAAAATTCACTTTACAGAAAGCTTCCCGTTTCCTTCAAGCTTTAAATCTGAACTGATTTACTTCAGACTTTACACTACTGTGTTTGCTTACAGTTAAATAATCTTTCTGTCACTTAATTGTGCCAAAACTAAGATTTGAACTCATCGAAACTTCACCGGAACTCCACCAGAATGTCACCGAAATGTTACCGGAATCTTATCAGAAACAATTGCAATTCTGTTTGTAATTACTTCAAATGATTGTTGATGAAGTAAGGAAGTAATACCTGAGCTTCCTTCAGTAATTGAACTCTTTCTGAAGTTTAAGAAAAAACTTCACCACTTCAAAATGTCTTTTTACGGTCAGACTTTGTACTGTGTACATGTCCCGTTTCACAAAACTCTTTTAATCAGTTTGTAGTTCAGACTCCTAGCTACAAGATGAGCTATCTCTCATAAAAAGCTTTACACTATGTTGCGAGATCTAACTCTCAGAAGTACCAAAAAATGTTTACTGAGAAAACTGTAACTATTAACTAACTTTCACAGTAACATGAAATTACTCAGATTTCTTCATAAATGAAAGAATGCGCTCAAACTTCCACATGAACATGTGTTTTCTATTAGAGAAGATGTGTACAAAATAGCTTGGCCTCACTTTGTTCATAGCTATGGAACACTCTCCTACTCTGAGTAGTTATTCCTTACCATCTCTCTCAGATGAATACCCGACAGTTCAGGTTCTATTATCATCTCTACATACGCAATCTCTGGCGTCCTCTGTATCACTATCCTCAGTCTCTATATGCGCTATTCTATTCCGGTTCTATGAGCACACTGCTCTCTCCTCTTTTCACTTCTCTCTCCTCTTTTCACTTCTATTCCGGTTCTTTTCATATATATACACTTTGTTCCGAGATTCAAACCTCGTATTTCTAGAAGTTTCTATGATCTATATTACAGTCGTGAATTTGTCCCTTCACTAAGGCTTAATTTCCTGACTGACTTTGTTTCTGCTTCTCTTTGTCTTTCTTCATCTTTATATCTATCTGTATGTCAAATTTGTGAGTGATTCTTCAACATATATTTCTCTCCATAACCTCACAGAGTAATATATGAAGATGCTTTGGCATATTTTCAACTTTCCAAATCCTCCCTTCTTGCATGCTAATTTGCCCCCCAAACGAGGCATAAACCAATATTTCTACTTTCTTGTAAAAAGTAAGATGGGACATCTTAGCAAGCTTCTAATCCATTCCTAATGTGGAATTTTCTTGGATTTTATAATTCCCTATGGCAATATATATGCCATGCTTCGTGTATGTATACAGTAATCCATGGGAAACCTCTTAAATGATCTCTTTTCTTGCTCCCCAAAAGTGGAGATTTGGTAAAATTAGCACTTGAAAAATTTTCCAAAAAAGTGCCAAAAAGGGGGTTTTTGAGGAAGTAAAATTCCTCCTTAACTTATCCTTTTCATGAATCTAATGATTCCATTGTGACTTCATGTAACATACTCTCAGTATGTATACCTTTTCCCATCCATCCACACTTAATGCACTTATTTTACCTCCCCCAAAATGGGAACTTATTAAATTTAGTCACTAGAATTTTTTTCTCTTAAACAGTGATGGAAGGGGGTTTTATGGAGCTTCAAACTCCCATCATATTGAGCCCTTTGGATTTATTGATTCTAATTGGAAGTCCATGCACTATGTTATATGTATACATGCTTTTTCCTACCCATCTATAGAAAATCCCTCGTCATTTCTCTTCCCCAAAATTGGGATTTTTTCACATTTAATTACTTTCCATGCAATAAAAATGGTGGAGGGGTTTCTGGGAAAATCCATAGCCTTTCCTTAATTTACACTTTCTTGGAAAATTTATTTCCTATAGGAAGCTTATACTCCATTCTCAATGGAGGTACCAATTCCCCCAATATTCCCAACCTTATGGTCTTTCATTTCATCTATATAATATATATATATATATATATATATATATATATATATATATATATATATATATATATATATGTATATATGTATATATGTATATATGTATATATGTGTGTGTGTGTATGAATATAGGAATAAGGTCACATGACCCTTACATCCCCAACAAGCTCCCACTTAAGGGTCAATGTGACCCTAGGTGGTAACACATACAAAGAACGATGTAAGACTATACAATAAATTTATAAGGAAGAGTTCGGATCTCAACCCATACAGATCAGCCTACACCAACTGCCTCGAACAAGGTGTGTCTAGCACCTAAACTACTCTAGACTCATATCGATAAGAGTCGAGCTCACATGTAACTCATGCTAGAACTGATGAAGTTCCTGCAAAGCTCCCACTTGCTCTATGCCTATGTCAATCATCAAATGAATGACAACTCCAAGTGCAAATGCTTTAATAACAACTACAATGTCTGGTCTCGAGCCTAACAACTTGTACATCAGAATCTCGAATGTTGATGAAACATGTGCTATCTTGGCTAACCTAAGCATGTTAGCCATGCATATATTCAAGGCATCCAAAGCACCATTCTCAAGACCAAAATGTCCTGACATATCTGTGTCAACATCTTGTGTGAGTGAATCCAAGAATGACTGCATCATCATTGACTCATCAACATCCAAATCAGCCATTCTATCAACCAAAGATGTGTCTAATTGTGCATCCTAAGAGCTAAACCGCTCTATCACACATTGTGTACCATGAGAGCAATCTTGCTCTACCACACCAAGTGTATAATCATGTTAAACATGAGTTAACTGCACAACATCAATACCAAGGTCAAAATGATGATATAACTCTAACCGAGTATCATCACAATGCTCTGCATAAGCATCCATATCATGCTCTAAAGCATCCACTTGATCATCCAAAGTATGCTCCATAAGGGCATCCACATGATCAATAATATCATGCTCTATATAAGCATCATGAGCATCCAAAACATGCTCTACATGTGCATCCATCTGAGCATCTGATACTACCATATATGTGCATCATGAATGTCAATAGATCTATGTATAGTTAGAGAAAATATGACGAGTCTCACACTGCACATGAGGCTAAAATCCCATTGAGACAAGACTGTTTCTCACATCAAGAACCTGTAGTGGATACTTGTGCCCAATCCTAGCACCTCTGACAAGCCTTTGTTGTCCGGATTGCAACTAAAAATGATGCTCACCTAGGAATGCATAACATCTGCTCACTTGTAACTGGTTAACTGAAATCAAACTCATAGGGAATGAAGTCACATAGCATACATGTCTGAGTATAAGTGATGCTCCACTAGGTAGCATAAGGCATACATTGTAATAAAGTAAGTCTATGATCTGAGGGCCCGGTTGGTTCAGACGGATCTGAAATCTGACACCGTTTGGTCACCTGTGTGTATGACCAAAGATCTCGAGTCTAGACTTACTAGAAGCTCATTTACTATTGTAACCAAGTGATCCACTTGTTCTAGTGGTTAAGTCTCAAGGGTGAAAAGGAGGAGGTCTTTGGTTCAATCCCCATGGGGTACATGGAGAGAGTATTTTGCCCAAAGAGATCTAGAGCCTTCAAGAAGCATCCGCATGAGTTAACTCGAGTTAACTGGGACACTTGGCACACATGCAGTTACATGGCTGACACATTGATGGTTAGTATCCACCTACCCAAGAAGGCACTCCCCTAGAGAGAGCTATATATAGAGGCATTTGGTTGGGAGGAGAGTCATCTCTCTAGCACGTGGTGGTGGTCATACTCTTGCATTGGTATTGGAGCCAAACTTTGAGCATCCTTTCATCATCTTGCAGACTTTCCTCTCATCATACCCATGAGTGCCCTTCATCAGCTTCTTTGGCTCAATTTTTGCTCGCAAGTGAGGAGAGTCCCTCTTGGTGGTGTATTGCAAGTAGGAGATTACAAAACAAAGGGGTTGTTCTTGTTGTGATTGTGCAGGGCTTGAACCCACAACCTCTTTGTCTACGAGGCTTCCTTTTGGCCAATAGAGTGAATGTGGGATGTTTTGTATTCTAAAGGAATCAAATAATGGCCTAATTACGAGTGTTGTGGAAAGCTTCTACACAAGCAAAAGACATGCACTCTCCTCATATGGTTCTAGGTGGGGCTTAATCTCGTGACATCTAGAAGTGGAGGCCTCTACTTTATCCACTAGAGCATGGACCATTTGTGATGCTTTTCTCTATACAAATTATCATAGCCTTTATACTCCGTGTTGCAGAACTTCGTAGATCATGAAGTGAAAAAGATTAATTTCTCTCACGTGTGTCATGGCAGGGATTGGAGCCAGATGGCCACTATTAGAGGGAATAGCCATTCTATCAGCGTCTTGTCGATGCCCAAGGATGTTGGCGACTGTGTTATATGCTATGTTTCAACATAAAACAATGAGACTTCTGGATAGTCTTCTACCCACTCGCCTCTTCATGTACGTAAGTAGAGGATGAACTCGCGCGCTGTGTTGCCTCTCTAGCAGAGAAGATCACATAATTATGTGCGCCCATAAAGAGGCAACCAACAAAAAACAAATCTCCATGTTGAGTTGATTACAGGATTTGAACTCGCACCACTGCATTGAACGACTTTGATGTATCCAACATGCTGACATGTTTTCTTGGTCAAGTAGAGAGTGGGGTTCAAACTCAAATCTATTTCTTATGCAACCGAACAACAATCTGACTCACCAAAGTCATTTGATGAGCTATGTTTGGATTTGTTGCATTGAGTCATTATTGTTGAGCTTCATTTTTTTCTAAAACATGATTTGAGAAGTTCTCAAGATGGACAAAAGAAGGACATAGCTTGAGTTAGAGCTAAGTACTTTACCAATCGATGTTTTCATTTTCAATATTTGCTTTGCTCTATGCTTTCATATAGAATGCATTGCTATCAACATTGAAGTAGGGAAGGAATCTTCAATTTTGAAAGCATTGTATGTAATCTAATGAAATCAAAATAGGAGAGCATAAAAGTATGGAAACACTTATCAATCATAGGCATGCATCTACGAAAGAATGTTGGTGCATTTCTCCTTTTCAAAGAATGTTTTCATGCACAAAACATGTTTTCTTCTTGCTTGAAAAAGATAGTTAACACTCATGTTTATGCACATGAATGGTTATATCTTTTTAAAAGCTAACAAGTAGAATGTTTGTGCATGGATGATTGGGAACATGCATTTTCAAGCTCAAGAATTGCTTGGTTTAAGTTTGGTGCATGAAAGGAGAATGCCAACATGTGCATGCACTCACATGCATTTGCATGCAAGAACAAACATGTGAAGAGATGGATAGGTATGTGCTTGAAGATGAAGAGGTGTTGCAAAATCCTTGATCTACACCAGCCAAATGACCTCCGGGAGTATGTGGTGGGCCCTTTTATCTTGCCAATGGATGTATTAGACACCCTATGTACCTTGGAAGATCATTCTCAAAAAGATAGATCAAAACATATAAGTTGGAGTTAGCTCAGAGGTGAAGAACTTGCTATTTTGGTTCATACACCTGTCCAATGTTTTGCATACTTCTCTGAGCATAGCAACAATTAGCTTAATTCCTTTTGGGGAAGTCTAGTTAACTTAAAGAGCTAACTTTCAAGAGTAATCTCATAAAAAATAATGAACCACACACTGAGAATGATGTTTAACAAGTGATGACATCATCCCGATTTTCACGGGCTGCTTATACTAGACAGTAGGCTGAATCAAACAAGCTTTAAATCATTGAATTTGGGTAAGTACACACTGAGAAAAAGCTCTGACAAGATGAGTAAAAAAGTCGGGTACCTGATAGAGAAGTGAAAATGAACAGATAGGGTTGACTTCAACTGAAGATTGAAACACCGAAATGAAATGAAAATTGGTGAGCATATAGTAGACTTATAGAGCTAACTTTACCGAGTTAAAACACGGAAAATGATCAACCAAGCTCAGAGAAACCATCTCTACAATCTGTCTGCGAAAAACTGAAAGATATGGCAGTGAGTAGTACACTTCACAAGAACATGGAAATATGAACTCAAATGATCTTGAAAATGAAAGTATATTGATTGTAAAATACAATGGACTTAATGATACGTATGTGTGCCTTGGAATCACACCTTGATATGGCATAAATCTCAGCTCTTGGAGGTCTTCACATAACCACGACTAAGACTACCATGTATTTATAGTTGATCTTGGGAGGCTAACTTCCCTCAATCACTCTCCAATCAATTAGTGATTGATTTGATTCTCTATCTACCACAAATCATGAATTCATGGCTCCTCTTTCCCTTTTTGATCAAGTGGACTCAACCACTTAAGATTCTTTCACTTTTACATTAAGTAAAGTCTTCAAAAGTTACAAGAGGTTGTTCACAAGTGAACTTTACATTGTCTTCATTTTAAGGCTTCTTCTTTGAATTTGTGGGACTCAAGCCAATACTTAGGCTTACCCCCTCAAGCCAACAGCTCCCTCTCAAGCCAAGTATGTATGCTTGAGGTCTTCAGTCTTCTAAGATTACCTGCAAACCTATCATAGCCTTGAATTTGCAAAGCTTTGTACCATCCAATGCTTTGGTTAGAATATCTGCACATTGTTGATGAGTGCACAAATATGATATTTGAATCTCTTTGCTTAGAACCTTCTCTTGTACATAGTGATAATGAACTTCAATATGTTTAGTCCTTGCATGAGAAATAGGATTAGCAACCAAATGAATAGAACTCATATTGTCACCAAAAATAGTTGGAGTTCCAAACTCCAATCTAAGATCTGTGAATAATGTCTTCATCCACATAGCTTCCTGAGTAGCTATGGCAAGATCTCTGTACTCAGCCTCTGGGGAAGAAAGATTAACTGTAGGTTGCTTCTTGGATGACCATGAAATAAGCTTTGAACCTGCAAAAGTAAGATATCCTGAAGTGCTCCTTGTATCTTCCTTGGAACCAGCCCAATCTACATCAGAAAATAGCTTCAAACCTAAATCAAATACATAAGGATAATAAAGTCCTTCATTTATGGCTCCTTTGAGATACTTGAGAATCCTTTTGGCAGCATCCATGTGTGGTTTCCTTGGTGTGTGCATAAATTGACTTAGCACACTCACACTGTAACATATATCTACTCTTGTCAATGTGGCATAGTTGAGACTACCCCCTAGACTTTGATATGATGTGATGTCCTCTATGAGTTCACCTTCATGTGAGCTCAATTTGTGATTGACCTCCATTGGAGTACCTGCAATCTTACAATCTTGCATCTTGAATTTTGCCAACATGTCCTTAATGTACTTTCTTTGAGTGAGAAACAAACCATGATCTTTGTAGACAACTTCCAAACCTAGGAAGTAGGTAAGTGAACCCAAATCAGTTATCTTGAATTCTTCTCTCATCTGATCTTTGATCTTCTTCATACCATCTGCATCATTTCCTGTCAATATAATATCATCTACATATACACATAGGTAGATGATCTCAGAATTACTCTTTTTAATAAAGAGTGAAGGATCTGCCTTGCTTGGTTGAAAGCCTTTATCCTGAAAGAATGAAACAAGCTTGAAATTCCAAGCTCTTGGGGCTTGCTTGAGACCATACAATGCTTTGTTAAGTTTACACACATAATCAGGATAAACTTGATTCTCAAAACCAGGTGGTTGTGCCATATATACCTCTTCTGTTATCCAACCATTCAAGAATGCATTCTTTACATCTAGTTGAAGTATCTTCCAATTCTTGGAAGAGGCAATACTAGGCAAAACCGTGCAAAGTAGGCATCTTTGCCACATGAGAGAAGCTCTCCTCATAATCAATTCCCTGAGTTTGTGCAAAGCCTTCAACTACAAGCCTTGCCTTATACCTGTTAATGGAACCATCAAAATTCTTCTTGAGTTTATAGACCCATCTTGAGCCTATTACCTTCATGGATGAAGTCTTGGGCACCAAATCCCAAGTGTTGTTTTCCTCAAGTGCTTCAATCTCTTCCTTCATTGCATGCTTCCATTCTATTTTTGCTTTGGCCTCTTCAAATGATGATGGCTCCTCTTGGTTTATGTCTTGTGCTATGTAGATAGAATGCTTAGTTACTAATGAGGTGTCAAACCCATACCTTTTTGGTTTTTTCTTTTCCCTCATAGATCTTCTTAGGCTAGATGTGATGATTCTGCCTCATGTCCAAGTTCTTGCAATTTTGCTTTACCTTTAGACTTCCATGCTTTGATCTTTTCCATCTGAGATTCTTCATCATCCTCTGAGGTGTCTTGTTCTTCAATCTTTGGTTGTTCTCTACCAAGCTTTGGAAAATCTTCTTCAAGATCATATGGTAAATTGACCTTCCTGCATGAATCTTCATACCATGAATTGTTCTCATCAAAAACTACATCTCTGCTTACCAAGAATCCTTTGTTGGTAGGGTTGTATAACCTGTAACCCTTTTGATTGTTGTCATATCCAATAAATGCACACCTTTCTGCCTTTGGATCCATCTTGCCTCGAACCTGTGAAGGAACATGAGCAAAAGCAATACATCCAAAAATTTTACAATGATCTAAGCTAGGTCTTCTTCCATTCCAAGCCTCATATAGAGTCATCCCATCAAGGGATTTTGAAGGCAACCTGTTAATCAAGTAAGTGGTTGTAGATACAGCCTCAGCCCATAGATAATTAGGCAAATGCTAACCTTTCTTCATGAATGGTAACCTGTGAGACTTTCCAAATTGACATGCACTACACTTATAAATCATATGTTGTTTTGACAAGTTAGGGAGTCCAAGTACACTTTGGTCCCTGAAAACTTGCTTTAATGACCTTTCACTAATATGTGCTAACCTTTTGTGCCATACTTCCAATTTTGTGAGTGTCTGACTACCGTAATTAAAGAGAGCAATGTTTCTAGTGTCTTGTAATTCAAATATGAACAATCTACCTATCTTTTCACCTTTTGCAATTCTTCTGAATCCTTGACTTGGATCTTCAATAAATGCTCCTGTTTTTGTGAACCTGACTTGCAACCCTTTCTCTACTATCTGTCCAACACTTATCAAATTCTTTGTAATGGTAGGGGCATAGAGTACCTTAATAAGTAGGTTGATGTTTCCATCAGGTGCTTTGACATTTCCTATTTTCTCCACAAGGTGTCTTGTATCATCTCCTGTTTGTACCTCATGCTTATTCCTTGGATCTTCTAAATTTGATAGGAGTGCTACATTTCCTGCCACATGATTTGAACAACTTGAATCTATGTAGAAAGCATGATCATCAGATTTACCTTGTGGCATAGCCATGTTCATGATCAATAATGAATCCTCTTTGTTTGAGTCTTCTGTGTAGTTATTGGAGTCTCTCCTTCCTTTGTAGCCTCCTTGATAGTTTGAATGATTGTAGTTGTTGTAGTTGCCATGATAATTGTTGAACCTTCCTCTTGAGTAGCCATAACTTCCTCTATTGTATCCTCTGCCTCTTTGATTCCTGGAATTCCTAGAGCAATTTTCAGTTGTATGATTAGTTAATCCACAAATAGAACATGAGTTGGAGTTTTGGGATCTCCCCCTTCCTTGTCTACCTCCTCTTCCTCTACCTCTACCATGTCTTCCTCTACCTGCATAGTTAGCTTGATATGTTCCTGCTTCATCATCCACTTTCTTTGACTTTCCTTTGTTTTCTTTGGACTTGCTTTTATCAGTATATAAGGCTGAAGATTGATTACCTTTAGAGATTTCTCCATTTTCTATAAGCTTTGCCTCTTGAGTAAGTAGTTGTCCAATGAGTGTATTGAAATCAGGTACATGCATGTCCATGTACAAATCCATAGCTATGGTGAATGCTTCCCACTTGTCATTTGCCTTCAAGCCATTGATGACATGCCTTACAATTTGCTCTTCATCTATTACCTCTCCAATGCTTCCCAACTGATCTGCTATGTCCTTGAGCTTTGTGACAAAATCAGTCACATTTTGTTTGGGAGCCTTCTTGAGAGTTGTGAAATACAGCCATAGTTGATGCTTCCTAGCTTTAGTACTTGAAGAGAAGAAAGCGTCAAGTGCATCCCACACTTCCTGAGATGTCTTACAACTTCTAATGTGAGGCAACAAAAAATATGAGATAGAGTTGAGGAGATAAGACCTTGCAAGTGCATCCTTGGAGCACCATGTGCTCAATCTTTCTTGCTCTTCTTGTGTTGGTTGACTTTTGTTCCTGAAACTTGGCATAACTTCATCTCCAGCCACATAACCATATAAACTTCTACCTTGGAGATAGGCTTCCATTCTTAATGACCAAACTGAGTAATTATCTCTATCCAATTTGTCAATTGATGAAGGAAATCCATCTACCATGTTGTCCAACCTTGCTCTGATACCACTGTGAAGAGATGGATAGGTATGTGCTTGAAGATGAAGAGATGTTGCAAAATCCTTGATCTACACCAGCCAAATGAACTCCAAGAGTATGTGGTGGGCCCTTTTAGCTTGCCAATGGATGTATTAGACACCCTATGTACTTTGGAAAATCACTATCAAAAAGATAGATCAAAACAAATAAGTTGGAGTTAGCTCAAAGGTGAAGAACTTGCTATTTTGGTTCATACACTTGTCTAGTGTTTTGCATAATTCTATGAGCACAACAGCAATTAGCTTAATTCCTTTTGGGGAATCTAGTTAACTTAAAGAGCTAACTCTCAAGAGTAATTTCATAAAAAATAATGAACCACACACTGAGAATGATGTTTAACAATTGATGACATCATCTCGATTTTCACGGGCTACTACAGTAATGAGACTAGTGAGCAGAAAAATGAACATAACTCAAGATTTAAGAATCCAATGATTATGAAAATTTGTATGCTTACACTAGACAGTATGTTAATCCAGAAAGCTTTAAATCATTGAATTTGGGTAAGTACACATTGAGAAGAAGCTCTGACAAGATGAGTAAAAAAGTCGGGTACCTGACAAAGAAGTGAAAATGAACAGACAGGGTTGACTTCAACTGAAGATAACTGAATATTGAAACACCCAAATGAAATGAACATTTGTGAGCATATAGTAGACTTATATAGCTAAGTTTACCAAGTTAAACCATGGAAAATGATGCACCAAACGCAGAGAAACCATCTCTGCAATCTGACTTAGAAAACTGAGAGATATGGCAGTGAGTAGTACACTTCACAAGAACATGGAAATATGAACTCAAATGATCATGAAAATGAAAGTATATTGATTGTACAATACAATGGACTTACTGATACATATGTGTGCCTTGGAATCACACCTTGATATGACATAAATCTCAGCTCTTGGAGGTCTTCACATAACCACGACTAAGACTACCATGTATTTATAGTTGATCTTGGGAGGCTAACTTCCCTCAATCACTCTCCAATCAATTAGTAACTGATTTGATTCTCTATCTACCACAAATCATGAATTCGTGGCTCCTCTTTCCCATTTTGATCAAGTGGACTCAACCACTTAAGATTCTTTCACTTTTACATTAAGTAAAGTCTGCAAAAGTTACAAGAGGTAGTTCACAAGTGAACTTTACATTGTCTTCATTTTAAGGCTTATTCTTTGAATTTGCAGGACTCAAGCCAATACTTAGGCTTGTCATAGACTTGCTCCAACAAAACATTCATGTATGCATGATTTTTTATTAAGTAGTTGAATACTTATACTTTCATTACCTCCTTTTTCTAACTCAACTTCGATAGCTAGGGGAAAATAGAAAACTAGGTAGTTGCAAGGATCCTGGTTGCCATGCAACTCAAGTAGCTAGTTTGTTTTTCCCAAGCATGATATTTAGGTATCACAAATTGGAGTCTTGATTAGGAAAAGTAGGCCCTTCAAAAGTCAAGTGTTCAATTTTCTTGCTCATTAGAATGGCAAGAAAATAGGGCTGCTTGAAAATTTTCATGATGACTCTAAGTTTAGGAAAACTTAGAAAATCCTAACGACAAGCCTAGATATAGTCGTTATATTGGATTAAAGAAATCATGAATCCAAGTAGGTTGATAAAGTTTCCTTTGTAAGTTTTATCTGATTCTATCCCAAGACGTGATAAGAATCAAATAAAATCAAATGGAACTTAAATCAATTGAACTTTTAAGTTCAAAGGATAGTTGATATGTTCCAACTTTGTAGGAGTTTGAAAAATTATTATCATTGTTCAATCATATGATGTTAACTGAGTACTTTTAATCATATTCCCTTTTGATTTTAAAGTACAAGCATCTTTTAGATTGAATAAATGTTTAACAATTACACTATGAACATTTCATGGTCTTCTTTATCACTTAACCATCACCTAGATCCTTTTCTAGAAGTGATAATGTATCAACATCTTTAAATATCACCTGAATAAATGAACTTTATCTAGAGTTTGTCCAAAAGATACATCTTCACAATTAATTAAATAGTTAACTAAACTATCTCATTTGGCTTATATTTCAGAAATAGCTTAATTCCCATAGATTACTTTGACGTATCTTTAGGAATTATCTTGATTCCCAAAGATTACTTTGACGTATCTTAGGAAATATCTTGATTCCCAAAGATCACTTTGGTTTATGTTTCTTCTTTAAGCCCTAATTAGCTTAAGCAAAACTGAGCATAATTTTCTCATCCTCAGAAAAGTGCTTAATAAATTTTCCATGCTTTTTGAAAACTTTGTATCTTGTCTAGAGATGCAGTCATGGAACCTAGCATCCAAATATTGAACACTAAAGTTCAATTGATGCTAAAGTTTATTCACTTCTTTGATTATCATCACTCTTCAGGATGAAATCAAAGAAAAATTTTCAAAAGTTCCATGTCACTTTCATCAAGAAGTGGGAAACCATATCCTTAGGTGCTCCTTTAGTTTGATACTCATTCAAGCAATAAAGCTTTGTGTTTTGTTCAAAAGTCAAGAATATCTTTTACAGATCAAAGCAAAAGATTCCATGATGAATCATTTGCTTAATATTATTTGATTCCTTGAAAGGAATCTCAAGATTTTGAAAGATTAAATTCTCCCTAGATGTGAGAACAAAAAGTCTTGAAGTAAGTTTATTTCACGAGTAGTTCCCAAGAAGTCCTATAACCACCGATAGTGGTACTTAAGTCCAATTATTGATATAACCTAAAGGTGTATCAATATTGATAAGATTCTTAGCTTTGCGATTTGAAAGGCATTAGTGCATGTCTAGACTTAGGTGGGAGAAAAGATCTCTAAAATCCCATGGGTGAGCAAACAAGTTTTAGACAGTTCAAGAGATCTTAATGATAAAGACTAAGTCTTTATTCTAGTCGCAAGGTTAACCAGACTTGATCAAGCTTAGCCATGATTGTCCAAGAACTTATGATTGGAACTACTCTGAAGTTTTCCCAAGTATTGGCAATAAAATTCCTTTTGGGAATTATTCACTCAGGATCCATTTATCTAATGGAAAATTGTGAAAATCGTACATTGATCCAAGTTTGAATAGAGTGAAGGAATTCCAAGAATGTAGTGTGCAACAGTGAAGACGGTACTTAAGTCTGTGGAAGGTAAAACATAATGTTAGCCTATCCTTAAAGGGATTTTGCTACAAATCCAAAAAGCATGAGTGGATGCTTAGACTTACAAAGTAGAGAGATTCTTGTAAAGCCCAGGCAAGGATAGGTACCTAAAGCATCAGTAAGAAAGGAATCTAAAGACAAGATGTCAAAAGCTCTTGTCACTACAACTTGTTCAAGAATAAACCAATTGAACTTGAATCTATGAAAATTCAAGTACTTTGAATTCTAAATGGTTTTCATTTGAAAACCCTAGCAAAGAGGAATAGATATTCTATCAAGAGATTTTCAAGTTTCCAGGGAAAAGTACATGATTATATGACAATCATGTGAAGGAATCAAAACCTAGAATATCAAGTTGGAGATAATGCCTGAAACTTCAAAATTCTTGTAAAGAATTGAAGCAAGAAGGTACTCTCTCAAGATATATGTTTAGACTTTAGGATAAGTATCACCCACACATTAATGTGAATATAAAATAGGGTGGTATGGGACACCAGATTTTATACTCAGATTGATGTAGGAAAGATGGCATGGGACATTGGACCGTGGGATGATAATTATATTTTGGCTCAAGAATGGACTTTGAAGTTAGATTTGAGCCTCAAGGAAATTAAAACTTCAAAGAAGGAGTTTAAATTCAAGGAGGATAAAAGTATTATCTCAAGATATTTCAAGATAATTTCAAGATCAAGGAAACAGAAGATATGAAGTAAGTAACTCTCAAGATATTCTTGGAACACTTCAAGATAAAGTGTTGTTGATTCAGAAATATTTGATAAGATTTTTGAAGAAGTAGATTTTGATATTGAAAAGATCCTTTCAACTAAGGAATAGACTGACTAAGTCAAGCAAAAAGTTATATAACTTGGTAAATTCAGTCCTTTGACTTGAAGAAATGCATAAGAATCGCATTCCCAGTAAGGAGTCATAAAGATTGAATATAGGCATGAACTTAGTCCCAAGTGAAGCATTATTAGAGTAGAAAATGCATCAATGGAACCTCAATGGGTCAACACACTAATGTTAGATACCACAATAGTATCTTGTGGCTAGATGATGTTTTAGATTTGCTTTGAATCTTTTCAGGAATCCATTTTATTTCTCTTAAAGATAGGAAAAATGCTTCAATATCTTGTTGAAACAAATCTTTGCAAAGTTAAAGTCCTGAGTCATCTAGACTTTGACTCATAACAAGTTTACGTATCTTCAAAGAATTGGTTGAATAGATTTTTAGTTCTTTCTTTTTGCTTTTCGAATCTTTTGGATTTGACTCAGATACAGTATTTGATTCTATTCACAAAAGTCAAAGGTTAACCGGTTAGAGCCAGGTAACTAAATTAAACATCCTAGATAGATGTTCTAAACAAGAACCTTTTCAATCTTCAAAAGATGGTAAGTTCAAGATGGACTTATTTATTTGAGTTTGCATCAAGTTATAACATAAATCATTTCCTAGAGACCCATATACCCTAGAATAGAGAAGTTAGGAATTCCTCATTAAATTGACAATTCCCAAGAACTTTTAGCTCAAGTCTTTGAGAAAAGTGTCCTAATTTGGACAATTTTTATTTTGAATTTGAATTGGTCCAGTTATAGTATGGTTGACTCAAAGTAAATACAAAACCTTCTCTTGTAGTTTACATAGGATTTTTAAACTCATTAGGACAAATTAGTCCTCTAGTTGGGGGAAAAAATCAAGTAATTGTTGGATAGGAGTAAACCATTGTACAAACATCCAAGTTAGATGTTTGGGACAACCAAACTTCAAGTTCTCCAAATCAAATTCAAGTGAATCAAGAGCTCTCAAAGTCTTACAAGGGATAAGAATCCCACCTTCATTACTAAGTCCATGCACCAGTCATGCCCATAAATGGACTAGTAATCTGAATCCACCCAGTTCCCATGTTTGTGCCCAGATTGCACCTAGTGTAAACTATGAATTGAACATGGATATTTTTAGATCCACCCTTATTATTCATTCACTAATTTGTACTTTGACCAATTTATCAAAGTGCAAAGCGAGATAGTGGTTTGAATCATTTGGGTAGGGATGCCACCACAGATATGAGACATGTTCTTCGAGTTCTAGAACTTGACCATGTTCTTTCGATTTTAGAACATGAGGCTCGAGGGTTGCCTATACTAGTTATATAGCTCTATTTTTTAGGACGAAAATATTTCCCAAGGAGGGAAGAATGTAATAAAGTAATTCTATGATCTAAGGGTTCGGTCAGTTCAGAAGGATCTAAAATCGGACACTGTTTGGTCACTTGTGTGTATGACCAAAGATCTCGAGTCTAGACTTATGAGAAGGTCATTTGAATTGGGGCAATGGTGAATGTTGATTTCTAGGTTTGAAAGGCTTTTTCTATTTCTTCCACGAGAATTTTGCACTCTTGTAAGGTTGTTAAGAGGTCTCACTAGCTTGGAGTAATCTTTGATAAATATCCTATAGAAATTGGCAAACCCTAGGAAACATTGTACATCTCAAACACATGAAGGTCATTGCCAATCAAGGATTGTCTCAATCTTCTTAGGTGCCATGCAAACATGATCATCCTAAGAGAAATGTCACTTAGATTGAACTCTAAATCTATCAGTTTTCCTCCACACATCTATCTACACATTGATAATGATCTCTATATTTCAAATGTCATTGATTGTCTTGTATAGCCACACATTTGGTACTGGATCATGACTACACATCGATATACACTTGTATTTTTTATTTCATAACTTACTTCTAACTATGGTATGCTGATTAGGATCCTTTCAAGTGAACATATGTACAATCATATCTCAAGCTCTTCATTAATGACCGTCTTCATTCTTCTTGATCTTTATCTGCAAAAAAATCTTTCTTTGACTTTATACATGTCTTCATAAACATCAATGGGTGATTGGTTTGCACCAACGACTCCCTATCAATCTCTAATTGTGATTATGTTCATCTTCTTTATCCCTGCCATCTCTTTGAAACTTTATAACTTAGGACCATCTAGACTCTTGGTTAGCATATCTACTACCTGTTCTTTTGTTGGAGTGTACATGACTTCAATCTCCTTATCAATTACCTTTTCCCTTAGAAAATGATATTGAATCTCAATGTGTTTTGTTCTGGCATGAAATAAAGGGTTAGCTGCCAAATAAAGTGCTCATGTTATCACTTGTGAATAATTGGAACACCCTACTCAACTCCAAGACTCTTCATCAAAGTCTTCATCCATATGAATTATTTTGCTACCTCTACCATGCCTTTATAATCAACTTCTATGGATCATAAAGCAACTGTGTGTTGTTTCTTTGAACACCATGATACTAGCTTGTCTTCAATGTAGCATAGGTAGGCATGAGTAGATCTTCTATCACCTATACTACCTGCCCAATTTGCATCACTAAATACTTTAAGTCTAGTGCAATAAGTAAAAACATAGTACAAGCCTTCATTATAAGTTCCTATAATGTATCTTAGTACTCTTTCAACTTCAATCCAATGAGCTTTACAATGCATAAATTGTGATAAAATGCCAACTACATATGAAATATTTGGTCTTGTCAAGGTAGCACATATCAAACTTCCTACCAAACTTTCTTCATGTAATTGGATTCTTCACCTCCATACTTGCTTGACTTATGATTTACCTCTAATGGGGTTGTTGAGGGTATGAAATTTTCCATGTTGAACTTCTATAGAAGATTCTTCAAATACTTTTCTTGTGTAACATATACTCCATGTTGACTGTAAATGATCTCCATGCCTAGAAAGTAAGATAAGTTTCCCAATTCACTTATCTTAAAATCTTTTTCCATTTGCTTCTTGAGCTTTCTGATTCCTTGAGTATTTGTACTTGTAAATATAATGTCATCATCATAGATACAAATATATATATGTACCCATATTCACTTGCTTTGATAGCAAGATACTATTGGCCTTTGAAGCTTGATATCCAAGTTCATTCAAGAACTTCAGTAATCTATAATTCCAAGCCGTTGGGACCTCCTTCAATCCATAAAAAGCTCTTTTGAGCTTACACACACAATCTGGTCCATTTGAATCTTTGAATCCCTCTAGTTGCTCCATCTATACATCATCTTCAATATATACATTTAAAAAGGTATTTTTTACATCCAATTATGATAACATCCATCCTTAAGCTACAATAGCTATTAATCTTCTAATGGTAGACATTTCAACCACTAGATTATAAGTTTCATCATAGTCCATAGCTTATGTCTAAGCATATCCTTTGACTACTAGTCTAGCTTTGTATCTAGACACTTTTCCATCCATCCGCAAATCTTTTTGTTTTATACACCCATCTACATCCAATTACCTTTTGATTCCCTAGTCTAGGTACCAATTCCCATGTATCACTCTCAATTACAACATCATGCTCTTCCTTAATTGATTTTTTCCAATTCACTTTACCTTTAGCTTTTGCATATGTTGATGGATGTTCATCTGTTTGCAATATGTAAGCATAGTCTTTGGTTGTAATATAAGAAGTGTCATAGCTATACCGTATAGGTTGATTTCTTTCTCTTGATGAACTTCTTATCTCTACAATTCTTGAAGTCTCTTCCTCATTAGGCTCTGGATTAAATCTTGGTCTATCTTCATCTTTAATCTGCATTTCATTTCTATGTCTACCATCATCACTTTCATTGTCATACTCCTGCATTTTTTATTTTCCTTTCCTTATCTTCGTGACTTCCTCAAATTTTTCACAAGTATTATTTGGACCTCTGTACCATGTACTTTTTTCATCAAATGTCACATCTTTAGATACAAAAAAGTGTTTTGTGGATGGACTCCACAATCGATAACCCATTTGTTTATCATGATATCCTATGAAGACATATTTTTCTGCCTTGGATTCTATCTCATGTCTCAATTGAGAAGAAGCACAAGCATATGCTAAAAATCCAAATATTTTTCAATGATCAAGAGTAGTTCTCTTACCCCACCAAGCTTCATAAGCGATCATACCATCCAAATCTTTGCAAGATAACCTATTCACAAGATAGTTTGTAATGTTATGACTTCTACCCATAAGTAATTAGGAAAATTCTTTTCTTTCATCATGGATCTAGAAAACTCCACAAGAGTTCTATTTCTTCTCTTTGCAAATCCATTTTGTTTTTGAGAGTACCTGCATGTTACTTGCCTTTTTATATGTGCACTCTACAAGTAATCATCAAATTCTTTGGAGAATACTCTCCTCCTCCATCTAATCCCAATCTTTTGCGATTTTGACCTATAATCCTTTTTGCATAAACATGATAGTGTTTAAATGTATTAAACACTTTAGATTTATGCTTGATCACATAAAATCTGATCCATCTTGTTGCATCATCTATAAACAAAACAAAGTATTTGGATTCATTGATGTTATAGTCCATTGAAGGATCCCACACATCTATGTGCACTAATTCAAGCATGTTTGAATGCATGAGTCTTTGATTGTTATATGATTGTTTATGTGATTTACCTAGTTGACAAGCCTCACACTTGTATGTCATGTGTTGACTTTGAATATTGGGAAACCCTAGCACTAATCCATTCTTTGCCATTTCCTTTATACCTCTTTCATTAAAATGGCCAAGCCTTTTGTGCCATAGATCCAATTCAGTCATCTATTGACTTCCATAAGTGAACAAGGCATGTCTCACATTACCTTGTACCTTGAGAGTAAAAAGTCTTCCTTCTTTTTGACATACAAGTAGTGTTGATTTTTGAGGAGCATATTGCATTTTTTGGCCATTTTGCATCGTAAAATAAGTTCATAAATTTAGTAAGACCTTCAAACATCACATTAAAAATCTGAAATACAAGTATCATGTGTAGATAGGCTTCAATTGTGAAGGGCATGGTAGATAATTGAAATTTAACACTGCCTGCAACAATACTCTTATATCCTTGATTTGGATCCTCCACATAAACTCCATCATTAGTGAATCTAAATTCATATTGTTTTTCCACAATCTTTCCTACACTCATTAAATTCTTTGGAATTGTAGGAACATAGAGTACCTTGTTGGAGTTAGACATTTGCGGAAGCACGCGAACAACACAAGGAAGAAGAAGAAGCTTGGAGCACAACACACAATACTGAATGTATTACTAGATAATGTACAAAGATAAGTAGCCCATTAGGGCAATAGGCGTATATACAAGTCAGGGGAAAAAAACCTCCTAAAGAGGGAAAAAAGTGCCCCGGTGGTCCTAGACTATTCACACACATCACTACCTAAATATATCAACAAATCCCCCCTCGGAGTGATGCGGTGAACAAGTAGCTAGCACTCATGTATAAGGAAGTGCCAAGCTATGTGGAAATCACTCCACAAAAGGAAGTAAGTCCAAAGCTTTGCGAAAAGCTTCAAACTTCTCCCTAGGCAGAGCCTTCGTGAAAAGTTCTACAATGTTCTCCTGCGTGGGCACATATGCCAAGCTGATCTCCCCAGTAGAGAACCTCTCCCTGACATAATGATAATGCACCTCAATGTGCTTAGTGCGAGCATGGAACACAGGGTTCCTCGCAATTGCCAATGTGCTCTAACTATCAGTGAAGATGGTGGTGGCAGAAGACTGACCAACACCCAAATCAGCCATAAGGCGTCTGAGCCACACACGCTCAACAGTCGTTGTGAAAGCTTCCCTATACTCAGCCTCACAACTGGAAGTGGCCACAGTAGGCTGCTTCTTGCTCAACCAAGATATACATGAGCTACCAAGCATGAAGCAAAAGCCACTAGTGGACACATGAGTGTCATAGTAACCAGCCCAATCAGAGTCAGAAAAAGCATGCAAATGTGGTGGTAGTGATCCCCCCTTGGGATAAAACAACCCAAGTAGCCCAGTACCACTCAACTAGCGAAAGATACGCTTAACCGCCTGCCAATGCTTGACTCCTGGGCAATGCATAAACCTGCTCATCTGTGAGACAACAAATTGAATATCTAGCCGAGTAATGCATAAGTAAATCAAGCATCCAACAGCCTGCTGATAGAGAACAGCATCAAACGCATCTCCATCATCATGAAGACTCAATCGTAAACCTGTCTCCATAGGAGTGGCAATAGGCTTACAATCTTCAAGGCCAAAACACTGCAATAATGTGTCAACATATTTTGTTTGACACAAAGCCATTCCACCATCAACGTGCATAAACTGAATGCCCAAATAATGATGCAAGTGCCCCAAATCAGACATCTCAAATGAGGCATGCAAATCAGCCTTAAAATCAGCAATATGCTTCTCAATAGGACTAGTGAACAACATGTCGTCAACATAGACAACAATGATCAGAAGCACATCATTATCACGCTTAACATATAAGGTGCTTTCAGTTGGATTGTTCTCAAAACCATGTGCAATCAGATAGGCATGTATCTTCTCATACCAAGCACGTGGTGCTTGCTTTAAACCATATAATGCCTTCTTTAACATGCACACCTGGTTTTCATGCCCTTTCTGCACAAAGCCACGGGGCTGAAAAACATACACTTCTTCCTGAAATTCACCATTCAAGAATGCTGTTTTAATGTCCAACTGATGTACATTCCAACCATGATGGGCTGCAAGTGCATAGATGCTCCGAACAGTAGTCATATGGCATGTAGGTGCAAAGGTCTCATCAAAATCAATGCCTCTTTCCTAGGCATAACCCTTTGCAACAAGCCTAGCCTTATACCTGTCAACTGTACCATCAGGTTTACGCTTTAGCTTGTATATCCACTTAGTGCCAATGGCCTTCTTGCCAGGAGGCAAGTCACATAAAGACAAAGTACCATTCTTCATTATTGCATCATATTCAGATTGCATAGCACCCATCCAATTTTCTGAATTTTGTGCTTCATCAAACGAAACAGGCTCAGTCTCATCACATAGACTAGATGTAGCCATAGCATAACAATCTGATGCAAAAGAGGCACTATGAGAGCCTAATCGAGTACGATATGACAGAGGTGCATCTAATTTGCTATCACGCAAGGTCTGCACTAGCCATTTTGGCATAGTTCTTGCCTGCTCAATATCAGCTCTCTCATCAATAAGTACATCATGTAAATCTGCATCAGAAATGGGATGATCTGCATCATCACATGAAACCTGCAAAGGCTGAGAAGTTGCCTCATTAGGACCAACACTAGACTGTCCACCTGTAAAAAGAGGCAGCAAAGTATCATACATGTCTTTGGAGCTAACAGATGTCTCTTTAGTACATGAAAGCAATGGCTGAATAGCATCCTCCACAAAAACAACATCACGGCTAACCAGAATGCGTTTAGTCTGTGGATGATACAGACGATAGCCTTTACTTTCAGAACTGTGCCCAACAAAAATACATTTTACTGCTTTATCATCCAATTTTCTGCGATGTTGTTCAAGCACTAATGCATATGTCAAACAACCAAAAACACACAGATGAGCAGTAGATGGCTTGCGGTCATGCCAAGCCTCATATGGAGTGATAGACTGCAGTGCTTGAGTGGGACACCTGTTCAGTACATATGCTGCACACATGACAGCCTCAAGCCAAAAACTCTGTGGTAAAGCCTGACTCTTGACCATACACCTCGCCATCTCCATGAGTGACCTGTTCTTTCATTCAGCAACTCCATTTTGTTGAGGTGTATACGACACTGTACACTGGTGTTTTATCCCACGTTCAGCCAGAAATGCATTAAAATCAGAAGACATATATTCCCCCCTCGATCAGAACGGAGGGTGCCCATTTTACATGCTGACAGATTTTCAGCCAAAACCAAAAACTGTTTGAAGCACATGAACACTTTGGACTTTACCTTCAATGTATATACCCATGCATGCCTGGAAAAATCATCGATGAAAGTCACGAAGTAAAGATAATTCCCAAAAGAAGGTGTCTGCATAGGACCACAGACATCACTATGTACAAGCTGCAATTTCTGAGTAGCCCGAACTGAACCATATTTTGGAAAGGACAAACGCTGCATTTTGCCCAAAATACAGCCTTCACAAACATGTTTTTCAGGTGCCTCAAGTTTGGGCAAGGAGGACACCATTTCAGATTTCTACAGGCGTAGCAAACTAGCAAAATTCAAATGACCAAAGCATGCATGCCAAAGCTTTGCATCTGACATAGCCTGAGAATCATTTACTGCACATGCCAAATCATTTACTAATATTTCATAGTCTATGAGCTTATATAGCCCACAACATAAAATGCCAGAAGCAATAATCACATCGCCATTTGACAGATCATGAATTGTACACCTGTCATCAACAAATTTCACAACCAAACCAATCTCGGCTAATGCAGAAACTGATAACAGGTTCTTCTTGATCCTTGGCACAAATAAAGCATCTAACAAAGTGAAAGAACTACCTTCAGCAGTAGTCAAAATGATCTTACCAACTCCCATAACAGGATAAGAGGAGTTGTTGGCGCATGTAACAGTATTCCCTGTAGAGGCAAGCTCGAGTGAAGAGAAGAAAGCACTGCGAGGTAATATGTTTGGTCGCCCCACTGTCAAAATCCCAAACATTTGAGTCTACTGTAGACATGCACTGCTCATGAGAAGATGGGACAAAACTACAGACAGTAGTAAACGACCATTCTTCTTCCTGCACAAGATTAGCAGACTCTGTTTTTGGTGTAGAGGCCTCAGCAACAACCATTCCAACCTCTTTCTTCTTTGCCTCTTTAGCAGCCAGTTTTGGACAGTTCTTTATGATATGATCATTCCCTTTACAGTACTTACAAAACAATTTCTGCTTTTCTGATTTCTTCTCATCTTTATCTTCCTTCTTCGAATATGTAGAATTAGCAAATTTCTGCTTACTAGTTGAAGAGCTCCATTTTCCTTTGCCCTTCTGACTAGCCATGAAAACTTGATCTGCAACTCGCATAATGGACCTGTTCTACTTAGACTGATCTTCGTGCAACAGAATAGAGACTAACTCCTCAAATTATAAGGCATTTGGATTGCCTTCCATCATCAATCGAAGAGTAGAAGCAAAACTCTGATATGAATCAAGAAGACCATTCAGAACGGTCTGCACAAGTGAGCTATCTGGTATAACCTCATCAACAGAAATCAACTGTTCCTTCAAGTCTTTGATCTTCATTAGGAAACTGTCCATAGAATCACCTTCATTCATGTGCTCACTCTCCAACTGTTTTTGGAGGTAAGCAACAGGAGCCTCATTCCTAGCTTGGTACAATGTGGTAAGTGTATCCCTAGCATCCTTAGCTGTTCTGCAAGAGCGAATATAAGGAATAATCATGTTTGACAGACAAAGCTATCAATGCATGTGCCTGGGCATCTCTGCCATGTCAACGAATCTGCTCTATAATAGGTGCAGCAGAAACCACAGCACGAACAAGAATATGCAGAATATCATCATCTTCGACACCTTCTGCATCAGCTTCAGTACTTGCAGTTGTAACAGTTGCAGGTGTGATAGGACGTTTTTCGACACCCTGTACAATGTTCCATAGTCCTTTTGCAACAAACACATGTCACATCATATAAGCCCATAACGGGTAGTTGGTACCATCCGACTTATCCTCAACAACCAACATATGGAATACATCACTACTTTCAGCCATGGCCGGTGACTAAAATACCTTGATGCAGAAAATTGATTGTATCTCAAAAAGTTGAATAGAACTGCCTAGACGAATTCTGCTAGACCTGTAGCAGACTTCGAGATGCTTATACTGGCGAACAGAAACCGGTATATACCTTTGGCACAAAAAGATGAAATAGCCTGCACAAGCACTGTGATAGTGCGTTCAGAGGTCGAAACGAGCTCAGATCTCGGAAACACGCTGAGTATGCTCACCAAAATTCGTGTGATTCTGAGACTGCAGACGGAGGAGTGTCGACGGCGCCCTTGATGAAGCGACGACCTGCTCTGATACCAATTGTTGGAGTTAGACGTCTGCGGAAGCACGCAAACAACACAAGGAAGAAGAAGAAGCTTGGAGCACAACACACAATACTGAATGTATTAGTAGATAATGTACAAAGATAAGTAGCCCATTAGGGCAATAGGCATATATATAAGTAGGGGGAAAAAAACCTCCTAAAGAGGGAAAAAAGTGCCCCAGTGGTCCTAGAGTGTTCACACACATCACTACCTAAATATATCAACATACCTTACTTAGGAGTGTTGTCTTTATTGATCTAATGCTCTACACTTTATGCTTGGTGTTATCTCCAGTTTGAACTATGTGTCCATGCACCTAATTTTCTTCCATGTCAGTCATCAAAACAATGTTGCAACTGAGGTGATTGCTACACCTTGAATCATACAATTTGATCTTCACTTGCTACTTCATGTGTAGAATTCATGATTAGATTTAAGTCCTCCTTGATGCATAATGATAATAGGTGTTGTTGTAGGATTGATTTTGGAAGTTTCTTCCACCTCCCATATGTAGTCCTACCACCTCTTTTTTCTACAGTTACGTCTTCCTCTTCTGCCTCCTCTTCCTCTAAATTTATCTCTCTAGCTTCTTCCTCCGCTTCCTCTTTGGCTTCAGCCTCCTCTTCCTCTTCCTCATTGTTCTGAGTATTGTGCCAACATTCATGGGCCACATGATTTTCCTTTCCACAAATCCAACAAGCTCTACCATTTTCTTTGTTTTTGCCACCTCTTCCTTTACCTCTGCTATTTCCTTTACCTTTAGTAAAGTTAGCTTGATTTGAGTACCTTCTTCTTCATTTGATTCTTGTTTACCTTCAACATTCTTCTTCTTGCCCTTTGAATACATAGCTTGAACTCCACTTTTCTCATTCTTAATTTTAAGATACTACTCGAATGTTAGCATATGTCCTAGGAACTGATTTAGATATGGAGTGAAATGATCCAATTTTAAGATACTACTCGAATGTTAGCATATGGAATTGATTTAGATATGGAGTGAAATGATCCAATGATAATTTAGTTGACAATATGAAAGTTTTCCACCTTTCATCACCTCTTAATCGTGTAAGAATCTGCCTTACCAATTTGTATTCTTCAAGTTCTTCATCAACTGCTCCTAAACAAGTTGCAATATCCTTTATATTTGTTACATAGTCAAAAATTGATTGTGAAGCTTTCTTTTTGAAGGTTGCAAATTTTGTCCATAGTGAGACCTTCCTTGCCTTGGTTGTATTTTGGAAATGTTTTTCCAAAGAGTTCCATATATTAGTTGCACTCTCTATCCCTTTGATGTGTGGCAAGAGATAATCTTTAATAGCCATGCAAAGAATACTCCTTGTTTGAGGATCCTTCTTCATCCAATTCTTCAAATCTGCAATCTCTTTTACCTAGTTCGAAGACTAGGATCTTTAAATTCTGGCTTCTCTTCCTCTCCTTTGATGTAAGCCATCAAGTATTTGCCCATAAGGTGAGCTTCCATCCTCATAGGCCATGCTGGAGAGTTCTCTCTATTAAGCTTGTCTATCTGAATGCTATCTCCCATTCTTTTGTTACTAGTTTTGAGAAATGATGATACTATAGTTATCAAATGTACCTTTCTAAAAAATTCTTTACTTCTTTGATCCTTTGAATGTCCTTCGTGTCCTTCTAAAGTTGTTTTGCAAAACTTTAGCCTTCCAATGCTTCCTTTAACTTTGATCTGGAAATATGTAGTAGTCGGGATCTTTTCTTCAATCCCTTGACTTGATCTACTCCGCAAGCTCTGATACCACTTATGCAGACCTTTCCTTGATCTCCAATGTTAAGCTTACCTTGATTTAAGAACACTTCTATATCAAGTATAAGCCAAACTTTACACAAAGACTTCAAGACTTTCCATTTTGAGAATAAATTCTTTCTTCTTCTTAATTCTGAACTTCTGTTTTTCTTCATGAATTCTTATGTTTTTCTTCATAAAATCTGCTTCAAGGTTTGTCTTCATCACCTACATAATTCATGAATTTTAATGCTTCAAAGCACATAATGAACTTCATATGATCCTTTCACAACCTTAAGGTTCGATAAACAATTGATTACACATGTTAAATATCTGTGTGATCACAAAGATAAAAAAGGCTATCTAAAAAAGATGTCTAAAAATGCTGACTTCGAAATAGGTAACTTCTAATGCACATTTCTCTTAGGATTTGGCCCATTTTGCAAAATGATTTTAGCCATAGATTTTATAACTCTCTACTTAAATTTGTAATGTTCAATCATGAAAAACTTTACACGCATCACTGAGATCTAAGCAAAACATTAATCGATGAGTTGCAACATTTCAGGAACTTCACTTTAGAGTATCATACACACATTATGTGAAGAAGTTGGACATGAAACTTTAACCATAACTTGGTTTACTATTGAGTTAGATATCTATACAAGGATTCTTGATCCGCGTGATCATCTTGAGAGAAATGAGAATTAGACTCAACTCTAAATCTACTCGTTTCACTAGACACATCTATCTTCACATTGATGATGATCTTTATATATCAAATGTCATCGATTGTCTTATACAACCATACATTCGTAAGTGGATCATGACTAGACACACACTTGTATTATTGATTGTATAACTTACTTCTAACTATGATTAGGATCCTTTCAAGTGAACATATGTACAATATATATCAAGCTCTTGATTAATGACCATCTTCATTCTTCTTGATCTTTATTTGCAACAAATTCTTTCTTTGACTTTATCCATGCTCTTGCTTGACTTCTTTCAGTCTTCATAGACATCGATTGGTGATTGGTTTGACTTTATCCATCGATTGGTGATTGGTTTGCACCAACAACAACAAGACAGAATTCGAATTGGAACTTGAAAAGTACTTACTTGGAGATCAGGAATAGCATTGGAAAAATGGAGAATGTATGTGGTTAAGCCTTTCTTATCTATGTGTACAAATTGATACTACATACATGTGCCCCCTTAGAGTGGCGATATCATAGACCGACTGCCACTAGAGCACGGTGACTCCAAGAGCTTCACAGCCGCTGTCAATGGTGCAGCCCCACTTCGTAGACAGACAGACGCACTCACACTCTCTCTCTAGAGAGAGCCAGTCCCTTCCTTCATCTAAAGGATACACTATGTGTGTCATGCTTTTTCATTGCCTTTACACGCTAGTGGCGCTAGCGGTAGGGGACGTAGCTCGTGAGCAGAAGAAAGGACATAGCAAGACCCCCATCAGAAAGGGATAGCTCTTTCTAATGCCAGCCGTGCTTCCTGCACTTCTTCTGCCAGGTGAGTTTACTTGCTTCCTTCAGCTCAACCCCACATTTTGTGCAGATTTTCAGTCTCTCATGCTGGGTAAACACTGACGCGAACCATTTCCTGGAGCTGTTGCACTAGGGCTACCTCCCTCACCAGCGCTTGGCTGTGTTGCCAAGAACGAGGGCCTCAGGTCACAAGCGGGAGAGCTGGAGTGAGATTGCTTGAAGACGGCGGCTTCGACCTGATTGTGTTCCAACATTCTTCGTAAACGTCAAAGGAACAGATACAGAAGGAGCCGTATCTCGAAATTAAGGTGGACAATTAAGTATGGAGCGTTATACTTACAGACATCACACATACGGTACAGCTTGAGTTTCTTCTGACGGAGCCAAGCGTGGCGTACGAGCAGATCAAGGGCCCCGTTTTGCTGCTTCAGTAAACGGGGTTGTCACACCGAAGGAGTGCGCGATAGCTACAAGCCTACAAAACACAGGTGCAAGCTTTGTTCCTTAACAGCTGCACAATGCATACACACACCAAATCAGATTCTGAAGTCACAAGCTTAGCGCCCTCTTCCCCAAGGTCGCCTCGATCGCGTCCTCTGTACTTCGTCCAGAGCCCATCCCGTGAATCTCATGATGGGGATTCCAAGGTCTCCTTTCATTCAACTCCCATTTTGAGTCCAATAGGTTCGCCCCTTCACCCAGCAGCATTCTCAACGTCGTCGAGGTCTCGTGATTCCTCCCAGTCACTCGCATCTGCATCTCGGAAATCTGGGTCACGTAAAATTCTTCCCCAGCCGCATGGAAACAGCAGAAACAAACATACCAAGGGATGGGCAGCTAACAATGTGATTGAGGAGGAAGGCCCCGATTTCGACCAACCAAACAAAGCTCCGCAGATATACAGCATCCTTCTTGTACTGTTCTCATGTATTTTTTTCCTAATTGTGTTCATCCTCCTCTTCTGGCTCATCTGTCGACCTTCACATCCGGAGCTGACGCTGAAGGTGCATTCCTTATCCTCCTTTCTCTGTTCTTATTGATTTCCACGTGAACAGAACGCGTATCATATTTTTTGGTCCTTTCAAGTGGGCTGATCTTGCGCAATTTGTGCAGAGATATTCACATATATTCATATAGCTCATAGTATCATCTCGCTATCGTACACGTATTTTATATGAGTGGTCGACTTTGCTGAATGCGTGTGCTTTCTATTGATATCTGTAGATCTGGGTCGCCATATTATGTTTTCCATTGAGTTTATGACGATATCAGGTTATATTATTTTTGTGTCCTCGTTTGTGGCTGAAGAGAAGGGATTTCACCTTTGTTTTTTTTTTAATAAAATGGAGGTTCGGCAAGTGCTTACTCCCCCGAGCTTTAACTTTGAAAGACCAACTGAACAAGTGAATGGGCATAGTACCTGCAGGACCTTCCGTATCCCACAAAACAGGGGTTAGACAAGATTACAACCAATTTCAACTGGTTTAGATGGCAAGACCATTACATGTCCAGCCCGGAGATCGAACTCTAGACCTTGCCTTGTTACTTGGTTGTGGGAAGTCATTTATTGCTTTCGTACTTTTAAGGAGTGCTGTGGAAGTATTCATAGGATCGTTTGACAGAAGCTGGGGCCGTTTTTTTTTCATAAAGAATAAATTAATCGGGGTTCCTCATGGAAATTTTCCATCCACACAATGTGAGGCCAGCCATAGTCATTAGCATCCTTATACTATGCCATGATCTCTGGTAATGTTAATGATATTCTTCTCAACTTCATTATCATCGTAGCTATGGCTGTGTATTTCATGGATGTGTCTTGTGTTCTTTTGTTCCTGAAGATCAAATAGTGTCTTGTTTTATTCTATTCAATCTGGATGCCTGGTTATGCCATTAAAGAGTGATTCAGCATGTTTGGTTGTAATGGTATTCTTCTCAACTTCACTATCATCGTAGCTATGGCTGTGTATTTCATGGATGTGTCTTGTGTTCCTTTTGATCTTGAAGATCAAATAGTGTCTTGTTTTATTCTGTTCAATCTGGATGCCTGCTCTATGCCATTAAAGAATGATTCAGCATGTTTGGTTGTAATGAAGGTATATTGTGTGGCTTCGGATGTCAATCTGAGTAAGTGCAATATCAGTCATCGGGCTCAGTTATTAACACTTGTGCAACGGTTGTGTCTGTTGTGGTCAGAACATTGTATTTCACAACTTCTATGCAAACGAGGGGACGGATGCATCTGGAGTGCCCACTCAGTTGGTGTCAATGAATTGCTCTGTTCAGCTGGAATTTTACAATCCTTCCAAGTACTTCGGTGTCCATGTTATTCCAGTGGAGGCTCTCTTCACGTTATCAGAACTTGAGGTGTCTCGTGGAGAGGTAGTGCTTCTATTTCTTCAGGAAAGCAAAAACATAATCCCTAAGATCTTCAGAGAGCTTTGATAGTGCCACCTATTCTGAAAAGATTGATGTATCATCTCAAGATGTATGTAGTGGACTATGTTTCTCTATTAGTAATTTCATTGCAGCAAACAAGAATAACCAGTGGAAATATGGTAAAGCACCGTTTTCGCAAGTCAGAGAGCGTATATTGCATCGTAATTTAGCCATGGTTTTTGGTTTTCTCATATCTTTGCTCCACATGTACGTCTGCATTTAAATCACTAACCTTATGGTCTCTATTGCAGATATCAAAGTATTTTCAAGCAAAAGGCACTCGGAAGGTGATTGAGGTGGTCGCACAATCAAGAAAGATTCCTCTGTATGGTGCAGGAAACATGATAGCAAACTCAGACGGCTCCACCAAGCAGGGCGTGCCCTTGAACATGGTGGCTACACTTCACTCCCAATATTATGTGGTAGGCAAGATGATCAAGCCAAAGTATCAAAATCAAGTAGTATGCAACATTGAGCTGGATTCCCATAGCATGGCTTTACTTGTTCCTTTGAAGAAAGCTTGCACATATAGCACATAGGAGGGTCAGTTGCTGATTTCCTTTATGAGACATTGTGTAGCATCATGGATTATTTCATGGACCTACCTGCTTAGATGTAAAAGTGAGTCAATTGAGCTGGCGGATGGGATATATTTTGTTCTTGAGTGTACTTATGGCATACACTTCAGTATTATGCATAACCTATTCATTCTATGTTGCGTAATAATATGGCAAAGCAGATATAAGTGTCTTTCAAGCATACTGTGTAAAACTGGATCTCAGAAAAAGGGTGCTGGTTGCTATTTCATTTCGGTGGTATACTTTGGCATGAAGCTTTGTAGAAAGCTGGCATGGTCCGAACGTAAGTTGTAGCTTTGCCCCTTTCTCAGCTTTGCCTTAAAGACTTTCTTGGGCATGTAGATGATTCTATTTTATGCTACTGCTGTAATCCGTGGTCTCTTTCTCTGCGTTGTTCTCTTTCTAGATGAGACGAGGTCTTGCTGCTGTTGCGATCTACAAGAAGGTGCATAGCTTTGATATTAGAATTGTTTCTCCCTGACCCTTGTGATGATTGACTATAATGTTTGTGCTTGATAATAATGAACCTCAATCAGAAAGCTGATGAAGAAAAGGTTTCTGGGCGCATTTGGTTTTTGTTTTCTGATGAGGGAAGTTTTGCCGCTCTTGGCTTTGAACCTTGTGTGTTTAACGTACACTCATCCCCATACACTTTGTTTCTCCTTGAAGGCTGCAAGCATGTTTGATTTCTCAAAGACGCTTTGCATGCTATAGTGACGCGGACATTGGAAACCATGAAGATTTAAGAGCAGACACTAAGTAAGGTAGTATAAACAGTAGATAAGATCTCCAGCAGCCCTAGCTTGAGTGGCTGAGTCATTTCCCTCCTTTGGAGAGAGAGGGGGTTGAAGCCTTGTGCGCTACGTCGACAGGACATCTTTCATCCACATGTAGGAGTGTTGGCAGCTCTCATCCACATGTAGGAGTGTTGGCAGCTCTCATCCACATGTAAGAGTGGTGATTCGTGAGAACCTAGAAGTAAAACCAGTTCCGCTTCAGGGATTAATTGGCTTTCGGGTGCTCCCTTTAAGAAAAACAGAAAGAAAACACAGAACTTAGAAGGGAAGATACAGTCGCATGTCTGTACAGACTGGAAAGTTCACTCGAACCAAAGGCTTTCTAAACGTAGTACCTTTCAAAAGTGCGCTGCTAAGCTTCAACTTGGGGTCGTTCCACAATTTCGAGCGGAACAAAATGATCGCAGTCCGCTCGGAAATGATAAAAATGATGAAAAATATCATGCGCGCCGCTGCGCAGCAGTTCAGACTTTTGCACGGAGCAAAATGTTTTATCTTGGCTACCTCCGCCTTGTGTGAGGCAGAACGACCTGGAACATTTCTCGATAGAAAAACACAGATCGTGCCTTCTGTGGAAGAAAAAAAGCCATTTTTAGTGAATTTAAAGTCACGCGGAGATTAAAACTTAGGAATCAGCAGGCAAAGGAGGCCGGTATCTTTTTAAGAAGTTGTACCGTATGTTTGGATTCTATGGATTGCAGGACTCCTGGATTGTAGGACTCCGCTTCTGTGTGATAGGGGTAGCACATGGATATGTTTTGGGGTGGCCCGGGATCATTTTTTGGGTCATTCTAAAAGTGTTCCATGAGTATATGGATGTCCGGTGATCGGATTTTGGGTGGTTGGAGATTGATTTTGGGTCACCGGATTTAGGTGCACATGAGGGTTTGGTGGTTGGATTTTAGGTGACCAAAAAAATGGATCTTAGGTCACCGAATTTAGGTGCACATGAATGTTTGGTGGCTAGTTTTTAGATAACCTACGATGAACTTTGAATTAGCTCATTTAGGTGCACATGGAGGTCTCATATTCAATTTTTACCATCGATGACTATGGAAAAAATTGTTTGTGTCTCAAGGATTTTATGTATTTAATGGTTAGAAATGTGCCTTGGTTTACTGTTGAGAGTTATCAATATACCAAATGGGTGATCAGAGAAACTTCCGAGTGCCTATGCCTTGTCAGAAATGTGCCTCGGTTTATTGTTGATACTTATCAATATACCAGATGCTGGTTTACCGTTGGTAACTATCAATATGGTAAAATTATCAATATGGACTATGGACACCGAATGCTTTCTTCCCTTTTTGCCTGTGTACTCGTGTATGTGTGTTGCTTACTAAGCTTGCACCCACTCTGCTATTATGAATATTTCTCTCCTATTGCCAAATGAAGGCAATGCCAGCCACTCACTGAGCCAACTCTGGGGAAATCTTGGTGTTATTTTTGAAGCTAATGCCCAATCAAAAGCCTTCAGACAATCTCTCCTAGTGTTGCCTTTGGGCAGTTTAACCCTTGGTTTGTGGGATGGGGGGGTCCCATAGGTACTATGCCCGTTCACTTTTATGGTTGTTCTTTCAATCAATTCAAGCAAAAGGGAGATTACATTTCGGCCGAACTTCCTCAAAAAAAGAAAGGGTTGTCGGCATTCATTGTACTGATAATAACGGAAAATGAAAGCACGGACCAGTGCACAATGCTTAAGATATTTGAAAAAACAAACATGAAACAAGAAGATACATTCATATGAATCAGTTGGCTGATGGTGCAAGGAAATTTCCAGCCTTAATGTGTTTTCCCTTCACTTCCATTCACATAGTAGACTCATCATTGTACTTGTGCACTAATACAAAGATCTCTATTGTACTAGTATGTGTCCGTATATATCTCTCTCTCTGCCTCTCGAAATGATTCGATAGAGAAGTTTGCAATGGAGCTTGCAAAACTAGTTATGTTTGGTACAAAGTCAGAAGTTAAGAGTGTTGACCAGATCCCGTAGATGCACATATGCTGAGGATAGTATAGAAACGAAATTTCACAAAAGTGCTCAAAAAATAGAAAGAGACAAGAGACTTGACACCAGATTGGGTACAATCTCTTCCCACATATTCTTATGGACGAGTCTATCAGAGCATGTGTATTTATAGGTATCTTGCATTACATCCTGAATAGAAGATACATAAGAGTGGTGCTTTGAAAAGCATGTGCTTATGAAAATCTTCTTTATTTATAAAATTGTCGCTTTTTAAGCGATCTACTATTTTTACAGAAATGTCGTTTTCTAAACCAATCTCTTATTTTTCCAAAAAATAACTAAAATACTATCTTTAAAATATTCTTCTAAATATTTGAATAAGTCCACGTGCGTTCAGACCCTCATGAGTTTTCACTTGCTAAATCAAAACACAAATCACATTAAAATCCTCAAGATATTAAAATCCATATAATGTTTCATTATTGCATAAAGTATAACATGCCTCCCAGTTGACGAGCAATTGACCTCAGTTAATAAAAATAAAATAGACATGGATGGCCAGTCACATGTTCCATCACTGAACAATCATAATCATGTTCCATGTAAAAACACATGCATGGAATTAGAAAATTAGAATTTAATGTGACTGTGAATGGTATGCAGAAATCAAATGATCATAGTGTGGAGTTAGTGATGCTTTATGAATCCATTGAGATTCTTCTAGTGAATTTAATTAAATATCTATGATATTGATTACCTATGCATGTAGTAGTAAAATCATAATCAAGTATTTTCTCTGAAACTAAAATTTCAGTATCCTCTTCAAGTAATGGAACATCATCTAAAATAGGAGTGAGTGGTTGGTAAAGTTCCTTTAAAAGATTTCAATAAACTAATATGACAAGAATTACATATATTCCAACGACAAGGTATCTCTAGTCTAAAAGCATTCTCATTAATTTTCTGAATAATATGAAAAGGTCCAGAATAATATGATGCAAGTCTAACTTTAGGATGTTGTGAAATATTTTTCAAATGTCTTTTAATTATTCATAACCATACAAAGTCATTTTCATTGAATTGTTTAGCTACTCATTTCTTATTAACATTACACATGTAACATTCTTGACTTTTCTTAATGTGCTCACGAATCTCATGAAGTGTAAAAATATGATCTTGTGCAAAAGAATCAACCATAGCTATATCAGTTTGAGTGAGAGCCATGGGAGTGGGAAGCTTTTTACCATAAACAATTTCATATGGTGCACGTCCAGAAGTGGTATGTGTTGTGTTATTATATGCAAATTGTAATAAAAGAATTTTTTCATTCCAATTACTTGGATTATCTACAGAATAAAAACGTAATATATCTAAAATAGTACTATTTGTAGTTTCACTTTACTCATTACTTTCAAGATGAAATGCAGAGCTAAAGTCTATTTTAGAACCTAAATTTTGAAATAATGCAACCCAAAAGTGAGTATAAAAACGAACATATTGATATGAAAGAATAACTTTTGGAAAACTATGATGCGGAAAAATACATTTAATAAATAACTTAGTAGCTTGAGGTGCAGAAAGAGTCTTTTTACAAGGAATGAAATATATCTATTTACTAAACCTATAAACAATTGTCCAAATCATATCATTATGAGATGAATCTGTAGAAAGACCAGTAATAAAATCCATAGAAATTTGTTCCCATGGTCTATTAGGTATGGGAAGTGGCATTAATAATCCAAATGGTTTACCGCAAAGTCTTTTCACACATTGATACACAATGCAATGGGAAACATACTATGTAATATCGTTTTCCATATTTGGCCAAAAGAAGAATTCTGTACATGTAGAAATAGTATTTTGTATGCCCTATGACCCATGTATGGTGGTTCATGCATCTCTTTCATATCGAATTCTTTAAAACCTTGTGTGATGCATAACTTGTGTTGGAAATACAAGAATCCATTATGAAAAGTGTAGTGATCCTCACTAAATGCTGTAGAATTATTGAAAGCGTTCCATTTTTGTGAAAGATACAAATTAGATGCATAAGTAGGAATCATGTCATGAAATGAATGAATATGAACAACAGAAATATTATTGATTGAAACAATATTTGTTTGTGGAGATGGGAAGCGGCTAAGGGCATCAACTACAACATTAGCTTTGCTAGGTTGATATTGAATCATAAGATAAAAATTTTGTATGAATGAAGCCCCACTTAATGTGTTTGTCTGAAATCAATGGTTGATTTACTAAATGCTTAATAACCTGTTGGTATGTTTTGATTAAGACTTCATAAGCCATGAGGTAATGTTTCTAAATTTTTAAAGCATGCATAACAACTAAAAGTTCCTTATCATATGTACTATAATTCTTTTCAGAAGGTTTAAGTTTCCTACTTTCAAATGCAATGGGATGATAATTTTGCATTAATACAACACCTATACCTAAACTACTAGCATCCGTAACTACATGGAAAGGTTGTGCGAAATCTGATAATTGTAAATTAGGTGCATGAGAAAGTGCATGTTTAACTTTTTCAAAAGATTGTTGTTGTGCTAATCCCCATGCGGATTTAACTTTTTCTTCAATAATAATGTGAGTGGAAGTGCTAAATAGGAAAAGCCTTTGACAAACTTTCTATAAAAATTACCCTAGAAAAGAGCATACATCATTGACATATTAACGTACATGCCATTCTTCAATTACTTTAATTTTCTTTGGATCCACATGAATGCTTTGACTAGAAACAATATGACATAAATAATATAATTCTTTTTGAAAGAAATAACTCTTTTCAAGATTTCATAAGTTTGTTTTTGTGTAACAAATTGAAGATTGTTGCTAGATGATTTGCATGGTCATTGTCATTCTCACTATACACAAGAATAGGATCAAAGAAAACAAGAACAAAAGCTTGGTACTCAAGAAAAATGTTATTCATCATACATGCAAATGTAGCAAGTGCATTGGTGAGTCCAAAAGGCATTACCATAAATTCAAAATGACCAGTCTGAGTTCTAAAAGTAGTCTTATAAATGTCATTTTGTCTCATTCTTATCTAATGATACTCAAATTTAAGATCAATTTTGCTAAAGATACGTGCTCCACAAAGTTTATCTAGCAAATCATCTATCCTATGAATATGATATCTATTTTTAATTGTGATCTTATTGAGTGCTCTATAGATAATGCACATCCTATAAATCTTGTTCTTTCTCTCGACTAAAAGAACAAGCGCTCCAAAGGGAGAAGAACAAGATCTTATAAGATCTTTGTGGAGTAGATCCTTAACTTGATTAGCTATTTCTTGTTGATGTAAAGATCCATGTCTATAAGGTGCTTTATGGGGAGGAGAACTACCAAGAATTAAGTCTATAATATGGTCAATGGTAGTTTAGAAGGAAAATCAGCCATAAAACAATCCTTATAAGAATCCATAAATGATTTATGTGCATTAGGAAGTGTATGTGTGTAATCAGTTATGCTATCGACAAAAACAATACATGAGTTGTAGCCTTTCCTAAATGCACGTTTTACTTGAGTATGACTAATTAATGGAAATGGTTGGAAGTCATGCATTGCAGACAAAGAAATATCTTGATTGTTAAACTCAAAACTAATTATGTGTGTATGATAATCAATGCATGGATTATAATGATGACGAAAAGGCATACCAAGTATAACATCATAGGATTGCAAAGGAGCAATTAAGAATGTGCATTCATCTATGTATGAACCTATATAAATCTGAACGTTATGCACGTCACTTGTAACATTATATCTATTTCCTTGAAATGCAGCCTTAATTTTATACATAGAAAGGAGTGGGTTTAATAGGAGAGCTTGCACTAGTGTATGAGAAATAAAATCATGTGAACTACCATTATCATGTAAAATACTAACAACTTTACCATTAATAGTACCTTGCATGCAAAGTAAAGAATGAATAGAAATTGTGTTACCCAAGGTACTTAGATCTTTTCCCAGTGCTTCTTCAATCCAATCAGATTGAGTGTCTTCATGAACTGCCTCCATGTTGCATACTTGAGCTCCGACAAGCTTCATGTTGTTAGTTCGCAACCTACATTTAGCTTTAGTATGACCAAACTTACCACAATGCCAACAAGTGATACGAGGCCTCTTTTGTTGAGCATCCATCATCGTAGTTTGAAGGGTTTGAGGTTTGGTAGTTTGTAAAGGGATTGTCCTGGGTACTGGAGAGAAATTGGATTGAGGTGGGTGTTGAAAAGTAGGTGGGCATTGAAAAGTAGGAGAAGAAAAAGTAGAAAAAGGATGCTTGAAAGGAAAATTGGGCTTGATTGGTGGTTCTCATTGACATGCTTGTTGTAAGGGAATGGAGTTGGTAATGGATTGAAACTCTTTCTCATCATCATGTGTGAAATAAATAGCTTCATAGAGGATCGTAGGACTTAGGGTGTTGAGCTTAGCTTGGATTCCCATCTCCAAACCGTCTTCATACTTTCGCTATAAAGTATCTTCGAGAATCCTTTCAAGCGAACGAACAAGTAGTAATCCTTGCCAAAAACGTTCAGTGTAGCTAGACACAATATCTCCATCTTTTCATCCAAAAGTTATCCATAATCGACGAGCATGTAAGTGAAACTGAGGAGGAAGGAAGGACTCCTTGATCTTTTCTTGAAATGTGGTCCATCTGGTGAGGCGATCGGCGCTATGCCGTAAAAAATTCTACCATAATTGTGCCTTACCCACCAAATAAGTAGTAACAAACTTCACTTTTTTAATTTTAGCATATAATTCATCAGAATAATTTCACCAAATAATTAGTAACAAACTTTAGTTTTTCAATTTCAACATACGATTCATCAGAATAAAAATCATCAAATTGGGATAGCCATGAAAGAACAAATTGGCCATCCTTTCGCCCATCGAATCATGAAAATTGGAAATTTTTGGCACAAATCTTGGATTGTGTGCCTTGTTCTTGAGCGGTGATAATGGCCTTTACCACCCTAACTAGGTTATCATCATCACTTGGCAGTTGCTGGAGTGCAACATCTCGTCGTTGTGAGCATTTTGGAGTTCTTGCTGCAAAAGTTCCAATTGTTGCATCCCAGGTAGGGGTGATGTACCAAAATCCTCGGTGTTATGGGTAGGGTCCATGGCCTTATATAGAACCAAAACCTAGGACTAAGCATGTGAGAAAGATTTTAACAATAGTGTATATATATATATATATATATATATATATATATATATATATATATATATATATATATATATATATATATATGTATGTGTATATATATATCTATATACACACACACACACACACACACACACACACACATATATATATATATATATATATATATATATATATATATATATATATATATATATATATATATATATATATATATATATATATATATGTATGTATGTATGTATGTATGTATGTATGTATGTATGTATGTATGTATGTATGTATGTATGTATGTATATATATATATACACACACATATATATATATATATATATATATATATATATATATATATATATATATATATATGTGTGTGTGTGTGTGTGTGTGTGTGTGTGTATATATATATATATATATATATATATATATATATATATATATATATATATATATATATATATATATATATATATATATATATATATATATATATATGAATACATAAATAAAATAAATGAGATTATTGAATAAATAAATAAATAAATAAATAAATAAGGTAAAGAGAGTGTTAAAAGCTATGTTAAATATTAATTAAAAGGAATGGCATATCAATAAGTGAAAATAGGCTAGTGGATAAAGCTTATCTCTTCGAAGTATGAGGTTGTGGGTTCAAATCCGTACATGCTAAATAAGGAACTAAGTAGGCTAACTAGAGAAATAATTAAGCTAACTAGGGAATTAACTAAGCACTTATTGCCACTCAAAAGTGAGAATTGGTTCGTGCATAGACAATAACTGCCAACGAAGCCAAAGGGAATCAAAGTGAACCAAGACAACCAACAGAACCATGGGTGCTAGAGAAGCAAAAGATGCCAAATTTATGTCATAGTTCTATGCCTGAGTTGGCACCTTGGATACATGAGGGTGGCACTTCAAAAATCATGCGTTTATCAAAATCCGCTTTATTTATAAAATCATCGCTTTTCAAGCAATCTACTATTTATACAAAAACGTCGCTTTCTAAAGCGATCTATTTTTTTTTTACAAAAGATAACTAAAATACTATCTTCTAAATAATCTTCTAAATATCTGGATAAGTTCACGTGCTTTCACATTCTCATGAGTCTTCCCTTGCTAAATCAAAACACAAATCACATTAAAACCCTCAAGACATAAATTGTCATAACAGACCCTTTACGAACCTAACCTAAACACAAAGGGCTTTCCAATGAGCTATGAAGCACACCATAGGCTAGTCAATGTAGTCCAACAAAATAGACTAGTTTCCCTAACAAGATTTGAGACATACCAATAAAGAAAGAAATAGTTATAACTCACATTATAAGAAGCTTTTGCCAATCCCTTTTGGATTTAGAAGCCTTGCTTAATAAGCTTTTTGATAAATAGAATAATGCTAAAAATGGACCTTCCTACAAAGAGAAATGAAGTCCTAACGACTTCAATCTTCAAAAGCTTTAACACATTCCTTAGTAAGTAACATTCATTTTCCTGGAAACTACACCTTTCTTTCTGGCTTCAGCTCTTCTCTGATTTGACTTGAATCTTATTAATTCTTGTGCTTTATGACTAATAGAAGTTCTTACTTATAGTAAGCAACAAATTCTAAGAAAAAATTCCAAGTAATAACTTGTAAGTACTTTGAAATGTCTTCAAAAGTTACACTCTGTTTGAAAACTCAGAATTACCTTCATCAGTTTGACATGCCTTCACTATTAGAATCATTTCTCTGAGTACACATCATTTTTTGCAATGATATTTTGGTCGATTGTAGTTGAGCATTGTAGCTTTAAAATGAGCTATTATTCATGAAAAAACTTACGCTGTACTATGAGATCTCACTCTTAGAAGATCACACAAATGTGCGCCTGAAACGTCGTGACATTCAACTAACAATTGCACTGTTATGAAATCACTTAGATTTCTTCACACAAAAGGAAATGACTCAAATCCTTCTACACAAACATGTGTTTTCTATTAGAGAAGATGTGTACAAAATGGCATGGCCGCATTCTATTCATAGCCATAGAAAAATCTCTTACATTGAGTGACCTCTCATCATCGTCATCTCTCATGAAATACCCAACTGCCTCTATACTCACATAGGACTTACAAAATCGAGTTCTCCTTCATTTATTTTCATGAAATTAAATTAAATAATTTTCTCTATATGCTGCTAAACCAAAAGCATGTAATTATCGATGTTTTGAACTAAATTTCATCTCTATTTTGTCACTATATTACATGTGTGAATTTGTCCCTTCACATAGGACTGGTTTTCTGAGTATGTAACTTCCATAGCTCTTTGTCCTTCTTATTTTCCTCATATGTCTTCATGTCTTATGCCTAATTAGTGAGTGAAGCCCCAACAACCCCCCCTCAATCACTAATTAGCATTCTCTAACTTCTTCATACAATCTCCTTTTCTTTTATTCCTGCCATTCCTTTGAATCTACTTGTCTTCACACCACCAAGCTTTTTGTCATGATATTCGTTATCTGATCTTTTGTACGAGTATATACCACGTCAGGTTCCTGTATTGCTGCAAGATACAATGAACTCATATTATCTCTATGTACTATAGGTATACCTTGAACAATGCTCAAGCTTTTGAACAAGGTCTGCATCCACACTATTTCTTTATTTGCTTGAGCAAGCCTTTTGTATTCTGCTTCAGTTGATGGTAGTGCCACTCTATGTTGTTTCTTTGAACACCAACTTACAAGCTTATCACCTATGTATACCATATATCCATGTGTTGATCTTCTATCATCTTGACTTCCTGCCCAATCTGAATCACTATATTCTCTCAATTTTATATCTAAGGTAAAAGGATAATATAATCGTTCCTTTATAGTCCGTATGATATATTGGAGGACTCTTTGACCTACAATCCAATGTTGATCCTTTGGACAATGCATGAATTGTGAGAGGACTCCCACTGCGTAACTAATATCAGATCTTGTTAGTGTAGCATAAATCAAACTTTCTGCTAAAGATTGATACTTCCTCATGTCTTTGAATTCGGCACCATCATATTTGCTAAGCTTATTATTGACTTCATGTGGAGTTGAAGCCTCTCTACAATTCATATTAAACTTCTTCAATAGGTTCAGAAGATACCTTTCATATGATATATATATGCCATGATCTGCATAACTGATTACCATTCCAAGAAAATATGACAACTACCCTAAATCACTTATCTTGAATTCCTTCTCAAGTAATCTCTTCACTTCCTTGATTCCTTCATTTGAGGCACCTGTGATTATAATGTCATCTACATAAATACAAATGTAGATTATACCTTCATCTATTCTTTTGACAAGTAGACTTGCCTTTGCCTTTGAACTTTGATATCCACGATCATTAAGATACTTCACAAGTCTATAGTTCTAAGCTCTTGGAGCTTGCTTTAACCCATAAAGTGCTCTTCTTAATCTGCAAACATAATTTGGATACTTGAAATTTCTAAACCCTTGAGGTTGCTCCATGTATACTTCATTAGATATATATCCATATAGAAATGCATTCTTTATATCCAATTGACTTAAGATCCATGCTTTTGATGCTACAATGGCAATGATTGTCCTTATGGTTGGCATCTTTGCCATGGGACTAAATGTCTCATCATAGTCTATGCCATGCATTTAAGCATAGCCTTTGACCATGAACCTAGCTTTATATCTGGCAATTCTTCCATCTGCAAGCTTCTTCACTTTATAAACCCATTTATTTCCAATCACTTACTTACCGTTTGGTGTTGGAACAAGTTCCCAAGTCTTTTTGTCCTCAAATGCATTGAAATCTTCCTTCATTGCTTATTCCCATTCTTTCTTGCCTTTTGCTTCATCATAGCTATGAGGTTCTTCAACTTCTTTAACCATGTAAGCACAGATTTTCTCAGTCATATAAGGAGTCTCATAAGAATACGTTCTTTGTTGTCTCCTCAATCTGGTTGACCTTCTTGGTTCACATTCTTCATGTGTATCTGAATACACCTTCACCAAACCTTGGTACATCTTCATTTCTTCTTGATGAATCCAACTTTGGATGTACTTGCTTGTATGTGATCTTCAACTCCATTTACCTACATATTTGATTTACCTCTCTCACTTCTTCTTACTTTTTCTTCAAATGATTCAATGTTGTGAATTTGTTCTGCATACCAACTCTTCTGTTCATCAAATGTCACATTTCTAGAATTAATAAATTGTTGTTAGAGGATTCCATAACCTATAACCCATCTACTTTTCATCATATCCAATAAACACATATTTTTCAACCTTTGGTTCAAGTTTATGTTTGATTTGTGATGGCACATAAGCATAGGCAATTAATCCAAACACCTTGCAATGATATAGTGTTGGTTTCTTACCCCAACAAGCTCCATAAGGAGTCATTTCATTGAGAGCTTTACATGATAATCTATTTGTAAGATATGTGGTTGTATTCATAGCCTCAGTCCATAGATAATTTTGACAATTATTTTCCTTTATCATTGCCCTATCAAACTCAACCAAAGTTATATTTCTCCTTTGTGGCACCCCATTTTGTTGAGGTATGTACTTGCAAGTTATTTCTCTCTTAATAGCTGCATTCCATAGATAATCATTGAATTCTTGGGAGAAGTATTCTCCACCTCCATCAGACCTTTGCGTCTTAAGCTTTTGACATGTAACCATTTTTGCATATGCATGAAAATGTTGGAAGGATCCAAACACTTTTGATCTTTCCTTCAAGACATGAATAGTTATCCATCTTGTAGTATCATCAATAAAAAGAACATAATATCTAGATTCATTGATTGATCCTTCTTTTGTTGGTTCCCATACATCTGTATGGATGAGTTCTAGTAATCCATCATTCTTGAATCCTTTCCTTTGAAATGGTAGTCTATGTGGTTTTCCCATTTGAGATGCTTCACATTTGTAAACCATGTGTTAGTTCTCCACATTTGGTAGCCCTATTACATATTGATTTGCCATCATAGCTTTAATTCCTTTTTCATTAAGAACTGGGGTATAAGGAGCTGTAAACTCTCTACGAATCCCTGTAGACTGACAAAAAATGTTGAATTCATGTGAGGTATACTCACCCCCATTATCTGAACATAAAGCCTTAAGCTTAGTTCCTTTTTCAGTCTCAACTGAAGCAAGACATTTTTTGAAAGTAGGGAATACCTCATCCTTCATTTTGATAGGATATACCCAAACTTTTCTAGTAGCATCATCTATGAAAGTGAAAAAGTAAAGAGAACTACCTAAGGACCTAGTGGGCATAGGACCACACACATCTGTATGAGCCAGATCCAAAGGTTGAATTGAAGAGTCAATGTGCATGCTATGCACATTTTTGGTTTGCTTTCCATATTGACAATGCTCACAAAATGAAAAATCGGAGAAAGATAATATAGGTAAGTAGCCAGAATGAGAAAGATTTCCATTCCACTATGAGATATATGGCCCAAACACATGCCAAATACAAGCCATAGGCTGTTTAGTAATAGCTAACAAGTGTTCTTTTTGTGGCCAACTTTGCTTCCTTTTGCAATAACCATATTGCCCTTCGATATACAAAAGGACTGAACATAGAAGACCACCTTGTAACCAAGGTCATCAAGTTGACCAACTAACATCAAATTGCATGATAACTGAGCTACATGGCATACATAATGCATAGTAAATTTTGAACCATTAATGAACTGCACAACCACATCTCCAATCCCCACAATGTCACACTAGTAAGAGTCACCAAGTCTCATGGTACCAAGAGACTTTGCTACATAATTAGAGAACCATTCTCAGTGTGGTGTCACATGGAAGGAAGCACCAGAACTAGCGGCCATGGGTGGGAAAGAGAATGGGCCATAAGAGCCTCAGTTGGCATAGTACTATCGTGTCAACACATCATCATCATCAACAATAGCATTAATTTCTTCAATCTTTACAGTCAAAGTAGATGGTGTAGGTAATTGTTTAACATGTCCATCAACATTCTTACTTCTACTCTTATTCTGTTGACCATTCTTTTCCTTGTTCTTGCTCCAGCCGTGTTGCTGATTCTTTCCTTGGTAAGAACTATGAACATTATATGCATCTCCACTCTGAGTGCCAACCATAGATTTTCTACAAATCTCCTCACTCAAGAGTGCTCCACATATGTCATCATAGACGAGTTTACCACCAAGTGCACTATTGCTAATATGTGTGCAAAATGTATCCCATGATGATGGCAAGGTGCATAACAACAATACTGCTTTCATTTCATTATCTATATCCATATTCAAAGCTTGTAACTGGCAGAATATATGGTCGCCCCACTATCAAAATACCAAACATCTGAGTTTACTACAGACATGCACTACTCATGAGAAGATGGGTCAAAACTGCAAACAGTACTAAACGCCCATTCTTCTTCCTGCACAAGATTAGCAGACTCTGTTTTTGGTGTAGAGGTCTCTGCAACAACCATTCCAGCCTCTTTCTTCTTTGCCTCTTTAGCAGCCAGTTTTGGACAATTCTTTATGATATGATCATTCCCTTTACAGAACTTACAAAACAATTTTTGCTTTTCAGATTTCTTCTCATCTTTTTCTTCCTTCTTCGAATGTGCATAATTAGTAGATTTCTGATTACTAGTTGAAGAGCTCCATTTTCCTTTGCCCTTCTGACTAGCCAGGAAAGCTTGATCTACAATTCGCATAATGGACCTGTTCTGCTTGGACTAATCTTCCTGCAACAGAACAGAGACTAACTCCTCAAATGATAAGACATTTGGATTTCCTTTCATCATCAATCGAAGAGTAGAAGCAAAACTCTGATATGAATCAGGAAGACCATTCAGAACGGTCTGCACAAGTGAGCTATCTGGTATAACCTCATCAGCAGAAGCCAATTGTTCTTTCAAGTCTTTGATCTTCGTTAGGAAACTGTCCATAGAATCACTTTCATTCATGTGCTCACTCTCCAACTGTTTTCGGAGGTAAGCAACACGAGCTTCATTCCTAGCTTGGTACAATGTGGTAAGTATATCCCAAGCATCCTTAGCTGTTTTGCAAGAGAGAATGTGAGGAATAATGACACGTTTGACAGACAAAGCTATCAATGCATGTGCCTGGGCATCTTTGCCATCCCAAGGAATCTGCTCTACAGTAGATGCAGAAAGAACCACAACACGAATAGGAATATGCAGAATACCATCATCTTCGACACCTTCTGCATCAGCTTCAGTACCTGCAGTTGTAACAGTTTTAGGTGTGATATGACATTTTTTGACACCTTGCACAATGTTCCACAGTCCTTTTGCAACCAACACATGTCACATCATATAAGCCCATAATGGGTAGTTGGTACCATCCAACTTATCCTCAACAACCAACATACAAAATACATCACTACTTTCAGCCATGGTCGATGACTAAAATACCTTGATGCAGAAAATTGACTGTATCTCAAAAAGTTGAACAAAACTGTCCACTAGACTTGTAGCAGACTTTGAGATGCTTATACTGGTGAACAGAAACTGATATATACCTTTGGCACAAAAAGACGAAATAGCCTACACAAGCGCTACGATAGTGCATTTGGAGGCTGAAATGAGCTCAGATCGTGATTTCGGGAGCACAGAGCGAAGCAGTTTTGATCTCAAAAACACCCTGAGTATGGTCACCAAAATTCGTGTGATTCTGAGGCTACAAACGGAGGAGTGTCGACGGCACCCTAGATGA
>CM035436.1:92817303-92839803 GCA_020310875.1 Ceratopteris richardii
TCCTTGAGCCTTTTGAAAGAGCTTGGCTCTGGCAAATCACCTCTATATCTCAGTAACTCTTTTCTCCTGTATCCAGCAATGCTTTTTAAATCTGACACCCCTGCAGCCATTGCATAGCTTGAATAACAAAGAAAGTACCCTGCCCTTGAAGCATTGAGTCCAGGGGCATATCCAAAAATTCTGAATGCAGTTGCTCTTTCAAGCAGTAAAACTCTGAAAGCATTAAAGGGTATTGGAGTAAAACCCATGTATTTTGATAGAGTCCTCAAGCAGAACAATCCAAAGTCTGGCTCCTCACTATAGTGCTTGTGAATAACACAAAAAGTGGCTGGGTCCAACTTTGGAAGATAGTGGATAATAGAATGAATATCCACCTTTGCTTTTCCTTTCTCTTCTAAGGCTTTTCTTGTTCCCTTGCCCCTGCCAAGGTAATTGTCTTCATCCAATAAAGTTAACTGTGATAAAAATGAAAAACATGGTTAGATGAAGTGCAAGCACACTTAAGGAAACATGTGAAGTAACTTGAAACTATTAGAAAGAAAAGCAAGAGACACGACTGATGCAAGCGATAAGGGTCTTCAGAGAAATTCAGATTGTCGTTATCGCTTGCATCGGTCGTCATCAATATCTATTTGCAAACTGCCTAGAAACATCTAATGTTTGATAAATGAGGGGAATTCCCACAAGCAAGACATGTATAATCATTGCTGCATGCAACTCCTAGACACGACCGATACAAGCGATAAGGCCCAGCGGAAAATATCCGATGGGCCTAATCGCTTGCATCGGTCGTGATCCATTTCTGACACTTGGAATGGAGAACTTGGACAAATCTGATACAAGAAAGAGATTTTGCATTGGTCCCATCTCATATCCTTAACCTAAAGATCTTGAGAACATAGTTAACTGTATACCTTGATGTCATCTTCCTAAAGTCCAAACACGACCGATGCAAGCGATGAGGCCCAACGGAAAATATCCGATGGGCCTAATCGCTTGCATCGGTCGTGATCCATTTCTGACACTTCGAATGGAGAACTTGGACAAATCTGATACAAGAAAGAGATTTTGCATTGGTCCCATCGCATATCCTTAACCTAAAGTTCTTGAGAACATAGTTAATTGTATACCCTGACGTCATCTTCCTAAAGTCCAAACACGACCGATGCAAGCGATGAGGCCCAGCGGAAAATATCCGATGGGCATAATCGCTTGCATCGGTCGTGATCCATTTCTGACACTTCGAATGGAGAACTTGGACAAATCTGATACAAGAAAGAGATTTTGCATTGGTCCCATCTCAAATCCTTAACCTAAAGTTCTTGAGAATATAGTTAACTGCATACCTTGACGTCATCTTCCTAAAGTCCAAACACGACCGATGCAAGCGATGAGGACCGACGGAAAATATCTGATGGGCCTTGTCGCTTGCATCGGTCGTGATCGACTTCTGACACTTCTAATGGAGAACTTGGACAAAATGACACAAGATAGAGATTTTGCATCAAGCCCATCTCATCTCCTTTTCCTTTAAATCATGAGAATATATTTTACTACATACTTGACCTCATCTTCCTCTTCAAGTCCGAACACGACCGATGCAAGCGATAAGGCCCAACGGAGATTATCCGTTAGGTTGTATCGCTTGCATTGGTCGTGGTCATTTTCTCACTTAAAAATAGAGATCTCGGACAAAAACTTTAATTGATAGAATATATCAAACAACATACCTTGACCTCATCTTCCTCCTCAATGAGCTCTTTTGAGTCAATACAAATTGTTCCTTTGTCCTCAGCGACATCCAAGAATGAATAGCCACGTCCAAACGAGTATATTCCAAGTTGCTTCTGATGCTCATCAAACTCTTCATCAGCAAGTTTTGGCTTCTCTGAGATAGCTTTCTCAAAGCATTTTGAAAGAGCTTGTGATGAATCTTTGAATTCTTCATTAGACAAATCCAAATCAAGACGCAAAAATTCCTCTCTTCTTTCTCCTTTCTTATTGATGAATCTCCTTGCAACTTCTTCTGCCTCAGCTATAGCTGCAAGACAGTAGTCCTCCCTTAGATTGAAAAGTTCATGAATGTAAAATAGAGGTATGAACTCTTTCCCAGAGATAAAGTAAAAAGGTAGATTTGGGAGAAGTAGGGACTTCTCAGACACTTGAACTTCTTCACTTGGCTCCCTTATTGCAGTCTCTGCTTTAAAAGTGGCCACATCAAAATCTTTGACCTGCTCTTCTTCTGCTTGGAGATTGATCTCCTCAACAATCTCCATGACACCTTTCATAGTTTTTGAGCTAGCCTCAAGTGCCAGCTCTAAGCAAGGCTCGTCTTCATCATGAACATTTTCCTCCCTTTCAACTAAGATATGATCAAGCCATATCAAGAAAGCAATGTTTAAAGGGAGCAAGCAGCAGTCCTTTTCATGCTCTGGGCATAAATCAAGCTTCCCTGGCAAAGGGGATATCCTTCTGCATTTTCTTGTGATTTTAGCCCTATCTGTTGGATCCTTCCCAAAGATGTGAGGATGGACATAGGTTTTTTGAGAAATAGAAAGGATCCTCCCATCGACCAACCCCAAGGAAATCTCCCACTCATCCTTAAGAAAACTTTTCGAGTTCTCTAAGAGTTTTTCAAAATCAATTTCGGGGTTGAATATGGTCATTGCATCAGGAAAATAATCTACACTTAAACCCTCTTGAACCATGAAATCAAGAAGTTTCTCTGATGGAGAGACACTAAGGATCTCATTCATTACCTCCATCTAAGCTGTAGCTTCTCTTGTATGTCTATTAGGAGAACACAACCGATGCAAGCGACTAGAGCGAGTCAACGTAGGTCAAACGGTGAAAATCGCTTGTATCGGTCGTGTCGGCGACGAAAGAAAAATACACATGTAGGTGAGAAATTCTCTGAAGGTTGAAAATTTGAGTTTGTGAAGAAATAGGTATTTATAGGCGAGGAGGGAACAAACGGTCGAATGAGGTGGACCAATCACAGAGTGCCACGTGGCAACGTGTACGTTGCCCGATGCAACGGATAGATGACGTGGATCAATCAAATCATGCCACGTGGCAAAAGACGTTGGAATTCGCAACGGGTATCTGACGTGGACCAATCGGGGCATGCCACGTGGCACAACGGTCAACTCAGTTTTGGGACCTATTTAAGCTTCCCTATTCATTTGCTTTTTTTTTTTTTGTCAACACTTGCCAAGCGTGGAGGTTCCATTGCCACCAAGTTTTTTGGCTACTTCACAATTTCTATAGAGAGCGCTCTCTCCGTAAGGTAATGTGGACACGACCGATGCAAGCGATTAGGGACATCCGAGATTTTTGGATAACCCGAATCGCTTGGATCGGTCATGTTTTTTAAATAGCATCGTCCTTGATCATACCTTGCAAATTTTGGTTTCTTTTGTGTTGCTTGAGTATAACGCATTGTTACCTTTATTTTAACTTCTATTTATTGAAATATGATGATGAATTCAGGGACGACCGATGCAAGCGATGAGTGACATCCGGGCATTTACGGATGACTCTTATCGCTTGGATCGGTCGTGTCTCTAGTGAGGAGGGAAGAAACGGTCGAATGAGGTGGACCAATCATAGAGTGCCACGTGGTAAAGTGTACTTCCCCGATGCAACGGATAGATGACGTGGATCAATCAAATCATGCCACGTGGCAAAAGACGTTGGAATTTGCAACGGGTATCTGACGTGGACCAATCGGAGCATGCCACGTGGCACAATGATCAACTCAGTTTTGGGACCTATTTAAGCTTCCCTATTCATTTCCTTCATTTTTTTCTGTCAACACTTGCCAAGCGTCGAGGTTCCATTGCCACCACGTTTTTAGCCTACTTCACAATTTCTATAGAGAGCGCTCTCTACGTAAGGTAATGTGGACACGGCCGATGCAAGCGATTAGGGACATCTGAGATTTTTGGATAACCCTAATCGCTTGGATCGGTCATGTTTTTTAATATCATCGAGTCCTTGATCATTGCTTGCAAATTTTGGTTTCCTTTGCTATGCTTGAGTATAACGCATTGTTACCTTTATTTTAACTACTATTTATTGAAATATGATGATGAATTCAGGGACGACCGATGCAAGCGATGAGGGACGTCCAGGCATTTACGGATAACTCTTATCGCTTGGATCGGTCGTGTCTCTTACAGTGGAACGAGTCATTGATTATAGTTTTCCAATTATCTTTTTCTTAGTGGTAATTGAGTATTTTGCATTGTAAGATATATTTTATTGATATTTCATGATAAATTTAAAGACAACCGATGCAAGCGATCAGGGACATACGAGCATTTCCGGATGACTGCTATCGCTTGCATCGGTCGTGCCTCTGATAGTGGAAAGAGTCATTCATTATAGTTTTCCAATTATCGTTTTCTTAGTGATAATTGAGTATTTTGAATTGTAAGATATATTTCATTGATATTTGATGATAAATTTGAAGACGACCGATGCAAGCGATCAGGGACATCCGGGCATTTCCGGATGACTGCTATCGCTTGCATCGGTCGTGCCTCTGATAGTGGAAAGAGTCATTGATTATAGTTTTCCAATTATCTTTATCTTAGTGATAATTGAGTATTTTGCATTGTAAGATATTATTTATTGATATTTGATGATTAATTTAAAGACGACCGATGCAAGCGATCAGGGACATCCGGGCATTTCCGGATGACTGTTATCGCTTGCATCGGTCGTGCCTCTGATAGTGGAAAGAGTCATTGATCATAGCTTTTAGAGAGTAAGTTTTGACAGTGGAATATTCCACTTTTCCTAATTCCTTGCCTAAAGATTGATTTTTTGCAGAGTATGGCTAGAACCAAAAAGACAGCAAGGAAGTTGTACCCTGAGGGTCAGGACAAGAATGCCCAAGGGGAAAATGTCCAGGAGCAAAATTCCCAGAAGGTTCAAGCCAAAGTGCCAGACCAGCCTTCAAAAAAAAGGGTCAACTACCATGTTAAGTCTTTGAGGGAAATAAGAAGAGCCCAAAAGTCTGTGGGATTGTTGATCCCAAGACTTCCATTTATGAGAGTTGTCAAGCAGATCTCATCCAACCTCTGTTCTTTGATGAAGACCTCATCCTTTGTCAATGTGAGGTGGCAAACTCAAGCACTGCTATGCCTGCAAGAAGCTGTAGAGGACTTTGCTATTGATTTCATGAATGATGCCTACTTATGTGCTGCTCATTCTCATAGGGTAACTTTAATGGCGAAGGATTATGTTATTGTTTCAAGAATAAGATATAAGTTTGATAAAGCTCTGGTTCCTATTGATCACCATGACAAAAAATTCTTCGATATTTTAAATATACCTCCAGCTCGAGCACCTAAAACAACAGTTGTCATTGAAGAGATCAACGCTCAAGTCACTCATGATCATGAGACTAGAGCTGCAGCAAATAGTAAGGAGGAGAGGAAAAAGCAGGGATTATTTACAGAGGAAAGTGCCATCTTAACCCAGATTCAAAAGTTACAGAAAGCAAATAAAGAGCTCCTCAAGAAAGGAGATGGGCAGGTTATAGTTAATGTTGCAATGCCATGGAAAAGTGAATTGTTTCTTGACATTAGACCTGAAGATAACAAAATGTTGAGGGAGCTTCATCTTGAAATATCAGATAGTGTGGTCAACATTTCACTCAGGTATATCTAGAGGCCTTAAAATGCTTTTGTTTTGCATAATTTTCTAGTTCCTTAACTGCATTTTTATTTCTTGATTTGTAGGGTTCTTCTTCAACAATGTGAGGAAAAGGTTCAAAGAAAAGTATTTATTTTAGATCCTCTGGTGACACAATGTTTTTTACATAAACATGGAGATGCCAAGTCCTTTCTACGGGGTTTTACAGAAGAAGTAGAATGTGTAATTTACCCATACATTGAAAAGTAAGTATTCATCTTCATTTTGGAAACATATTTGTTTCATTTAAGAAAGTATATTTACATGCAACTCATTGACAGGGGCCATTGGAGTTTGATTATTGTGGACTTCAATGCATATCAAGCTCTTTTCCTAAATTCTCTTTCATCACAGCATGGGAATTGCAAAGTGTAAGTTACTATACATTTTGTTGTTCTCTATTTTAAAGCCATGCCCCGTTTTGATTTTCACTTTACAATGCAGTGCTGCAAAGCTTCTCAAGATGCATATTGATCAGAATTTTCCAAGAATAGCTAAAATGAATGAACAAAAGCAATTTGGATACAGCCAAATTCATGTGCCATTGCAGAGAGACTCAACATCATGTGGCTGGAGAGTGATTGCAAATGCTGTAAGATTCTTGGAAAGAAGGTTCTACAGTCCTGGATTGAATTTATCAGACTACCCAGATGCATGGATCATCTTGATCAGAGAGAGAGCAATAAATAGTATCATGAAACATGCAATCTGCCCACATGATCCAGACTCACCTCCACCCCCTCCACCTGATAAAAAACAGTCTGAAGATAAAAAGAAAGGGCTTCCTCTTCACTCACCACTAAAGCATATGAACAACATAAAGAGTCAAGCTGAAAGCTCCAAAAAGGGACAGAAGCAACAGAGAAAGCAAGGCTCTAAAAAGGATAGAAAGGGTTAAATCAATTTTTGAGTCGTAGATTGAAATCAATTGTAAAGCCAACCGAGGTTGGAATATTTATTTTTTAACAAATTGTATGTAGTTATGCCAATCTTCATCTGGAAGATGGTCACAGTTGTATTGAACCTCTTGAGAGTTTGACAAAAGTTCACTGGATGGTCCAATTGAATTTATTTATGTCACAATTATGAATGCATTGTGGGTTTTTTACTTCATTCTTGTTGGAAAGTGTTTAAATTCGAGAAGTTACAGAAGGACATAAAGAATTAAGAGGACACGACCGATACAAGCGATACGGGGAATCGGAGAATCTTGGATTGCCCCTATCGCTTGCATCGGTCGTATTATCCATTTCATCGTTGTTGCTAGTTTTTATACTCGTGAGTCAAATCTTTACGCAAGGTCACTTCTTGAAGTCTCCCGCGGTAGTTTGCTAACACGACCGATGTAAGCGAAAAGGGCCATCCGACAATTTCAGATTGCACTAGTCGCTTGCATCGGTCGTCTTCACTTATCTCGTCTCCTCTGCTTTATGCCTTGAGACATGCTCTTCTAATATTGAAATACCAAACCTTGGATTGGAATTTGCACCAAGTTCTCCACTCTCTCTTATATTACTTGGTAGTTTGCATTTGTACCATGATAATTTCTCTCGCGGTAGTTTGCTAACACGACCGATGTAAGCGATAAGGGCCATCCGACAATTTCAGATTGCCCTAGTCGCTTGCATCGGTCGTCTTCACTTATCTCGTCTCCTCTGCTTTATGCCTTAAGACATGCTCTTCTAATATTGAAATACCAAACCTTGGATTGGAATTTGCACCAAGTTCTCCACACTCTCTTATATTACTTGGTAGTTTGTGTTTGTACCATGATAATTTCTCTCGCGGTAGTTTGCTAACACGACCGATGTAAGCGATAAGGGCCATCCGACAAATTCAGATTGCACTAGTCGCTTGCATCGGTCGTCTTCACTTATCTCGTCTCCTCTGCTTTATGCCTTAAGACATGCTCTTCTAATATTGAAATACCAAACCTTGGATTGGAATTTGCACCAAGTTCTCCACACTCTCTTATATTACTTGTTATGTGTACCATGATAATTTCTCTTGCATTACTTGAGGACAGAAAAGTTGGATAGAATCAAATTATTTAGCTGAGACTAGTGTGCACCTTTGATAGACTATAATTATTAAATTGAAATTAGATATTCAATTCTAGATCTCTTCTTCATCTAGAATTAACTTATGCAAGTTCCTGTATAATTATTTCTTAGTCATCAATTCACTCCTGCAAAAAAAAATCAATGGAAATATGAAATTAAGGACCTAAAAAATATCTAAGACATTTAAAATTAATAATTTAACACACATTGTTTGTAACCATCCTGCCAAGAAAATTCAATGGAAGTATCAATAGAAGCTTCTATTAGATGAAGATACATTATGTAAGAATGTCAGGGTTAACTTGTTACAATCTTAAAGGTTGGAACTTAATCACCCTTGGTGGCAGGCAGCTTATGCAAGATAATGATTTCTCTGATCTAATGTTAACTATTGCATCATCAATTGAGAATCTACACTGAGATGATACCTCATCAAGGTATTCTAGAAGCTCCCTTACATTTCTGAGATTCCAATTTGCAGTGACAATTATTTTCCTTGATTGAAAATCTGGATGAATCAATATTTCTAACTCAAATTCTGGACAGCTCTCCTCTGAGTCCAAGGCTATCCAAAGTCCAAGCTTTTTTTTCCACCTTCTATAGTCATATCCTAGAACCAGAGATTGTCGACATATCTGATATGAGATTGAAAGAGAATTGGGACTAACTTTACATAAAATAATGTCACCTAGCTTTTGAACTTCTTTGCTATCCCATTCCCTACCTAAAACATCATCAATCTCTGAAATAGGGACTCTCCTATTCAACCACATTGTTTTTGTTTTCTGTAATAACATGTTTTTAAAGCATGCTACAAAGACATGAATAGGCAAAAACCATTGAATCTTTATCCTTCTCGAAATTCGGCCTGCTGACATTGCCTTCTGGATGTCAAATTTAATTTTGCAGAGAAAACTTGAAACTGTTGAATGATCAGGAGCATCCCAATCTAATGAAGAGATGCAAGGACTAGGTACGTGTACAAGAATTCCATAAGAACTCCTCCCTGACGGCACTTGATAATCTGCATAATGGACAAATAACTCTATGCTATTGAAGAATTGAACAGATTTCTCTGCATACATGAGTTCTGCATATTCCTTATGAAGAACTCTGAATGTTCCTGTTAAACATTCAACAGGTTGCCATTCCACAATATTGGAAGGAAAGATATCTGCAGTACAAAAACATATGTTTCATTATACAAAATCAACTGGAATGATAGAAGAGCATTGTCAAACTTCACTTACAGTACGAAGGGAATTGCAGATGATTTTCTAGAACAAGATCCTTAGCGGTGTACACATGCTGTACTCGTGCAAACCAACCGCATCTCTTCAATTTGAAACTGAGAATACGTCCCTTCCAATGGTTTCTTGTGTTGTCTCTTTTGGCACGCTTGACTTTATGGACACCTCTACAGCTAGGAAGCATAGTAACCCAGTCATTTACTTTCACAGAAAGAGGTTTCCACAAAGAATCCTCTCTTCTGTTGTAAACCTCACATGAAGTTACGCGATTGGAAGGACGACGAGAAGAAGAAGCCATTTGAACTTAGGAGAAGAAGAATGTTCAAAGCGAGAAACCGACGTTCACAAATTTTGGCAGTATTTATAGAAAAAAAGGCTTTGTACACGTGGAAACTTTTGATTTGATGTTAACCCTGTCGTTGAATGATCATGACATTTTGTGAACCCAAAAATATTTCGTATCTTCAAAAATCAATTCCTTCTTGGAAATTCGAGAATATGCTTTGTGTAGTGTGCAAAAGTATCTTTTTTTGCATCAAACCGAAAAATTGTACACTGAATACGAGACTCTTCATCACTTTAGCGGTGCTTTGAAAGAAAATTGTATTAAAAAAAGAAATTCTCCATACGGTTAAAAGAGACAGCAATGTTATATTCTTGTACACGTGGAAAGACGCTATTTGTCAATTTCCTTAATCTCTCATTAGCAAACAGCCCCTTTTCGGCCGTTTTTCGCCCTAATGCTCTTTGGGCAAAATACTCTCCCCATGTTTCCCATGGGGATTGAACCGAGTACCTCCTCCTTCACATCCTTGAGACTTAACCACTAAGCTAAGTGGACCACTTGTTCACAAGAGCACAAGACCTCCTAGTAAGTCTAAACTCGAGATCTTTGGTCATACATACGGATGACCAAACAGTGTCCAATTTTAGATCTATCTGAACCACCCTTGGATCATAGAATTACTTTATTACATTCTTCCCCCCTTGGAAAATATTTTTGTCCTCCAAAATAGAACTATATACATATTGTAGGCAACCCCCGAGCCTCATGTTCTAAAACTGGAAGAACATGGTCATGTTCTAAAACTGCAAGAACATGTCTCATCTCTGTGGTGGCATTCCTGTCCAAATGATTCAAAACACTGTCTCATTTTGCACTTTGATGAACTGGACAAAGTTCAAACTAGTGAAAGAATAATAAGGGTGCATCTAAACACATCCCTGGCCAATTCACAGTTTCTGGATGTGCGATCTAGGCACAAACATATGAACTAGGTGGATTCAAATTACTAGTCCATTTCTAGGCATGATTGGTGCATGGACTTAGTAACGAAGGTGGGATTCTTATCCCTTGCAATACTTTGAGAACTCTTGATTCACTTGAATTTATTTTGGAGAACTTGAAGTTTGGTTGTCCCAAACATCTAACTTAGATGTTTGTACAATGGTTCACTTTGATCCAACAGTTACTTGATTTTTTTCACACGACTAGAGGATTACTTTGTCCTAATGGGTTTAAAAATCCTATGTAAAACTGTAGGAGGAAGTTTACCATTTATGTACTATAACTTGACCGATTCAAATTCATAATGAAAATTGTCCAACTTAGGATACTTTTCTCAAAGACTTGAGCTAAAAGTTCTTGGGAATTGTCAATCTGTTGACCAATTCCTAACTTGTCTATTCTAGAGTCTACTGGAATCTAAGAAATCATTTATGCTATAACTTGAAGCAAACTCAAATAAATAAGTCCACTTAGACTTATTATCTTTTGAAAATTGAAAAGGTTCTTATACAGAACATTTGTCTAGGATGTTTAATTTAGTTTCCTGGTTCTAACCGGCTAACCCTTGACTTTTAGAAAAAGAATCAGATACCATATTTGAGTCAACTCCAAAAGATTCAGAAAGCAGAAAGAAAGAACTAAAACTCTGTTCAACCAATTCAAACTTCGAAGATATGTAAACTTGTTATGAGTCAAAGTCTAGATGAATTAGGACTTAAACTTCTCAAAGGTCTGTTTCAACACGATATGGAAGCATTTTTTATATCTTTAAGAGAAATAAGCTAGATTCTCAAAAAGATTCAAAGAAAATCAAAAACATCTTCCAACCACAGGATACTAGTGTTGTAATTATCATCAGTGTGTCGACCCACTGAGGTTCAAAAATCAAAAACATCTTCCAACCACAGGATACTAGTGTGGCAATTATCATCAGTTTGTCGACCCACTGAGGTTCTGATGATGAGTTTTTTACTCAAACAATGCTTCACTTGAGACTAAGTTCAGGTCACATTCAGTCTTTCTGACTCCTTACTGGGAATGCAATTCTTGTGCATTTCTTTGAGTCAAAAGAGTGAATTTACCAAGTTACACTAGGAACTTGATGTTTGACTTAGTCAATCAAATCCTTAGTTGAAAAGATCAACTCAAAATCAAAGTCCAACTTCTTCAGAAATTTATCAAATATTTCTGATCGACAACACTTAAGCTTGAAGTGTTCTAAGAAGATCTTAGAGGTTACTTACTTCATATCTTCAATTTCCTTGATCTTGAAGTTATCTTGAATTATCTTGAGATACTACTTTCATCCTTCTTGAATTAAACTCCTTTAAAGTTTTAATTTCATTGAGGATCAAACCTAACTTCAAGAGCTAATCTAGGACTAAAAGATAATCATCATCTCACGGTCCGATGTCCCAGTTTAGTTGATCTTGCGACTAAAATAAAGACTTAGTCTTTATTTTTTTAAGATCTCCGGAACTATCAAAAAGCTTCTTTGCTTACCCGCGGGATTTTTAGAGATCTTTTCCTGAACTTCAACCCAAGCATACACTGATGCCTCTTAGATTCCAAAGCTAAGAATATTTGATATACCTTTAGGTTATATCAATATTTGGACTTAATTACCAATACTAGTGGTTTGGGAATTTATGGGAACTACTTGCTATTAGACTTTTCTTGAAAGATTCTAGTCTCACATCTAGGGAGATTTTTCTTTCAAGAACTTTAGATTCCTGTCAAGGAATCACTAACACTAAGCCAATGATTCATCTTGGAATCTTTTGCTTTCCAGGCCAATGATTCATCTTGGAATCCTTAGTTTTACTGGAATCTTCTCTCTAAAAGAAATATTGACTATTGAACAAGAACAAGACTTAAGGGTTTATTACTTGTCCAAAAGATATTCCTTTAACTAAGGAAATAGTTAATTAGGCTATTTCCTTTATTGGTTTAACTTTTAGGAAGTAGCTTAATTCCTAAAGATTACTTTGACATATCTTTTAGAAAATATCTTGATTCCCAAAAATTAATTTGACTTGGGTATCTTCTTTAAGCTCGAATTAGCTTAAACAAAACTAAGCATACTTTATATCTTAACAAAACATCTATATCTTAAAGAGGTTTTTCCTTCTTCATCTTTCAGCAAAACATCCATAACTAGTAGATGTTTTGCTCTTATCTATCCAATCCATCAATTTCTATCCCAATTGATGGGTATGTCTGTTTTTGGAAAGATGTGCTTAATAAGAGGTCTAAGCTATCATTTTTACAATGGCGTATCTCTTTATACACCTTTTATTAGAACATCATCATTCCTTGGTCCTATCATATATTATGAATTTATGTGTATTCTGGGAAGAGTTCATGAATCAACTAAGATCCTCTACTTGGAACGTCTGCCTTCCCAAAAATAAATTCATCTCGAACATGGTAGGAGAATGATCTCGTGTGTGGAATAGACGGCTTGACTATTTCATTTTAGTGTTTCTCTTTTAGGAAATATCTCAATTCCTAAAAGTCACTTACCGAGGTTTCATCACGAGATACGAATCTTGAAACCACAAAGAAACTTCTTAGAACTTTCGAAATCTTCTAAATAGAAGAGTGCTTCCAAAGTTTCCATGTTTCCATGGCCCTATGCATCATTAGTAGAGATGCAAAACATGAACAAAACACAAATCTATTGAACTTCAAAGTTCAAGTTGTATTTAAGTTCATCGATTTGGTTGTTGAGTTCCATGGAATCAAAGAGTGCTCATGGAACTTGTAAATATCGCTGGTTATCATCCAATCTTGGGATGCTTGAGAAGTTACATAAATTACGTAATTAATCAACTAAAGCTTATCCGCATGACTTTCTAAATATCACCTATACTTAGAGTAATCATTATAAGCTTATTTTCATGACTTCCTAAGTACATCCGGGACTTAGAGTCATCATACATTGCAAAAAGGTTTGCAAGTAATTAAATTTTCTTGGTCATCAAGAAAATTTAATACTTAACTTTCTCTTAGTGCCTACTTATACCTAGTAAGACATCAAACATACTTAATTGTCATTAAGTATTTGTTTTTGATAGTGGAGTATCAACTTGGAAAGGAATCGACTAATTACTTGAGCTGCAAACTAGAACTAGCATGTCTTTGCAACTAAGTAGTCCTCTGTCTTCCCTAATGTCAAACCGTGAGCTTTATAAATTAGCTTACTAAGAGAGTACATTATCATATGTACTTGCAAACAACATCCCATTCTATCATGCAAATGCATGTGCCTACATGCAAATCCATATGCTCACATGCATACGCATGCATGTTCTTTGCATGCCCAAAAAATAATGCAACAATCATGCGTGAGCTTGATGCATGAATTTTTCTTGTACTAAGAATGTATATCATGCAATCTAGATGCATGTATATCCTTTCCTTTTTCCTAATGCACTATGATATAAAAACATATCCTTGTGGTGCAATAAAAAGCTTACTCAATGGAAAGAATATCTGGAATTAAACTACCAAAATACATTCTTTGATGCACAAGGATCCCTTTAAAACAAGTATTTCCTTAATGAAAACTAATGTTTGGAATGAGAAGTGGATTTTTTCATTATCCTAATGTAGACTTAATCGGTTGAAATCTTGGTTATTTCAATGTGCATCTAGGATTAAGTGTAGAATAATGAAAACAAGATAAATCAAGCATTAAGGCCAAGTGGAAACTAGAAAATACTTAGTTTTGATCATAGGTTCGTCCGTCCTTTTGGTCCATAAGGAAAGTTACATACTCCTCATTGAAGACCATTGCTTCCTCTTGTCTTCTTCTTTGAAGAAATGAAGCCTTCATGCAAATGACTATGGATCAAATCTCATCGGACACATCAACGGCAGCATATTGAGCTCATCGATGTACTGGATGAACGAATGGCATGCATGTGTCCAATATACCTTTCATTCATGGATAAGAAGCGTTTTGGGGACTAAGAGGTAGCCGGATTGATCCTCCTTCTCACTCTCTTAATGACGTCACCATTTTTGTCTGTTATCTACAGAGTTCTCTGTCTTAAGTCATTAATCATTAACAGAATGAAAATACACATGGTTATGAACCTTCCTCCGTGGTTAGATGAAAGCTCCGTCGAGGTGACGTCGTGGGATCGTATTCCAGCAGCTCCCGTGTGTTCATTCTCCCTTCTGTAGAAGCTTTGTAGCATCGCAATTATAGAGTTTTATAATATAGAAAAAATCAATAGCGTCACTTGGTCTCGTGGATAGACGAACTAGTTCATAAGACAGATGTTACGAAATCGAGTCTCAGATACTGCAGAAGATAGAGCACTCGTATCGGGTGGATGGGGGGTTTCAAGTCCAGGGAGCTATGTCCATCTCTTTTGCTTATGCTAAGCTTTTGCAGTCTGAGAACTAACCATAATAGTCTTAAACTGCCCATGATCATTGTGCTTCTGGTTACGGGAGATCTCTGGTTTAGTGCGCATTACCAGTTCGAATCCCGCTTCGGAGAGCTCGAGATGTTATCTCCTTTTAGCTTATGGTTTTGAAGATCTGCTACAGCGTAATACACAATATAGTCAGCACCTCAGGTAGCTGATCAACATCACGCGATTGTTCTCTTGGTTAAGACAATCTCTCTCACTCACGAGGTGATAGGTTCAAAACCCAGGCACAACCTACTGAAGATAGTACATTTTTTGTATTCCTCCTCTTTGAGATAGCCCGTCAACTAAATTCGAAAGCAATTGATGCACACCCGAAAGCAACACACATCTCTCACGAGCTCTGAATTCATGATAACAAGGATGAAGCTAAGCTACAATGATGATCAATGAAAGAAGCTAATGGAAAGAAGCATGATGAAGCTCACTCCAAGTCACCATGCAAGCTCTAGTTCTGATACCAATGCAACAAGACTACAATTACGACAACCACGTGCTAGAGAGATGATTCTTCTCCCAACCACATGCCTTTATATATAGCTCTCTCCATGGGACTGCCTTCTTGGGCAGGTGGATACTAGCCAGCCATGTGTCGGCCATGTAACTGCATGTGCACCTAGTGTCCCAGTCAACTCGAGTTAAATCAAGTGGATGCTTCTAGAAGGCTCTAGATCTCTCTGGGCAAAATACTCCCCCCATGTTCCCCATGGGGATTGAACACATGACCTCCTCCTTCACATCCTTGAGACTAAACCACTAAGCTAAGTGGATCACTTGTTCAAAAGAATACAAGACCTCCTAGTAAGTCTAAACTCGAGATCTTTGGTCATACACACGGATGACCAAACGGTGTCCGATTTCAGATCTGTTTGAACCGACCAAACCCTTGGATCATAGACTTACTTTATTACAGATGGATGGATGGATGTATGTATGGATGGATGGATGGATGGACAGATGGACGAATGGATGGATAAATGGATGGATGGATGGATGGATAGATAGATAGATAGATAGATAGATAGATATATAGATACATACATACATACATACATACATACATACATACATACATACATACATACATACATACATACATACATACATACATACATACATACATACATACATACATACATATATATATATATATATATATATATATATATATATATATATATATATATATATATAGATGGATAGATGGATACATAGATAGGTAGATAGATAGATAGATAGATAGATAGATAGATAGATAGATAGATAGATAGATAGGTACATAGATAGATAGACAGATAGACAGACAGATAGATAGATAGATACATAGATACATAGATAGATAGATAGATAGATATATAGATAGATAGATAGATAGATAGATAGATAGATAGATAGATAGATAGATAGATAGATAGATAGATAGATAGATAGAGAGAGAGAGAGAGAGACAGACAGACAGATAGAGAGACAGATAGAGAGACAGACAGATAGAGAGACAGATAGATAGATAGATAGATAGATAGATAGATAGATAGATAGATAGATAGATAGATAGATAGATAGATAGATAGATAGATTGATTGATACATAGATATGTTGAAGATTCACTCACTAATTATGCATAATGACATGAAGATAAAGGGAAGCAGAAACAAAGCATTCAGAAGAAAAACCAAAGCCTTAGTGAAGGGACAAATTCACAACTGTAATATACAGTAGAAACTTCCAGAATTAAAGTCTGTTGAAACCGGATCAAAATGTATATAAGAGAGAGCATAGAACCGGAATGTAGAGAGCGTGAAAAGCAGTAGAGAGAGCGCATATGAGATAGAGAATAAAAGTAAGAGTAGAAGATGCGAGAGATCGCGTATGTAGAGATGAATGACTAAACCTGAACAGTCAGGTATTCATCTGAGAGAGATGGTAAGGAGAAACTACTCAGTATAGGAGAGTTCTCATGACTATGAGCAAAATGAGGCCGAGTCAATTTTTGTACACATCTTCTCTAATAGAAAACACATGTTCATGTGGAAGTTGAGCGCATTCTTTGTATGTGAAGAAATCTGAGAGATTTCATGTTACAGTGAAAAGTTAGTTAACAGTTAAAGTTTTTTTTCAGTAAGGTTTTTCTGGTACTTCTATGAGCTAGATCTCGAAGTACAGTGTAAAGTTTTGTATGAGATATAGCTTATCTTGTAGCTATAAGTCTCAACTATAAGTTGATCAAAGATTTCGGTGAAATGGATATGTACACATAGTACAAAATCTGATCGAAAAAAGACACTCAGAACTGGTGAAGTTTTTTCTTAAACTTCAGAAAGAGTTCATTCAGTAAAGGAAGTTCACGCATCACTTCCTTACTTCTTGTATATTCACTTGAAGTAATCACAAATAGAATTGCAGTTGATTCCTGTAAGATTCCGGTACAATTACGATAACAGTCCGATGACAGTCAGGTGAAGTTCCGGTGGAATTTTGGTGAGTTCAAAACACAGTTTTGGTAAAGTTAAATGACGCAAAGATTGTTTAACTGTAAACAAACACAGTAGTATAAAGACTGAAGTAAATCAGTTCAGAATTGAAGCTTGAAGAAAATGCGAAGTTTTTTGTGAAATGAATTTCAGTGTTTACTAAATACAGTTATAAAGTTTTCAGTTTCAGAAAGTTTGCTAAGCTACTGATGATTATAGAGGTGTTCTAACATCACTCTAGCTTAGTTTCTGTGGTGTAAGCGAATTCCGCAATTAGCGCTGCATCAACAGTGGTATCAGAGCAGGTTAACCAAATAGTGGTATCAAAGCAAGTAAGATCCATCAGTGATATCAGAGTGGTGAGATCCACAAGTGGTATCAGAACAGAAAAGGTTCTGAAGAGCAGAAAAGGTTTCTTAGAAGAAGAAACGGAAAGAGAATTTGAAGAATTCTCATAAAGAAAGTTGAAAGCTGAGGTGATCAACAGCAAACGGTGTCAAGAAACGTTCCGAAGTCATTCTTGAAGGTAAAGGTTTACAAAAGGTAAAACTTTTTAACATTACACTCACCGGAAGTAACAGAAACAAGAAGATTATGACAGATCACATTTCTATTGACAAATTGGACAGAGATAATTATCCGGCATGGGTAATGCGCATGGAAGCTTTACTTATGAGTAAAGACTTAATGAAATATGTGACCGGAGAAGAAAAGAAGCCGACTTTCGAAGATGATAGTCAACCGAAGAAAGAAGAATTAGAAGCCTTGAAGCTGTGGTAGAAGAAAGATGCAACGAAAAGAGCTTACATTTATAATATTGTTACAGATCATCTACTATCGCACATTAGAGGTCTGGAGAAAGCAGAAGATATATGGAGAGCGTTGGAATATCACTTCCAAAATACGACGAAAGCTAGAAAGGCTAGCTTATGGTCGGAGTTCACAAGATTCAAAAAAAGCAAAGTCAAAGCATTAGTGATTATGTCACTAAGATGAAAGATTTGGCAGATAGTCTTGGATCGATTGGTGAAGATATCAAAGACCACAGGTTAATAGCACAAGTGCTTACAGGTTTGAGAGGAGATGAAAGGTGGAAACCTTTCGTACTCTCAACTGAACTGTCTTTAAATCATTTTGTACCAGATTTAAATCAGTTGCTTGGACTTACGCTAACGTTTGAGCAAGATTTGAAGACAGATGGAGAAAAAGGACATAGTTCAGCTATGTATGCAAAGAATAAGAAGAAAGGTGATAAAGGTAAAGAAAAAGATGAAGAAAAAGTGACTGCTCAAGCAAATTATGCAAGAGAACGAGGTAATGTCAGAAATAAAAGTAGAAGTAATACAAAAGGAAGAGGTAACAAGAAAGCTTGCTGGATCTGTGGATTAAGCAATCACTTGGCTCATGATTGCTGGCATAATTCACAAGGATCGAACCAGAATCAGAACAATAATAGCAGAGGCAGAAGCAGAAGATATCAAAAAGGAAGACAAAGCCAAAGAGGCGGATATGGTAGAGGTGGAGCAAGAAGTTGGGGAGAGAATCAGTCTCACAACACTACCTACTACAACTATGCAAATGATACGACGTTGATGATGAACTCAATAAGTACATCAGAAAATGAAGACCTCAAGGTATTCTATATTGACTCTGGTTGTTCAAATCATTTGTCAGGAAATATAGAATTATTATCAGAATTAGAAGGAGGCATTTCAAATCATACAGTACAGACAGGTGATAACACAAAACATAATGTAAGGTCAATTGGAAAGGTAAAGTGTAAGAATGGAGCTGACCTACTAACAAATGTTTTGTATGTTCCAACGATTCCGAAGAATCTAATCAGTGTGGGTCAGATAGTAGAAAAAGGTTTTCAAGTCAGGTTTACAAATGAAGGAGTTTTTGTTGAAGATCCAGATAAAGGATACAAACAAATTGTCCATGGTAAAAAGGAAGGTAGACTTTTTACTCTGAAAGTACAAGGGAATGTTGATCAAGCCTTGATCACACATGGTGATGAGGTATTTACAGAACTAGACCTCTGGCATGTGTGAAGCCTGTCAGATGGGAAAAGCTCACAGGTTACCATTTCAGAAAAATGGTTACAAACACGATGGTGTGCTAGAACTCATACATACAGATGTATGGGGACCAACGAAAGAAGGATCTATCAGTGGATAACTCTTTATGTTTTGAAAGAGAAATCTTTATGATGCAACAAGATGGGTAACTCTTTATGTTTTGAAAGAGAAATCAGAAGTGTTTGGAGCTTTCAGACATTTTCATGCATACGCTAAAAGACTTACAGGACAGAAACTTAAAAGACTAAGGTCTGATGGAGGAGGAGAATATTTTTCTCGAGAGTTCAATAATTATCTGTGGAATGCAGGAATCAAAAGAGAAATAACTTGCAGGTATACACCGCAACAAAATGGAGTAGCAGAAAGAAGAAACCGAGCTCTAGTTGAGTTTGCACGAGCAATGCTAAAGGAGAAGAACTGTCCAAACTATCTTTGGGCTGAGGCTGTAAATACAGCAACATACCTCGTAAACAGATTACCATGTACAGCTTTAAATGGGATGACTCCTTATGAAGCTTGGTGGGGCAAGAAACCAACACTTGATCATTGTAAAGTGTTTGGATTAGTTGCTTATGCTTATGTACCATCACAGTTGAGACATAAGCTTGAACCAAAAGCTGAAAAATATGTGTTCATCGGATATGATGAAAAGCAGATGGGTTACAGGTTATGGAGTCCTCTAACCAAACAGTTTACTGTTTCCAGAGATGTGACATTTGATGAAGGAAAGAGCTGGTATACAGATAAAGAACATAATGTTGAAACACTTGAAGAAGAGATAAGAAGAAATGAAAAAGGTAAATCACATATGCAGGTGAATAAAGATGAAGATCATATGCAGGCAAGTACGTCCAGGATCGGATCAGGTATGAGAAATAAAGATGAATTAAGAGTTGATGAAGATGTCTATTCAGATACACATGAAGAGTTTGAACCTAGAAGGTCAAATAGAGTTAGGAAACAACCAACAAGGTATTCCTATGACACTTTGTATTTGACTCAAAAAAACTATGCTTACTTAGTAAAGGAGGATGAGGAACCTCTGAATTACAGTGAAGCAAAAGGTAAGGAAAAATGGGAAGAAGCAATGAAAGAAGAGTTTAATGCTCTTGAGGAAAACAAGACTTGGGAACTTGTTCCAAAACCAAATGGTAAGAAAGTGATTGGAAACAAATGGGTTTACAAAGTCAAGAAGCTTGTAGATGGAAGGATAGCCAGATACAAAGCTAGACTGGTTGTCAAAGGCTATGCTCAGACATATGGCATAGATTATGATGAGACGTTTAGTCTGATGGCAAAGATGTCAACCATAAGGACATTGATTGCTATAGCAGCATCAAAAGGATGGAAGCTAAGTCAGCTAGATATAAAGAATGCATTTCTAAATGGATATATATCAGATGAGGTTTACATGGAACATCCTGAAGGGTTCGTAAGTTCCAGATACCGAGAATATGTTTGCATATTAAGAAGAGCTCTCTATGGACTGAAGCAAGCTCCAAGAGCTTGGAATTACAGACTTGTAAAGTATCTAAATGATCTTGGATACCAAAGTTCGAAGGCAGATGCAATCCTACTGATCAAGAGAACAGATGAAGGTATAATCTACATTTGTATTTATGTAGATGACATAATAATCACAAGAACCTCAGATGAAGGAATCAAAGAGGTAAAGAGACTGCTTGAAAAAGAGTTCAAGATCAGTGATCTAGGAAAGTTATCATACTTTCTTGGAATGGAAGTTACATATACAGATCATGGTGTATATGTTTCACAAGAAAGGTATCTCCTAAACTTACTGAAGAAGTTTAACATGGAGAATTGCAGAGAAGCTTCAACACCACTTGAAGTACATCATAAACTCAGCAAATATGGTGGTGCAGAGTTTAAAGATATGAGGAAGTATCAGTCATTAGTGGGAAGTTTAATTTATGCTACGCTAACAAGACCGGATCTTAGTTATGCAGTGGGAGTTCTCTCACAGTTCATGCATTGTCTGAAGGATGAACATTGGGTTGCAGGACAAAGAGTTCTTAGATATATCAAAAGAACTATAAAGGAAGGATTATATTATCCTTATATGTCAGATATAAAGCTGAGAGCATACAGTGACTCAGACTGGGCAGGAAGTCAAGATGACAGAAGGTCAACACACGGGTATATGATATACCTAGGAGATAAGCTTGTAAGCTAGTGTTCGAAGAAACAACATACATTGGCTTTATCATCAACAAAAGCAGAATATAAAGGACTTGTGGAAGCAGCTAAAGAAGTGATATGGATGCAGACCTTGTTCAAAAGCATGGGTATTGATCAAGGTATACCTATCATACATGGAGACAATATGAGCTCGTTGTATCTTGCAGCAACTCCAGTTTTCATGCAAGAACAAAACACATAGAGATTCAATATCATTTCCTGAGGGAAAAGGTAATGGAAAAGGAGATTGAATTGGTATTCACTCCTACAAAAGATCAGATTGCAGATATTCTGACAAAGAGCTTGGATAGAGTAAAGACAAGCAGATTCAAAGAAATGGCAAGAATAAAAGAAAAGAAGGATATGTGAAGACCGGAAGATGCAAATTAGTGATTGAGGGGGAGCAGTTGAAGATTCACTCACTAATTATGCATAATGACATGAAGATAAAGGGAAGCAGAAACAAAGCATTCAGAACAAAAACCAAAGCCTTAGTGAAGGGACAAATTCACGACTGTAATATACAGTAGAAACTTCCAGAATTAAATTCTGTTGAAACCGGATCAAAATGTATATAAGAGAGAGCATAGAACCGGAATGTAGAGAGCGTGAAAATCAGTAGAGAGAGGGCATATGAGATAGAGAATAAAAGAAAGAGTAGAAGACGCCAGAGATCGCGTATGTAGAGATGAATGACTAAACCTGAACAGTCAGGTATTCATCTGAGAGAGATGGTAAGGAGAAACTACTCAGTATAGGAGAGTTCTCATGACTATGAGCAAAATGAGGCCGAGTCAATTTTTGTACACATCTTCTCTAATAGAAAACACATGTTCATGTGGAAGTTGAGCGCATTCTTTGTATGTCAAGAAATCTGAGAGATTTCATGTTTAAAGTTTTTTTTCAGTAAGGTTTTTCCGGTACTTCTATGAGCTAGATCTCGAAGTACAGTGTAAAGTATTGTATGAGATATAGCTTATCTTGTAGCTATAAG
>CM035436.1:92844803-92909803 GCA_020310875.1 Ceratopteris richardii
GCCATGGAGGCCAAGCTCTACAGCGAGCAAGCAACTCGATAGAGACAAGGTTGTGAAGCCTTTCCTAGCCCTCTCTGCACACACACCACCATCGAGTACAAGGGGTACTCTAGAATCGTCATCCCTCGGGACATGAAGATGTGCCTGTGCAGTTAGAAACTGAAATTCGGCAGGCGGTCGATCTCTGCTTAATCTGCTGCAAATTTCCGCATTGAGGAGTTATATTGAGGAATGTACGCATTGAGGCGTTCGATCTCTGTGCAGAATGGTGCTGCTGCTCCGTTCCAAGAAGTGGGACTTACAGATTTTCTTTACCATCCCAGCCTGCATATGACCAGCTCTACAGCACGGTATGTACAGACGGCGATGCTGAAACATCTCTAGGGCTTCGATCAGTATTTGAGTTGAACGAACGATGAAGACAGCGTGCGCGATCTTCACTCTGGGAACGAATACCTAATGGCGGAGAAGAAGTCTCCCCATCTGATGTATGGGAGTTCTGTTGATGTGCAGAGAAGCAATGACAGATCGACAAAGAAGGATCAGACATGGATGGATCGACTCTACCAGCTTGCTCCAAGCTGTCCTTGGAGGTTTTACGGGAAAATTCATCGTGCTGCAGAAATATAGGGTTTGTTAAAACTGCCAAGTGAGTGAAGACAAGTGGGAACGGTACATGCACCATGACCCGCGCAGAATCCACCCACACAAAAATACCATCAGACGTCCATCGCCTGACCTCCGCAAGAAGCCATTTGCTCTGGTTGCACCTTACGAGGACGAAGGCACCTCTACAGAAAGCTGGACTCCCTTCAACCACCGAACCGTTAACAGATTCTGAATCCCAATGTGCTTGAGACAGACTTGTAGGTGCAAAGAAACTTGAGGATCCTGCGTCACCTGCGTCGAATCGTAGCTTTCTCAGAGAAGATGAAGATGTTTGTGGAAAAGAGCCGTCCCCATGGAATACAGTCTGCGGACTGTGAACAGGAACGGCTTGAGTACCTATCATTACAGGAGTACTTGACAACGAGGACAGAGCTTCGATTCGGCCCAGTAAAAAATGAATTTTAGAGCTATTGTCAAGCTGCAAAGATCAGACAGTCACGATGGTTAGCATGATGACGGTGCGTTAAGGCCGAATAAAGATTGAAATAAACGAAGTAAAATTCGAACGCAGCGACGCAGATGAAGGCTGGAAGCTAGCAATACCATGTCTAATACAGAGTGCAGCGATGAAGATGAAGACCAGATGGGGATCTGAACAGTCAATAACACAGAGCGAAATCATGAAGATAGCAGCGATAAAGATAGATTTAGAAAAGAAAAAAACAGTAAAGCACAAACAACACAGAGGGCAGCGATGAAGACGATGGCTAGAATCAGAGCTATACTAAAATAACACAAAGCGCCAGGGATTGATATGAAGTCAGAAGCGGAGCTTTACCTGGAGGGGGCCATCAAAAGCTGATGTACATGGAGATTTGATTGCCGGGCTCTCAAGTGGGGACTCCGGGAAGCCATGGATGATGCTGCAGGGAGAAGGCCAAGCTGCAGTTAAGACGGGACGGGGGCTCTCGCGAAGCTTGTCACCGCTCCCGGATGCCGAAGAGCAGAGCTCGGGAATTCGCAAGTGTGCAGGCCGCCTCATGCTTATACTCTTCTGCATCTTCCAACACAGTATTCATAACAGCAGACGGTGCAGAAGGAAGACGATGCAGCTCGTGGAGCTGCTCGTGGCTGGGAGCGCAACATGAGGAGATGGGAGCTCTCCACCCATTTCTATTCCCATGGAAAGCGTCTGTTAATTTGTTGCGTACGTTCTTTTGCTCTCTCTTTAACTAACTATCTCCTCACGCCTTCTACCTCCCACTCTATTTTTTAACTCTTTTTAATTCTATTTTTTAACTTTTTTTAATTTAAACATTTGAGAGTTTTTTTTTTAATGGAGTTTCGACCGAGGCCTACTCCTCCGACTTTTAACTTTGAAATTACAATTGTACAAGGAAGGACATAGTACCTACATAAACCCTCTTATGTCACAAGAACACGGATTTACATACCTGGGTTGAATGGCGATCATAACTACCACGGGGCAGAATATGCGATGGCACATCAGCCATATGATACATGATTCCAAGATTACATGTCCCTCACAAGTGCTACCAATGGGGGTTGAACCCTCGCCCCTGCCTCAAGAGGCGAGAGGCCCAACCACCAGGAGAGCGGCCTGGGACAAACATTTGAGAGCTTGCTTTCGGGGCTTTTAGCTTTGAATTAATTTAATTGTACATATGAATGCTATATAGGAACTATAAGTAAAGGGTCGTCCATCTTTTTATGATATTTTTTTTTACATACAATGAATTGGAAAGACACACACTCGATCTCTTAAGATAGAGGCACCCATTTTGAGGATTTCATGGACATTTCTAGCTCAAAATCGAACTTGGGACTTTCTCCCAAAGAGTTCGGAGCGTCAATCACTATGCTATGCTTACTGGACACTGTGACTTTTTGTAACTTGTAACTTCAAAAAAAAACAAATTATGTGAAGACATTAGGTTTAAAAGTTAGATCAAAATAGGAACAATTTGAGATCAACTAACTTAGCTCATTTAGGTCTACAAAGTGAATAAGCTATTAGAATTACTTGTTTGAAATCTTAAAGGCCTCACTAATTTGAGCCTTGAGTTTCTTACTATATTATGGTATTGAACTATAAAATAGATCTCCTCATTTAAATAATTAACCTTGATCCAACGGTTGTGAAACTTTTATTGTCTTTCGTACAAAGGTCGTAATAATATAGCCAACATGTTTCAATCTATTTCTAATTGCAACAATTGAAAAAATATTTCCTCCTTATGGAAGAAGTTTCTCTATTGTTTCATTTCTCAAGATAAGTAAAATGAGCTGTTGAAAGTGGGAGTGGGCCACAATAACAATATATCACAGGTTTACAGAATTTTCCAACAGATGGACCTTAACATAAACACCTTAAGAATAAAAAATAGATGAGTGAGAGATAAAGAGAGAATAGACGAGATTTTAAGCGTAACGATAAGTTATGAGGCTCACCTACACTATCTATATTCCAATGTCAATTACAATGTGTGTATATGATACAATGAACGATATCTATATCTAAGCAGAAATAGGAACTAGATACAAGAGATTGTGTGCCTAAGAGGTATGAAGAGTGTGTGTGTGAGAATACGGAGGATACAAACAGTTTAGAACTGTTTTACAACAAACCCAAATTCTCATCAACCTAAATCAGAAACGAGTGACCTATCAAGTAAGAACGGAAATAGACTTGCCACTCATAGTAAATCAGCAATAGATGTTGATGGTAAGCTCGCGAAGTCCCCTCCAAGATCTTCACCAAGATGTAGACCACAACTCCTCCAAAGTGTGAGAACCCCTCCTCCAAGATAGCCTCCTAGTGATCACCTCCTCAAGAGTGTGTGAACACTCTCTCTTCAAGAAGACCTTATCCTTGTGTTGAGCACTTAAGGCCCTTGAGATGATCCTTGAGTGATAATAAACAATGAGGATGTCTCCTTCTTTTATAGCTATAGCTAGAGTATCCCAATGAAAAGCGAAAACATAAAGTGTGATCGCTAACGAAAAAAGCTATCGCTATATGAAAAGAATGCCGCTTTCATCGATATTTTGATAAGCGAAAGAGAAAAGCATATGTTGTTACTACCAAGGTTTGAACTCAACTAACGTGAGGAGCTTTATAAGCTTTCCGCATAGACCACTCTGCCGATCGCTTTTCTTGATTAGAAAATAAAAACGAATTTTTCATATAATGTCTTAGCCACCGTTTCTTCTTGAAAGGTCCTTCAATGACCATATGTTATGGGTATTGTTGAGGAGTTTGTTGATTATTCTGACATTGTTTCCAACATGATGTCCATTGGCTTTATTTTTTCCATGCCATAAAAACTAAAAGGGAATGCATCTTGTAGCTACATTGTAAGCCAAAAATCATTCGACAAGACCACTGAGCCGAGATATTAATCCCATCTTGCTAGATAGAGTTGTATAGTCTTCTTAAGCATGTTTAAAATTACCTTGTTTCTTCTTTATACTTGTCCATCAAATTTCAATTAGGTTCTTTATGGAGTGAGTACTCTCATGTGAAACAATTTCTTGTGGTAGGTTGAATCATGGAATTAGTTCACCTTGTGACAAAAATGAATCTAAAGACAACAATAATCTCTTGTATGTACAAGTTAATTGCCTCATTTGGACTAGCAATTAATTATCCACCTATAAAAAGAGATAGAAAAGTCCCATACACATCATTTGAGCTAACAGATATCTCTTAGATACATGAAAGTAAGGGTTGAACTTCATCTTAAAAAAAAAACATCATGAATAACCAAAATGTTTTTAGTTTTTGGATGATACCTTGCTTTCAAAACTATACCCAACAAAAATACATGTCACTACTCTATCATCTAGCTTTTTGTCTTGTTGTTTAGGCACTAATGCATATGTCAAAAAACCAAAGACATTCAGATGAGCACCAAATGGCTTGGAACCATGCCAAGCCTCACATGGAATGATCGATTGCAGTGCTTTGGTGATAGGTATGTTAAGTACATATGATGCGCACATAACAACTTGAAACTAGAAGCTATGTGGTGAAGCCTAACTTTTGAACATACACCTCGCCATTTCCATGAGAGAAATGTTCTTTCTTTCATCAACTCCATTTTTTAAAGGTATATAGGACACTATACGCTGATGCTTTATCCCATGCTCAGCCTGAAATGCATTGAATAAAAATCCATGTATTTCTTCCATCGATCAGAATAGAAGGTGCTCAATTTACATACCGGAAAATTTTCAACCGTAACCAGAAACAATTTAAAGCACTCACTTTGCTTTCCATGGATACACCCATGCATGCCTAGAAAATTCATCATCAAGTATAGGTAGTTCCTAATTGAAGGTGTCTACATAAGACCGCAAACATCATTATGAACAAGCTACAATTTATGAGCATTTCTAATTGAACCATCTTTTGGGAAAGAGGAATAGTGCATCTTACCCAAAATAAAGCCTTCACGGACATGGTTAGAAGGTGTCTCAATTTTGGGCAAATAGGACACCATTTCAAATTTATGTACGCCTAGAAAACTAGAAAATTTAGATGACCAAAGCATGCACACCAAAGGTTTCCATTTGAGATAGCCTAAGAATCATAAAGTGCACATGTTGAATCATTCACAATTTTTGCATAATCTATGAGCTTATATAGCCCACAACATAAAATACCAAAAAACAATAATAACATCACCATTTGATAGATCATGTCTATAAATCTGTTATCAAAAAATTTGACAACCAAGCCAATCTTGGCTAATGTTCAAATAGATAACAAATTATTCTTGATCCTTGGCACATGTAAGGCATCTGGCAATGTGAAAGAACTTCCATCAACAATAGTCAGAATGATCTTTCCAACTCCTGTTAGAAGATAACATGATTTATTAGCACATGTGACAAAATTCTCGATAGGGAAAAGCTCAAGTGAACTAAAGAAACTATGTTGTGAGGTTATATGTTTGGTTGTGATGTAATATGTATGAGTCTATAGTAGATGTGCACTACTCACATGAATATGGTTCATAGTTGCAAATAGTAGTAAATGCTAATTCTTCATTTTGAACAAGATAAGCAGACTCTATTTTAGGTGAAGTCTCTATTTTAGGTGAAGTGGCCTCTTCAACAACCTTTCTAGCCTCTTTCTTCTTTGCCTCCTTTGTAGTGAGTCTGGGACAACTCTTTACATGATCATTTGCCTTATAGTACTTGCAAAACTATTTGTACTTTTATATTTTTATATCATCTTTGTCTTTCTTCTCTGAGTGTGCAACATTAGCGAATTTATGCTTACTAGTAGATGAGCTCCATTTACCTTTTCCCTTCTGACTAGCTAAAAAATGTTTTATCTGCAAAATGCATAATACACATGTTCTACCTCGATTTATCTTCTTGTAATGAAAGAGAGACTATGTCCTCAAATGTTAAGGCATTTCGATTGCCTTTCATCATCAATCGATAAGTAGAAGCAAAAATATGATATAATTCTAGAAGATCATTAAGAACAATCTACATAGGTGAACTATTTGGCAAGATTTCATTAGCAAAAATCAATTCCTCCTTCAAATCTTTGATCTTTGTCAAAAATCTTTCCATAGAATCTACTTCACTCATATGCTCACTCTCCAACTGTCTTTAGAGGTAAGCAAGATGATCCTCATTTCTTGCTGGGTATAATGCTCTAAGAATATCCTTAGCATCTTTTGATGTCTTGCAAGAGTGAATACGAGGGATAATGGCACGTTTGACAGACAAGGGTATCAATGCATGTGGTTGTACATTTGTGTCATCCCAACAAAGTTGCTCTATAGTAGGAGCAACAAAAGCAACAACATGAACAAGAAATTGAAGAGCATCATCTTCAACACCATTTGCATCACTTCAATACATGTATTTGTAGGTGCAGTAGGATGTTTTTCAACATCCTATACACTATTCCATATCCCTTTTGCTACCAATACATGATGTATCATATATGCCCACAATGGGTAATTAGTACCATCTAACTTATCCTCAATAGCCAACATACAAAATACATCATTGCTTTTAGCCATGGCTAGTGAGTAAATACAATGATGTAGAAAATTGATTGTATTTCAAAAAGTTGAATAGAAATACCATGTCTAGTTCTACTATACATGTAGCAGACTTAGAGCCACTTGTATTGACAAACCAAAACCTGTGTATATGTTTGGCACAAAAGGACAGAATCGCATGCATAGTCGTTGTGATACTACATTCAATGCCAAATTGACCTCAAATCAAAATTTTGAAGCCATAAAGCAAAGTTGTTTTGAACTCCTAATCACTCCAAGTATGCTCGCCAATTGTTGTGTGATTCTAAGTCTCTGATCGGAGGGGTGTTGATGATGCCCTAGAGAAACTAATGACCTACTCTAATCATTACAACATATCAGGGGCATATCGACATTGTGCATACCGATGGTCACACCTCGGCATCGGTATGACTGTTGAAAATGCTTGAAAAACCATGGAGACAATATACGCATCGGAAACTTAAGCATTGGTATGAGCATCGGTATGATGGAAATTTCCGGCACGCATACCGACGCTCATACCGACACAATGTTTTAATTGAATCCAAGAGCAAAAATTTGACATTCATCACGTTTTGAAACAAAACCTGCTACTATCGAGTTTGTGTGTGTGAGCTACATCTCTCTCTCTCTCTCTCTCTCTCTCTCTCTCTCTCTCTCTCTCTCTCTCTCTCTCTCTCTCTCTCTCTCTCTCTCTCTCTCTCTCTCTCTCTCTCTCTCTCTCTCTCTCTCTCTCTCTCTCTCTTTACGCATGCCTCTCTATTTCTCTAGCTCTAAAATTATGGTAAGTGTCGCACATACTATAGCACTCTTTTCTCTTTCTTTATGTTTTCCCTTTTCTAATTCCTCTTCTCTTTAGTTTTGCAAGAGATTTCGGCATCAGGTCTCTGGAATTCGATGAAGGACAACATTAATTGGACTTTGACAACAATGATCCAAACAATTACACGGATGTAAGTGATTGTTTTGATTTCGATTGACATAGAGAGAGAGAGAGAACACGATGAAAGAAAGAGAGAGATCTAGAGAAACATAAAGAGAGAGAGAGAGAGAGATGAAAGAAAGAGAGAGATCTAGAGAAATATAAAGAGAGAGAGAGAGAAAGAGAGAGACATATACATATACATACACACTCACATATGTATACACACACATATGTGCATACACACATGCATATTCATACATACATACACACACATATGCATATACATACACACATGCATATACATACATACATACACACATGCATATGCATAGTTACATACATACACATGCATATATATACACACGTGCATATGCATACATACATACACACACAAGTTGCATATACATACACACATGCATATACATACACATATACACACATGCATATGCATATACATACATACACACATGCTTCTCAATGAGCCTTTGAGATCTCCTAGGCTATCCGGAAGTACTTGCTTTTGAACTTTTCTTAGAAATGAATATGTCCCCCTCTAATGTATAGATGGGTGGACTCAAACTTGAACTTGAATCTTTAGTTAATTACTTTGAAGTTTCATCAAAGATTACATCTTTTGGAATGATGATGGAGTGGTTTTCTAGATTGTACAGTTTGTATGCCTTAGATTGTTCACTATATCCAATGAATAAATGCTTCTTGGACTTAGAATCCAACTTGTGTCAATCTTCCTTGAGCACATGTAAAAACGTTTCACTTCCAAACACTCTAAAGTGGTTTACATTGGGCTTTCATCCATATTAGGATTCAAATGGAGACTTGTTATGTAGTGCACTTGTAAATCCTCTATTGATTATGCGTATTGTTGTGTGTAAAGCTTTGGCCCAAAATATGAATGGTAATGCTTTGTTGTGAAGCATAGTGTGTGCGTCTCCATGACACTGCATATCTTCCTTTTGGAGACTCCATTTTGGGATGGAATATAAGACTGATTGACTTTCCTTTTGATACATTTTTGCCTTAGGAAGTTAACAACATCATGGTTGATGAACTCACCACCTCCATTAGATCTAATAGTTTTTACCAAACTATATGTCTCATTCTTTACTTGGTAGACTCATTCTCTAAACTTCGAAAATGTATCTAACTTAGTTTGAGAAAATAGACCCATATGTAGCTAGTGTGAGCATCTACTAAGACAAAGAATTAGAGTGATCGTAGTGATGGGTAATCATTGGTCCATATAGATCCATGTGGACTAGGGCTAGATGATTGCTTACTCCGTTGGAAGCCTCTTTTGGAACACGAGTCTGATGTCGCTCTCTGTAGTCACTTGACTACTTTTTGGCAAGCCCTTAACCAATTGAGATGCTAAGATCTTGGTTTAAGATGTATGGATACATATCTGGTGAAAAAGGGTGGAAATTGATTCATTAGTGAGGAAGCAAGAAAGCTTTTATAAGCCTTTATCCTTGATGCCTTGGGTTATGATGTCTTGAGTGCTAGGATCAATCACCTTCTTATGTGTTGTCAAAGAGAACTTCTTTTTCATTATTCATTATGGCTTTGACTGATAGGATATTCATGCAAAGGTTTGGTACATAGAGTACATTTGATAAGGCTTTGCACTCTCCTTTGTGATTTGTAATTTTGTACTTAGCCTTTTCCATCCATCAAAAGAATCTTATTATTTCCTAAGTAAACTTTGACTTTGTGGTCTTCTAACACCAAAAATGACTCACGGTCCTTGCACATGTAGGAGGTTGCACCACTATCAAATATCTAGTCCTCTAATGAGCTAAGAGTGATTAAAGCATTGGTTTCTATTGAAATCAAGAGATCTTCACTCGAACATTGACACCAATGAGTAGAAGACTTAGCTTGATTCTTTGATGTAGATGTATTAGAATTATTCTTCTTCTTATAGCAAAACTTTTCAATATGCCTTGATTTCCCATAATAATTGCATGTAAATGTCTTGGATTAGTTATTGGAACCTTGCTTAGAAGCATTGTTATGATGATTACTAGAGTTCTTAGACTTTTTGAAGGGTCCTTTAGCTTTCATGGATGCTTCTTATGATGTTGAAGACTCTGCTCATGATTCATGGAGGAGCAAGAGCCTTTGCTCTTCCTCTCAGGTTAAAATGTCCTCAATTGTAAAGTGTACTTACAAAAATCTCATATGACTCAGAAAGTTCATTTAGAAGCCTAGTAGCCAGATCTTTTCTCGATACTTGTCTGTCATACAATGTAAGTTTTCATTTATAATCTTCAAAAGTGGCTATGACCTTGATGATAGGATCTTGGTACCTAATGGATAGGTTATGAAATTTTGCTTCTAAGGCATAAATTCTAGAGGGATTCTTATCCTCTTTAGAGATCTTCAAGTATCTTCCAAGCTTTATGAGAAGTTTTGCATGAAGTGATATACCCTTTTGTTAACTCATCATAAGTTAGAAATAGCTTTCCTAGGGATTGCTTATCTTTTACATTCATGTTCCATGTATCAAGGTCACTTTCTTTATCGAGCTTGGATTCTATAGCATCTACAACATCGTATAACAATTTTCTGTATATATAATTCTTAATAGTGTCCTTCTATGGTTTTTAGTTTGTACAATCAAACTTTCATCCTTCACATGAACGTAGGCATGAACAATGGTAAGTACACCATACTCGATGATGTCGCATTCAAAATGTACCCCTTAAAAATTTGATAACCACACTTCCAAAGAGAAAAAGAGTTTTCACCAAAGATTCGAGGGGGGTTGGGGGAAGCGGGGTGGCTTAGACTAGCATTATGAACACGTTGATACCCTTGAGGGCTTAGAATAGCCTTCCCAAGCTCATACACACGAAAGTGGCATTTTTTCTTACTTGAGTTACAAATTATAGGTGGAGCACTTAGTGCCTAAATGTTCCAAGAGTGAGGATTAGACCCTTTGAAAAATACAAAAATGTCCCCTTAGAAGGTGGATACTTAAGGGTTCAAATGTTCTACCACAATGAGAGTAAAGGACCCTTGGAGATTACAAAAAAGCCCTTTGTAAGGAAGTAAAAGGATGGGCATTTACTGGCAAAATTTGACAAAAATAAGGGTTGATAACCTTGGATAATACGAAAAATGCTAGATTTGATTACAATGGAGAGCACTTATTTCCTAAAAAACTATGTAGAAATTAAGGTTCATATGGAGATGTTGGCCAAATAATGTGGGTAGGAGAGGGGGCTCTTAAAGCCACAAGATGATGCTTCAAAATTTATTATGTGTGGATAATAAAATCCTATGTGATTCCTTAGAATAAGAGCTTTAAATAAAAAGCTTTATTATGTGTGAATAATAAAATCCTAGGTGTGATCCTTTGCAATGAGCTTTAAATAAAATCGTGGTTCAACTTGTGAATGTATGAAGTGTTAAACTTCAAAAATAGAGATTTTTATGTGGTAACATCATCGATGATGTCACCTTGAACTTCAGGGTCTTTGACATCATCATGATGTCATTATGAAGAGTGTGTGGTAGCTACAAAGAAATCTACATGTGTGGTTGGACCAAACATAGTGGTCCAAACATAGTGATTGAGAGAGAGAGAGAGAAAGATTTTTTTTTTTTGAGACAGTACAATGAATTTGGAAAGACACACACACCCGACCTCGTAAGGTAGAGGCACCCAACAAGGCACATCCAGTAAACCACACCCACTGGATGAGAGAGAGAGAGAGATTTTGCAAAAGTTTCATGTCAAAAAAATGGTGTACACAGTTGACTTGAGTTTGATACCCTCGCACATGGAGCAATTTCTCCGTATTTTAGGCCATTTTTATGCTTTTTCGGGTGACCGAAATCAAGTCATCTCAATGGACTAATCCTCGTTAGCATCAGTTCGTTCAGGTGACCTGAAATCCAATAAACATTATTTTATTTTATTTTTTAATTCAACATGAAAAATCTAAAATTTTTACTGCTTATTCATTCCTGATTTCATAATTAACCATGAGTTTCGAGAACATCACGGCACCAAAATTCTTCATGGGATGTTTTTGAAGGATAACCACTCTAGATCAATACACGATTTTAATCATTTATACATGATTTTAATAATTTTGTAGATTATATATATATATATATATATATATATATATATATATATATATATATATATATATATATATATATATGATTTTAATTATCTATACATGATTTTAATAATTTTGGTAGTTCTTCATCATCTAAAATACAGCCGTCGAATATTCATGTGCAATTAAATTCGGTGACTTGAAGTCTATCTCTTCAACTATCCGAAATCTGATGACTAGACATTCATGTGCACCTAAATCTAATGACCTGAAATGCATCTCCTACCACCCAAAGTTCGGCCACCGAACATTCATGTGTTTTTACTACACTTTTTGGGTGACCTAAAAATTTGATCTTCAACCACTGAAAAACATATCCATGTGCTACCCTATGAGTCTACTCTAAAAATGCAACCACTCGAAATGTTTTTTTGCTCTTTCTCTCTACATATGAAACTAGCATAGAGCTATGTGAGAGACTCGTGTCCGGTCCAAAGGGTGCTCGTAGTTGTGTTGACCAAAGTGTGAGTTCACACTTAGTGGCCCAAATTTTTGCCTCTCTCTCTCTCTCTCTCTCTCTCTCTCTCTCTATATATATATATATATATATATATATATATATATATATATATATATATATATATATATCATCAAAGGTAGGTGCGATATGTAGTAGAACAAATAGATATACATGTGCTCACAATAGTTTTGGTTGCGTAGCCTCCGAAGCCATATTTTCCTTTGAGGAGTACTCATGTTATCCGTTTCGAACGAGCTCACCCCCCCCCCCCACCAAGTGTCTATGTGGAGGTGTGTGAGAGTGAGAGAGGAGGGGTTAAGGGAGGCTTTGCATTGAAGCACAAAAATTAATATAAACTAAACTATAAGGGAAAGAAGAAATGAATTTTAAGATCAGCTAGTGGTCCAAGGGAAGGGTGCAAATGACATGCAAGAACTAAATCCTACATAAATAAAGAGAGAAAATTGCAACTCAATATTTTACTACACAATCTTGAGCTCTCCAAGTGATGAAAGGCCATTCTCCATGGCAAAGAAGCCAAATTTGTTGTTGTAGTATAACCAAGGGGAGCCAAGACCCACACCACCTTGCATGTAAGCAATGGAAAAGCTCAAGAAGGACTCTTCTTCCATCCAACCAACCCTCCAAAGTGCTCAAGCCATTGGCCAACTACTCCCACCAATGCCACAAACCCTTGAGAACATGGAGAGGAAGGTCATCTAGGATCCTACTCCACAAACGGAAAATACAAGAAATGCAACAACATTCTACTCACACACAAGGAGAGAGAGAGAAACATGCACACACAGCCCACTATCACACACAAAAAACAATTATACAAAAGTGCATATAGTCTTAAAGTAGAGAGTTCTTCCTTTTATTTCTAAAAGATATGTACATGCAGCTCACGTGAACCAAAAGCTCCCTTTTCCAAAAAAATGAGCTTTTCTATATATAATTTAAGCTCTTTTCCCCATGTGCTCTAAAGACTAGTCATATACTATGAGGATCTTCAAAGATATTTTCCTAACAACCAAATCTCAAATTCATGCATACTCCTCAAGTTTGCAAAAAGTGATCTATATACGATCCTCTGAGGCTTAGTCTTGGAGAATAATTAAAAAGGGCCCTTAGAGGGTGTTCTCATGTGCAAGCCCACAAATATGCTCGAAGGGTCATTTAATCTATGAGCCAGAGAGGATCGCCATGCACAAGTGCAAATATGTGCACACCCTACAACCCAACAGTCACCATGGCCAAGGATAAGAAAATAAAGGATATGCATGCACATCATTTCAAAACTAGAAGAGAATCTCATGGAAGCAAAAACAAACTAGTGTTGTATGGCACGACTTGATTGGCATCTACCTCTGTTAAACGTTAAACGCGGGACTAGCTGTCAGTAGCGCGTTAAACATTTATTGGGTTCTTGGGAGTGGAAGGGGTCTGTTAAATAGAGGCCCTATACTTAGTTCCCAAATTAACCACTTTACACATAGCAATACACTGATGCTCAAAACTCTATCAAGACTCCGTTACACTTACAATCTTACAGTATTCAACCAAACTCTCCCACAGTTGACCGAACACACTGCACCAGACTAGGCAGTATCGTGATACAGAGTTACTTAATGAACTCAAGAACTGTTCCGAATACAAAATACTGTAACACTAGAGATAATAACAGTAATCCAACCTTCACCGAATAGATACAAACAATCAAACAAAACCGAAGACACAGCAGAACTCAACAATCTCAGACACACAGTACTAAAGGTCCAGTATGCAACTTAAAAGACCCTTACTGTAGCTAACCTTTACCGTATGAGGACAGACCTCCACGCTGAAGACAATACAATACAACTCGGAGTTCTTAGAACACTACCGCAATTACATAGACTTCATCCAACAAGTTACAGCACCTTACAAGAAAGAGCGACACCACGATATGCTTAATCAACAGAACAATCGCAACCAAAACACCGTAGAACAACTCGCTCAGACCAATAGTCTAACGATCAACTGAACGTCTATGTAACTCACGAATAGAAACCGATATCAATAGACAACCAGACAAAACAAAAGTAGTATACTCATAATTTCTCAACAGACACTACAGCAGCGTTCCGCTTAATCCCCCAGACAGACAGTCTGGTGATCCCGACGAACATCACTGAGCGTCTCTTTTTCATTGCTTTATATAAAGATTACAACGTATTTGTGTAACAACCTTTCGTTCGTGCGAACAAGATTCAGTTTTCTACAACTTCCAATCCGGCGGCCGACTAACACTCTGGCACGCACGGTGGACTCGAACCCGCAGGTTTATCAAAATTACGGTTCATCTATAATGCCTTCTAAATACATGGATCTGGCTAATCTAAAGGTTCATGCGATTTTCTTTTTTAAAGCTTCTAACATATGTTTCAAAGTATCAGGTTCTACTAGTCGTGCATCTGTTCTTACAGAACTTAGGGAAATTACTTCGGCCAGCAAAATCTTTTGCTACGTCTGCAGAAAGGCCTCTTGTAAATAAAATTCGTTTGATAAGGCCGCATCCCTGGATACTTTCATCTCTGCAAGTTGTTTATCCATCTTGGCCAATCTTTCTTTCTGATTGTCGAGTTGGTTGTCTTTTCTGTCGATCTGCTGATTCTGGAACTGGATTGTTCTAGAGTAGGCATCTCTTTCTCTGTGAAGATCTCACATTACTTTTTGCAGTTGAGCTTCTACGGTCATTTTTCGTTTGAGAATGCTGTTAACTTTTGATAAATTGATCTTGCATCTCTCGAGTTCTTCAGCTGTTTTCATAGCCAGATCATGTTGTTCTTGGCCTCGCTATACTGCTTCATCTAGCAGTTGTCTTGTTTCTTCTAATAGATTCCCTAAAGTGATTCTTGCATCATCTTTATCCTGTAGGTCTTGCTTCAATCGAATGATTTCTGTATTTGCATCATTTAGTAACTCGTCTTTTTGTCTGATCTCTGCCAGTGCTGCATCTCTTTGAGCGGTAACTTCTACCTGTTCGGCCATTTGGGCTTGTAACTCCTTAAGTTGTTCTTGTAAGGATTGGTTTTCGGCTTTCGCTACTATTAATTCTTCTTGTAGAGGACTAATGTCCGCCTCCAGTACATCTACCTTGTGTTGAAATTCATCTCGGATATTCTCTGTTATTTGCTTCATTTGCGCAGGTAGTTGTTGTGAAAGCTGGATCAACATCTGACCCATGGTTGCAAGTTCAGATATCATAGGAGTTGAAGGACGTGGAAGATGAGGACGAGGTTGAGATGAGGATGCGGTGAGTAGCTGCTGGGAGTTCGGTGGAGAGTAGTTTGGGGACGAGGAAGAAGAGGCAGTGGGTTCTTCGGGAAGAATGGGTGGAGTAGGGATAATTGGGTTGAGTGGAGGTTCCGGTGGGGGAGTGGGAAGAACAGAGTGAGATTCTGTTACCTTTTCTATGGTTTGTTGTGTGTCAGCGGTGTTGGCAGCTATGGACTCTACTGCTTTAAGCAGTTCCTCAAAAACTTCTTTAATTATATGTTCTTCATCTCCTTGCTTTTCCTGCTCCGATTGTTGCTGAGATGCTTCTTGTGACGAGCTTGTGTCAGCCTCAATGGGAGCCTCCTGTTCTTGTTGTTGTTCTGAAGATGACTGTGCTGAAGATTCATGATGCATGGTAGTTGTGGTGTCGTGAAAAGTTTCGTCTTCGTTTGCTTCTTCTTCTTTGTCATCAGCTTTATCATTTGCGGTTGAACCCTGTACTTTGCTATCGGATGAACTGATTCTAATTCTTTTTCGTCGGAAGTGTTGGAATAATTCCTCTTCATCTTCTTCATCGTCCTCTAAAATCTGTGCAGACTCTTCATGGTGCAGGATGGGTCCTCAGGGTGGGGGTTGCGCTTCTTGGATGGCCGGAAATAAGAAGCTGAGGATGTGCGGTAGCCTGGATCTTGGCATATCCCCCTTATTTACCTGCTTGATTATGGAGATGCATTCTTTGTGTATTCGCCGGAAGAAATATGATGCAAAATTGACTGGTTCTCGAGCAGCTAAATCTATAGCGGAGTAAAAAGGACGAGAGATTCCATAGGTTCGCTTCTGCAGGTTAAGAATGGATCCTAGGAATTGTAGCGCGGATCTCTCAGGTTCAGGGCGGCACAGGATGGCGTATTTGTTGGAGGAGCTCCTAGGGAATAATTGATTCATGGTGGCAATCGGTAGATTTGGGCCATTTTCCCGAGCTTGTCGAGGGAGTCGAAATGCATCAGCAAAGGCCTGGAACGTGATTACGGTTCAGGAGGGTAGGGATGTGATCGCCCAACTCTGCTCGGTGGCAGGTGTGTTAGCGATGGCGGCGATTATCTGGGCATAGAACGGGTGGCAATCCACTGAATGCCATGGCAGTTCAGTGAAATTGACCAACCCACAGGTGCGCAAGAACTCTCCTACATCGGGAGGGAGTCCGTCACAGAAAGCGGCGAAGTTTGCCAGAGCTTCCATGGCGCACACAGTAAACGCAAGCACAAGACACAAAGCACAGGGTTTACACGATCACACAAATTACGCAAACACGATAGCGATTTTCGACGAAACGGAGAAGGTTAAGTAGATGCGTTGCAGTGGAGAGCAATCAAAATCACTAATCATCGTCCGACGTTGAGATGCTAACTTCATAACTTCGGTGTGCATGCATGAGCAGAACGATAATGTCGGGCGGCTGTTGAGCATAATTAGGTATTAAAACGGAGATATTTACAGACTTATTTTATTAAGCGCGCAAAAAAAAACAAAAGAAAAGAAAATGCAAAAGATGCGGCCAATCCGCGGAACGTTTCAGTGTAGATCGGATGCTTGTTGGTACGGCCGCATCTTTGAACCATTTATCACCTTTGGAAGAGGATTTCCGATCAAAGTAGTCAACCGAATAGTGGCTGGGCCCACCTGTTCAAAAATCCGGTAGGGACCAAACCATCATAACTTGAATTTGCCAGCAGAGCGATTCGACTTTGCATTGTAAAAGAGTACAAGTTGCCCCACCGTAAAAACTAGAGTCCTTAGATATCGATCATGTGTTCAAGCTTGTCTTAACTGAACTTCTTGGATAGTCAGAAAACTTGTCCATCGATGCTCATCCAGTTCTCTGAGTGTATCTAGTCGAAATGATAAAGAATCTTCTGGTATCAATTTCTGAGTGAGAGCTACACGTAAACTTGGCACAACAATCTCCATTGGTGCGATGGCTTCCAGTCCATAAGCTAGTTGGAAAGGGGTTAATCCTATTGCTACCTTGTATGTAGTCCGGTATGCCCATAATACTGCAGGTAACAGTTGATCCCATCTTTTCGGTGCTTCCAGAATCAGTTTTCGAAGCATATTCAACAGGGTCTTGTTTGTACTTTCAGCCAAACCATTTGCACGAGGATAATATGGTGAACTGAATTTATGCGTGATCTGAAAAGAATGTGTGAGTACTTTCGTTAAATTGTTGACAAAGTGAGTGCCTTGATCTGTAACAAGCTCTAGAGGTAAGCCAAAACGCGGAAAGACATCTTTCATTAGACACTTTGCCACCGAAATAGTTGTGGCGGACCTTAAAGCCCAAGCTTCTGCCCATCTGGTTGCATAGTCTGTACAGGTCAGAATATAACGATTATTACTGAGTATTGCTGGCGGTGTAATAGGTCCGATAAAATCTAGACCCCACTTCTAAAAAGGTTCTAATGGCAAGACAGGTTGTAGAGGGAAAAAATGGCGCTGTAGTGGCTGTCCAGATCTCTGACAATTATCACATTTTTTGACAAACTGCAATACATCCTTGTACATAGTAGGCCACCAAAGTCCACTTTGCAGAATTTTCCGGTGTGTTAAATCTGCTGCAAAGTGTCCACCGGAAGGAATTGAGTGAGCCAGAGTAATGACTGAGTTAACTTCGTGTGGAGGAATACAACGAAGTAAAATTCCAGTGTGATCCATATAGTATAATTCCCCAGCAATTAACTGAAATTTACGACTGTACACTGCCATCTTCCTACGCATTGCAGGAGATGTTGTAGAAGAAAGACATCCATTAGTCAAAAAAGTTAACAATTGATCATAGTAATTAGTTATTGCAGGAGAATTTTCTTCTTCATCATTAGTCGGTTCAGTACTGTAAATCGCTGGTGTTGTGTCATCAACACCGACCGGAGCTTCACCAGAATCTAAGCGAGAAAGAAAATCTGCTAAGGCATGTGAGTTGCCGGGCCGATGGATTACTTCAAAATCAAATTCTTGTAAAAGTAGAACCCAACGTGCTAATCAACCACCTAAATGTTGTTGTCGTACCAGATAAACAAGTGCAGCATGATCTACATGAAAAGTAAATCTGCGGCCAAGTAAATAGTGTCTGAATTTCTTTACCGAATACATTAAACCCAGACATTCTCTTTCGGTTACAGAGTAATTCTTTTCTGTAGGAGCAAGTCTTCTACTCGCATAGTAAACAGGCCGGAACCACTTATCGGTTTGTTGCATCAGAACACTGCCAATGGCAATATCTGATGCGTCTACGAAGACATGGAATGGGCGATCCCAGTCAGGAGGCTGTAAAATTGGTACCTGTGTTAATAAACACTTTAGACGATCAAATGTTGTTTGACATTCCGGAGTTCAATCAAACTGTTTAGGAGTCTTCGTGATTAATTGATTGAGTGGAATGGCTAAATGAGCGAGCCACCGTAAATGACGACCATGCCATCTCACTTGACCCATGAAACGCATTACTTCCTTTGGTGTAGTAGGTACAAGTGCTTCTAACACAACTGCTACCTTATCTGGGTCGACTTGTATTCCCTTTGCAGATACAGTATGGCCAAGCAATTTACCACATGAAACTGCAAACACAGATTTGTTTGGGTTCAGACAGAGTCTGTATTCTCTGCATTTCTCAAAGAAGCATCGTAAATGGAACAAGTGTGCTACCATCCTACCGAACAAAGAGAAATCATCAAGATATACTTGCATGAACGAGGTAAGATAAGGGGAGAATATTTCCTGCATACACCTCTGGAAAGTACTGGGGGCATTTCTTAATCCAAACCACATAACAGTACAAGCAAATACACCCCAATTGGTGATGAATGTTGTTTTTGGTATATCTTCCTCAGCCATTCTGACCTGATTATACCCACTGTATCCATCTAAGAATGAGTACATTTCATGTCCTCCTACTCTGTCAAGCATCGTGTTAAGAAAAGGTAGAGGAAACGGATCAGGCACTGTAGCGGCATTTAGTTTTCGGTAATCCACACATATGTGTAACTGCTTATTCTTCTTAGGGACGATAAGAATGGGTGATATCCACTCAGCATGCTCTACTGGTACGATGAATCCGACTTTTAGTAACCTATCAAGCTCTGCCTTTACCTTTGCTGCATAGTTTGGATTCATCCGGTAGCTGGGTTGTTTGATTGGCTTAGCTTCCGGCTTCAGCATGACCCTATGTTGATAAATGCGAGGGTCCAAACCCTTCATGTCTTTGTAATCCCATGCAAAACATCATAAAACTCTCGAAGTAACTGTATTAACTCTGCTTGAAACATTTCAAGCAATCCTTCCTTTATTTTTACAGGTCGCTGATTAACTTCATCACCTAAATTATATGTAATTAACTGATCTTCTGGAACATAGAATTGTCGGGACTTCTCTATAACATCGTGTGGGTTTAAAAGTTGTTGTAGATCAGTGTCATCTACAGCAGCAGTATCTTCTTTCTTGACTTCTTCCGTCACAGGCATCACCGTACAAACTACCGGATTCCAATTATCTACAACAGATTGTAGATCAACAGTTCCTAGGGAGATCAAATCAATATTATTTTTCAAAAACTCTTCTTCTTCATCATCTGACAAACCATCTAACATATGAACTGGTTCTGCAAAATAATGTCTAGCATGTAATTCACAAGGTTGTATAACATCTAACTTAACAACATATTTACGATTATTATCCTTGAAAGTGAGTTCCTGTGCGGACCAATCTTGTATCACCTTGGCTTGTTTCAACCAAGGACGGCCGAAAAGCAAATTATAATCCAAGCTAGACTCTGGTAGCTCTAAGATGACAAAAGTCATCTTAAATGTTGTGCCTTGCAGAGTTATGGGCACATCTTGTACTAGTCCTACTGGATGGACACTTGACTGGTCGACCATTCTAACAAAAAACTGGACTGGTTCGATTTCAGTCCATCCTAACTTTTTACACAATGCGGTGGTAGCAATGTTGACACCAGATCCTCCATCAATTAGTACCTGTGTGATTTTATGATTTTTATACCATACCGTAATTAAAGGAACCGAATGATCAACCGTAGAATCAGGTTCTGATTGCACTATCGCTGTTGCCGGGATGCAAGAGGGTACATGACTGAACTGTTGTTGGAATTGTTGTCGAACTCCTAGTACTAGTGCCAGCAACTGCCCAAGGGGAAGAGTAATCAAGGCCTTAGATAAAATTTCCCATGCCTGATGTGGTTGAATTGTATTTTCCGCAGATTCTGAAGATGACGCGCCTGCTGAAGATGATGTGCCTGCTACTGGATTAGAATCTTGTTTTTGTGTTCCTTTCTCGGGTAACGGAGCCTGGGTCACCGGAATAGGATCTGGGAACACTGGAGGCTCGGTGGTGGTCCATTGACTAGCTTTATCATACATCCTTTGTTGTTCACGGATGCCTGGTTCAAATACTTGTGCTGCTGGTTTCAGTTGCTTACCGGATCGGGTCTGAATCACTGCAGCTTACGCTTCTACTGGTCTGATTTGTACCATATTAGTCATTGGATTTTGACTTTCTTTCTTCCTCTGATCATACTCAGCTGCATCTTTACAAAATCTTCAAATGTGGCCAAATTCACCGCAAAAATGGCATCGCGGTGGTGGCAAATTAGTATTTTCTTGTGCTGGTCCTACCTGCCAACGGTTTGCATTGTAGTTATTATTTCTCTGTCCTCTGTAATTTCGGTATCACTGCTGCTGATTGTTTCTCATTTGGGGAGGTACATAGTGATTGACAGGCTTCCCTGGTTCTTGTATAATTGCATTTATTGTTGTTGTTCCCTGTACTTTGGCATTGTATGCGCAGTTTTCGGTGGAATGTCCTGTCGTGTTACAGATAGCACAAAACAACTGGTTGAGGGTGCAAGTGGCACTGGTATGCCCTGAATTCTTGCACGTGGTGCAGTACATCTGTCTGGTCGGATCTTCTGCAATATTTTTACTTGTTTTTTTAACCATTCATGGTCTTCTGTAAATCCTCCAACCTTGTTCTCAAGCTGCAAAGCCATTGCAATTACCGCATCTAGTGTCATAGCTCCTACACAGCGTATGATCATAATCTGTTTAAGTTGTGGAGTCAAACCATTGATAAACCATTGAGTGATAACGTCATCTGGCAGGTTGGCATGTGCTGGTGGTAATTGCCTCAAATGAGTTCTGAATAGGGTGGCATATTCCTGCACTGTTTGATTCATCTTCTGTCTATTGTTTTGTAGGTAATCAAAAATTTCGGCTGGATTCTTCTTTAGCCTGAATCTCTGCAAAAATGCATCCCTTATTGCTTCATAGGTGCCGAAATGGTTAATATCATATTCTGTAAGCCACCTGGCTGCTTCATTCACCAATGTAGACTAGAAGAGGCCTTAGATAAAATTTCCCATGCTTGATGTGGTTGAATTGTATTTTCCGCAGATTCTGAAGATGACGCGCCTGTTGAAGATGATGTGCCTGCTACTGGATTAGAATCTTGTTTTTGTGTTCCTTTCTCGGGTAACGGAGCCTGGGTCACTGGAATAGGATATGCGAACACTGGAGGCTCGGTGGTGGTCCATTGACTAGCTTTATCATACATCCTTTGTTGTTCACGGATGCCTGGTTCAAATACTTGTGCTACTGGTTTCAGTTGCTTACCGGATCGGGTCTGAATCACTGCAGCTTGCGCTTCTACTGGTCTGATTTGTACCATATTAGTCATTGGATTTTGACGTTCTTTCTTCCTCTAATCATACTCAGCTGCATCTTTACAAAATCTTCAAATGTGGCCAAATTCACCGCAAAAATGGCATCGCGGTGATGGCAAATTAGTATTTTCCTATGCTGGTCCTGCCTGCCAACGGTTTGCATTGTAGTTATTATTTCTCTGTCCTCTGTAATTTCGGTATCACTGTTGCTGATTGTTTCTCATTTGGGGAGGTACATAGTGATTGACAGGCTTCCCTGGTTCTTGTATAATTGCATTTACTGTTGCTGTTCCCTGTACTTTGGCATTGTATGCGCAGTTTTCGGTGGAATGTCCTGTCGTGTTACAGATAGCACAAAACAACTCGTTGAGGGTGCAAGTGGCACTGGTATGCCTTGAATTCTTGCACGTGGTGCAGTACATCTGTCTGGTCAGATCTTCTGCAACATTTTTACTTGTTTTTAACCATTCATGGTCTTCTGTAAATCCTCCAACCTTGTTTTCAAGCTGCAAAGCCATCACAATTATCGCATCTAGTGTCATAGCTCCTACACAGCGTATGATCATAATCTGTTTAAGTTGTGGAGTCAAACCATTGATAAACCATTGAGTGATAACGTCATCTGGCAGGTTGGCATGTGCTAGTGGTAATTGCCTCAAATGAGTTCTGAATAGGGTGGCATATTCCTACATTGTTTGATTCATCTTCTGTCTATTGTTCTGTAGGTAATCAAAAATTTCAGCTGGATTCTTCTTTAGCCTGAATCTCTGCAAAAATGCATCCCTTACTGCTTCATAGGTGCCGAAATGGTTAATATCATATTCTGTAAGCCACCTGGCTGCTTCATTCACCAATGTAGACTAGAAGACAATAGCTTTGTACGCCGGATCAGGTGGATGATTGAGCACTGCGTAACTTATCTCAAATGTGCGTACATGAGCATCTGGGTCATCACCTGGAAATCCTCCGAATTTAGTGTACGTTACTCTTGTTGGAGTCGGCCGGGGTGGGAATAACTGTTGCTGTTGCTACTGTTGTTGTTGTTGTTGTTGCCCACTCATCGTGCTGGCGGGGGTATTGGAACTATCTTCTGTATCCCGAGGATGAATATCTGAACCGTCAGAATCTGTATCGTCAGCCTGTGCACTCTCCAGCTCGATAATATTATTCAATATATTTTGGATCTCAGCTTCGAACACGCTACCTTCCTTCTTGATATCAAATGTAGGAAAGCTTACTCAAAATAATGGTGACTGGACTGAAGATTCACCAAGAAATGGTAAACCGTCACCGGAACACTGTGGACTCTCAGCAACTGGTACGAAAATAACACCGGATGGAATGTGTCAAATTTTTACCAAAACAAAGTGCTTTTTCACCTCCACTGATTTCTTTGGCCACGATGTTTCTATTCGCATACTCTGGAGTCACTATTTCTTCGACACACTGTGCCGAAATCACACCGGAATCTGCCAGAAATGTAGTAAGTTCCACCGGAATACTGTTGGAATCACCTCTAACGTTCTTCACTTCCTTGGCAACTGAGTTAGACCTATCTGCGCTTCTACCTCCTGGAGGCGTCCTTAGCAAATTAGGTACCCAAGGTTGTTTGTACTTCGGATATGACTCACCGGATCGAGTAACCGGCATGTATCATCTTTTGTACTACTTGCATAATAATACTGTCGATTCACAATCTATAGTCGCGTTTCTACAATCGATTTGCAACAATCTGATATGTTGCCACCTTCCCACAGATGGCGCCAGTGTTAAACGTTAAACGCGAGACTAGCTGTCAGTAGCGCGTTAAACATTTATTGGGTTCTTGGGAGTGGAAGGGGTCTGTTACATAGGCCCTATACTTAGCTCCCAAATTAACCAATTCACACACTACAATACACTGATGCTCAAAACTCTATCAAGACTCCGTTACACTTACAATCTTACAGTAGTCAACCAAACTCTCCCACAGTTGACCGAACACACTGCACCAGACTAGGCAGTATCGTGACACAGAGTTACTTAATGAACTCAAGAACTGTTCCGAATACAAAATACTGTAACACTAGAGACAATAACAGTAATCCAACCTTCACTGAATAGATACAAACAATCAAACAAAATCGAAGACACAGCAGAACTCAACAATCTCAGACACACAGTACTGAAGGTCCAGTATGCAACTTCAAAGACCCTTACTGTAGCTAACCTTTACCATATGAGGACAGACCTCCACGCTGAAGACAATACAATACGACTCGGAGTTCTCAGAACACTACCGCAATTACACAGAATTCATCCAACAAGTTACAACACCTTACAAGAAAGAGCGACACCATGATATGCTTAATCAACAGAACAATCACAACCAAAACACCGCAGAACAACTCGCTCAAAACAACAGTCTAACGATCAACTGAACGTCTATGTAACTCACGAACAGAAACCGGTATCAATAGACAACCAGACAGAACAAAAGTAGTATACTCAGAATTGCTCAATAGACACTACAGCAGCGTTCCGCTTAATGCCCCAGACAGACAGTCTGGTGATCCCGACGAACGTCACTGAGCGTCTCTTTTTCATTGCTTTATATAAAGATTACAACGTATTTGTGTAACAACCTTTCGTTTGTGCGAACAAGATTCAGTTTTTTACAACTTCCAATCCGGCGGCCGACTAACAACCTCCCAAAAATTCACATTACTTGATAAAAACATAGTGCAAAGGTTTCCTAGGAATATACAAAGAAAACTAAAATGCATGTCTTACAAATATGTGGCCGATATAAAGGGCCTTTTGCTTGAGGAGCTTCTAGATGATTCCATGGATGAGGAGTAACACCCTTGAATACTTGGTTAGTCCTAGTATCATGCGGCTATAAATTCCTTTTTTTAATAACAAATATCCCAAATATATTTTTGACTATTGCCTTTGTAAAAGCCATGTTTGCTTTGTAGCATGTCTATCTTAGTCATTGAATTGAACTAACATGTACTTAGAAGAAATATAAAAATCTTAGCTAGTGCTAAAAATCCATCTCTAGCAATAGCAACAACATACAAAAAATGCCACATGTACTCTAGGATATAACAATTGACGAGTTTCTCCTAAAGTAAGCATAGAAAAGAAGCAGTAGTGTTAGATTTTGAGAGATTGTAGAGATTGCAAAGTTCACTTAAGTAGATAAGTTACAAAGGTTATAGAAGAGAATAAATGTGATATTTCTAGTTAATTTGAAGAAGGTTTTGTGTGCATAGTTTGTTTTTAACTCCAAAGTTATGGACGACCCCATCTATAATGGAGGATAGTTCTCTATTGTATCCCTCTTTTTATAATATCAATCATGTCTCCTTGTTCAAGTTTTAGTCTTTTTGAATATTATATTTCCTCCTTAGCATACTTATAACAAGTCTTCTAGCCATTAGTGTTTTAGTTACTTTGCCAATAAAGATTGTTCACATTTTTCTTTGCTATGGATGCGTAGAGAATTTATCTCTTGGAGATGAAGTTTGTTATTCATGCGTATTGCAAAATCATTTATGTATAACATAAGATTAGGCAAGGTGAATGTGCTACTACTATCAAAATGGTTTTGTATAAGGCAATTTGAAAGCTCTAAGTGAGAAGTGGAGGAATGTAAATAACATCATATATTTGAATTCGGTTAAGATGACTTGATATATTGGAATTCTAATAGTGTTGTCACATGCATATGAGCAAAGGAGGCAAACCTCTCATTCCTAATAAGAATGACACCTTCCTTAAAAAGTGATCGACCTCTCAAACCCCTTGCGAAAGAAGTCCAATGCAATTAAGTAGTATCTCGAAATTTTGGCTAGCCTCTATTGTCTAATATTTGGACTAGTGGCTTTGGATTCCTCAACTTGTGGGATTAAAACCTTGACAACACTAGACTCTACCCATAATCTATCTATTTGATGGTGTTAGACACATCACCGAGGGTGGTTTTGGAGGTTGGCCTTTTTCTAGTGAAGAGGTCACATACACTATTGGGTAACTTGCCATAGCACATGTGACCTGACTTGCATCCTACTAAATTTTCATTTCGATATGCTCAACTCTGATAGTCCATATGATGCTAGTTCTACTATTAAATCTACATTCAGGCTTAGTTACTCTAGTGTTCTATATGATACTAATTATGTATAGTTCAAAGGATTGCAACTAGAACTAAGGGAATAACTAGGACAAGATGTTCAATACAAATTATTAATGCTTATCGACTCACAATATCTATTATCACTTATGGAATGTTGAATTATATTAGAGCTTATTTCATTGATGTTTTAATGAGGGTTGTATTATGATTTAATAAGTGAAGGTTCATAAGGGAATCGATGTGTTTGGACATAAATAAAGATTATATTTTTCATTTATTTTGTAAACAAAAAGACCCATGTGGACGGCTGATTCCATAAAATTTTAAAAAATTGTGGTTGAAGATAAGGATCGTATGTAAAAAATGCATTTGATTTGCTATCTTTCAAGGTCTAAACCAACCATTTAGGCATAGTTTTAGTCTCTTCTATGTGAGCTCTCTCATCAACAAGTGCATCATGTAAATCTGCATTTTTTTGAATGATCTGCATCATCATTTGGAACATGTAAAGGTTGAGAAATTGCCTCATTTGGACCAGCACTTGAATGTTCACCTATAAAAAGAGGAAGCAAAGTGTGATGCACATCCTTGGAGCTAACTGATGTCTCCTTGGTACATGAAAGTAATGGTTGAATTACACCTTCCATGGAAACAACATCAACACTAACTAAAATCCATTTACTTTGCGGGTGATACACATGATATCCTTTTCTTTCAAAACTATACCCAACAAAAATACATTTCACTACTTTATCATCCAATTTGTTGTGTTGTTGTTCAAGCACTAATGCACATGCCAAACAACCAAAGACATGTACATGAGCAACATATGTCTTGTGATCATGCAAAGCCTCATATGGAGTGATCGATTGCAGTGCTTTGGTGGGACACTTGTTAAATACATATGTCGCACATGTGAAGAGATGGATAGGTATGTGCTTGAAGATGAAGAGGTATTGCAAAATCCTTGATCTACACCAACCAAATGAACTCTAGGAGTATATGGTGGGCCCTTTTAGCTTGCCAATGGATGTATTAGACACCCTATGTACCTTGGAAGATCACTCTCAAAAAGATAGATCAAAACAGATAAGTTGGAGTTAGCTCAGCGGTGAAAAACTTGTTATTTTGGTTCATACACCTGTCCAGTGTTTTGCATAATTCTCTAAGCACAGCAGCAATTAGCTTAATTCCTCTTGGAGAACTCTAGATTACTTAAAGAGCTAACTTTCAAGAGTAATCGCATCAAAAATAATAAACCACACACTGAGAATGAGTTTTAACAAGTGATGACATCATCTCGATTTTCACGGGCTGCTACAGTTTGAGACCAATGAGCAGAAAAATGAACATATCTCCAAATGTAGGAATCCAATGATTATGAAAATTTTTATGGTTATACTAGACAGTAAGTTAAATCTAACAAGCTTTAAATCACTGAATTTGGATAAGTAATCACTGAGAAATGGCTCTGACAAGGTGAGTGAAAAAGTCAGGTACCTGACAGAGAAGTGAAGATGAACAGACATTGTTGACTTCAACTGAACATAACTGGAGATTTCAACATCCAAATGACATGAAAATTTGTTAGCATATAGTAGACTTATAGATCTAACTTTACTAAGTTAAATCACTGAAAAGAATGCACCAAAATGAGAGAAACCATCTCTGCAATCTGACTGAGAAAACTGAGAGTAATTGCAATGAGTAGTACACTTCACAAGAACATGGAAATATGAACCCAAATGATAATGAAAATGAAAGTATATTGCTCGTACAATACAATGACTTACTGATACATATGTGTGCCTTGTAATCACACCTTGATATGGCATAAAGCTCAGCTCTTGGAGGTCTTCACATAGGTCTCTCTAACCATGACTAAAGCTGCCATCTATTTATAGTTGAGTTTGGGAGGCTAACTTCCCTCAATCACTCTCCAATCAATCAGTGATTGATTTGATTCTCTACCTACCACAAATCACAAATTCGTGGCTCCTCTTTCCCTTTTTGATCATGTGGACTCAACCACTTAAGATTCTCTTACTTTTACATTAAGTAAACTCTTCAAAAGTTACAAGAGGTAGTTCACAAGTGAACTTTACATAGTCTTCATTTTGAAGCTTCTTTTATGACTTTGTGGGACTCAAGACAATAATTAGGCTTGTCATAGACTTGCTCCAACAGCTCCCCCTCAAGCCAAGTATGCTTGAGGTCTTCAATCTTCCAAGATTACCTGCAAACCAATCATAGCCTTGAATTTGCAAAGCTTTGTACCATCCAATGCTTTGGTTAGAATATCTGCACATTGTTGATGAGTGGACACATATGATATTTGAATCTCTTTGCTTAGAACCTTCTCTCGTACATAGTGATAATGAACTTCAATATGTTTAGTCCTTGCATGAAAAATAGGATTAGCAGCCAAGTGAATATAACTCAACTTGTCACCAAAAATAGTTGGAGTTCCAAACTCCAATCCAAGATCTTTGAATAATGTCTTCATCCACATAGCTTCTTGTGTAGCTATGGCAAGACCTCTGTATTCAGCTTCAGTAGAAGAGAGAGCAACTGTGGGTTGCTTCTTGGATGACCATGAAATAAGCTTTGAACCTGCAAAGGTAAGATAACCTGAAGTGCTCCTTCTATCTTCTTTGGAGCCAGCCCAATCTGCATCAGAAAATAGCTTCAAACCTAAATCAGATACATAAGGATAATAAAGTCCTTCATTTATGGTTGCTTTGAGATACTTGAGAATCCTTTTGGCAGCATCCATATGTGGTTTCCTTGGTGTGTGCATAAATTGACTTAGCACACTCACACTGTAACATATATTTACTCTTGTCAATGTGGCATAGTTGAGACTACCCACTAGACTTTGATATGATGTGATGTCCTCTATGAGTTCACCTTCATGTGAGCTCAATTTGTGATTGACCTCCATTGGAGTACCTGCAATCTTACAATCTTGCATCTTCAATTTTGCCAACATGTCCTTAATGTACTTTCTTTGAGTGAGAAACAAACCATGATCTTTGTAGACAACTTCCAAGCCTAGGAAGTAGGTAAGTGAACCCAAATCACTTATCTTGAACTCTTCTCTCATCTGATCTTTGATCTTCTTCATACCATCTGCATCATTTCCTGTCAATATAATATCATCTACATATACACATAGGTAGATGATGTCAGAATTACTCTTTTTAATAAAGAGTGAAGGATCTGCCTTGCTTGGTTGAAAACCTTTGTCCTGCAAGAATGAAACAAGCCTGAAATTCCAAGCTCTTGGAGGTTGCTTGAGACCATACATTACATCTAGTTGAAGTATCTTCCAATTCTTGGAAGAGGCAATACTAAGCAAAACCCTAATAGTAGGCATCTTTGCCACAGGAGAGAAAGTCTCCTCATAATCAATTCCCTGAGTTTGTGCAAAGCCTTTTGCTACAAGCCTTGCCTTATACCTGTTAATGGAACCATCAAAATTCTTCTTGAGTTTGTAGACTCATCTTGAGCCTATTACCTTCATGGATGAAGTCTTGGGCACCAAATCCCAAGTGTTGTTTTCCTCAAGTGCTTCGATCTCTTCCTTCATTGCATGCTTCCATTATGTTTTTGCTTTGGCCTCTTCAAATGATGATGGCTCCTCTTGGTTTATGTCCTGTGCTATGTAGATAGAATGTTTAGTTACTAATGAGGTGTCAAACCCATACCTTTCTGGTTTTTTCTTTTCCCTCATAGATCTTCTTAGGCCATGATGTGATGATTCTGCCTCATGTCCAAGTTCCTGCAATTTTGCTTTACCTTTAGACTTCCATGCTTTGATCTTTTCCATCTGAGATTCTTCATCATCCTCTGAGGTGTCTTGTTCTTCAATCTTTGGTTGTTCTCTACCAAGCTTTGGAAAATCTTCTTCAAGATCATATGGTAAATTGATCTTCTTGCATGAATCTTCATACCATGAATTGTTTTCATAAAAAACTACATCTCTGCTTATGAAGAATCCTTTGTTGGTAGGGTTGTATAACCTGTATCCCTTTTGATTTTTGTCATATCCAATAAATACACACCTTTCTGCCTTTGGATCCATCTTGCCTCTAACCTGTGAAGGAACATGAGCAAAAGCAATACATCCAAAAATTTTACAATGATCTAAGCTTGGTCTTCTTCCATTCCAAGCCTCATATGGAGTCATCCCATCAAGGGATTTTGAAGGCAACTTGTTAATCAAGTAAGTGGCTGTAGATACAGCCTCAGCCCATAAGTAATTAGGTAAATGCTTTTCATTTAACATAGACCTTGCAGCTTCAACAATTGTCCTATTCCTCCTTTCTGCCACTCCATTTTGCTCAGGAGTGTACCTTGTAGTTACCTCGCTTTTGATTCCTCTTTCTTTAAGAAAAGAATCAAACTCATGGGAGAAGTATTCTCCCCCTCCATCTGACCTTAACCTTTTTAGTGATTTACCTATTTGATTCTCCACAAGAGCCAAATATCTTTTGAAACATGAAAAAACTTCATCTTTGTGTTTCATAAAGAATAGGATAGTCCATCTGCTGCAATCATCAATAAAGGAGACATAATACCTTGATCCAGATATTGAAGCTTCCTTGCTAGGTCCCCATACATCTGTATGAACCAACTCCAAGAGATCTCCATGCATATAACCTTTCTTCATGAATGGTAACCTGTGAGACTTTCCAAATTGACATGCACTACACTTATAAATCATATGTTGTTTTGACAAATTAGGGAGTCCAAGTACACTTTGGTCCCTGCAGATTTGCTTTAATGACCTTTCACCAATATGTGCTAACCTTTTGTGCCATACTTCCAATTCTGTGAGTGTTTGACTACCATAATTAAAGAGAGCAATGTTTCTAGTGTCCTGTAATTCAAATGTGAAGAATCTACCTGTCTTTTCACCTTTTGCAATTTTTTTGAATCCTTGACTTGGATCTTCAACAAATGCTCCTGCTTTTGTGAACCTGACTTGCAACCCTTTCTCTACTATCTGCCCAACACTTATCAAATTCTTTGTAATGGTAGGAACATAGAGTACCTTACTGAGTAGGTTGATGTTTCCATCAGGTGCTTTGACATTGCCTATTTTCTCCACAGGATGTTTTGTATCATCTCTTGTTTGTACCTCATGCTTATTCCTTGGATCTTCTAAATCTGATAAGAGTGCCACATTTCCTGCCACATGATTTGAACAACTTGAATCTATGTAGAAAACATGCTCATCAGATTTACCTTGTGGCATAGCCATGTTCATGATCAATAATGAATCCTCTTTGTTTGAGTCTTCTGTGTAGTTATTGTACTCTCTCCTTCCTTTGTAGCCTCCTTGATAGTTTGAATGATTGTAGTTGTTGTAGTTGCCATGATAATTGTTGAACCTTCCTCTTGAGTAGCCATAACTTCCTCTATTGTATCCTCTTCCTCTTTGATTCCTGGAATTCCTAAAGCAATTTTTAGTTGTATGATTAGTTAATCCACAAATAGAACATGAGTTGGAGTCTTGGGATCTCCCCCTGCCTTGTCTACCTCCTCTTCCTCTACCTCTGCCATGTCTTCCTCTACCTGCATAGTTAGCTTGATATGTACCTGCTTCATCATCCACTTTCTTTGCCTTTCCTTTGTTATCTTTGGACTTGCTTTTATCAGTGTATAAAGCTGAAGATTGATTACCTTTAGAGCTTTCTCCATTTTTTATAAGCTTTTCCTCTTGAGTAAGTAGTTGTCCAATGAGTGTATTGAAATTAGGTACATGCATGTCCATGTACAAATCCATAGCTGTGGTGAATGCTTCCCACTTGTCATCTGACTTCAAGCCATTGATGACCCGCCTTACAATTTGCTCTTCATCTATTACCTCTCCAATGCTTCCCAACTGATCTGCTATGTCCTTGAGCTTTGTGACAAAATCAGTCACATTTTTTTTGGGAGCCTTCTTGAGAGTTGTGAAATCCAGCCATAGTTGATGCTTCCTAGCTTTGGTACTTGAAGAAAAGAAAGCTTCAAGTGCATCCCACACTTCCTGAGATGTCTTACAACTTCTAATGTGAGGCAACAAAAAATCTGAGATAGAGTTGAGGAGATAAGACCTTGCAAGTGCATCCTTGGAGCACCATGTGCTCAATCTTTCTTGCTCTTCTTGTGTTGGTTGACTTTTGTTCCTGAAACTTGGCATAACTTCATCTCCAGCCACATAACCATATAAACTTCTACCTTGGAGATAAGCTTCCATTCTTAATGACCAAGCTGAGTAATTACCTCTATCCAATTTGTCAATTGATGAAGGAAATCCATCTGCCATGTTGTCCAACCTTGCTCTGATACCACTGTGAAGAGATGGATAGGTATGTGCTTGAAGATGAAGAGGTGTTGCAAAATCCTTGATCTACACCAGCCAAATGAACTCCAGGAGTATATGGTGGGCCCTTTTAGCTTGCCAATGGATGTATTAGACACCCTATGTACCTTGGAAGATAACTCTCAAAAAGATAGATCAAAACAGATAAGTTGGAGTTAGCTCAGAGGTGAAAAACTTGCTATTTTGGTTCATACACATGTCCAGTGTTTTGCATAATTCTCTAAGCACAGCAGCAATTAGCTTAATTCCTCTTGGAGAACTCTAGATACCTTAAAGATCTAACTTTCAAGAGTAATCTCATCAAAAATAATAAACCACACACTGAGAATGAGTTTTAACAAGTGATGACATCATCCCGATTTTCACGGGCTGCTATAGTTTGAGACTAGTGAGCAGAAAAATGAACATAACTCAAAATGTAGGAATCCAATGATTATGAAAATTTGTATGGTTATACTAGACAGTAAGCTAAATCTAACAAGCTTTAAATCACTGAATTTGGATAAGTAATCACTGAGAAATGGCTCTGACAAGGTGAGTGAAAAAGTCGGGTACCTGACAGAGAAGTGAAGATGAACAGACATTGTTGACTTCAACTGAACATAACTGAAGATTGCAACATCCAAATGACATGAAAATTTGTGAGCATATAGTAGACTTATAGATCTAACTTTACCAAGTTAAATCACTGAAAATGATGCACCAAGCTGTGAGAAACTATCTCTGCAATCTGACTGAGAAAACTGAGAGTAATAGCAGTGAGTAGTACACTTCACAAGAACATGGAAATATGAACCCAAATGATAATGAAAATGAAAGTATATTGCTTGTACAATACAATGACTTACTGATACATATGTGTGCCTTGTAATCACACCTTGATATGGCATAAAGCTCAGCTCTTGGAGGTCTTCACATAGGTCTCTCTAACCACGACTAAAGCTGCCATCTATTTATAGTTGAGTTTGGGAGGCTAACTTCCCTCAATCACTCTCCAATCAATCAGTGATTGATTTGATTCTCTACCTACCACAAATCACAAATTCGTGGCTCCTCTTTCCCTTTTTGATCATGTGGACTCAACCACTTAAGATTCTCTTACTTTTACATTAAGTAAACTCTTCAAAAGTTACAAGAGGTAGTTCACAAGTGAACTTTACATAGTCTTCATTTTGAAGCTTCTTGTATGACTTTGTGGGACTCAAGCCAATACTTATGCTTGTCATAGACTTGCTCCAACAGCACACATAACATCCTCAAGCCAAAAGCTATGTGGTAAAACCTGACTTTTGACCATACACCTCACCATTTCCATGAGAGACATGTTCTTTCTTTTAGAAAATCCATTTTTTTGAGGTTTATACGACACTTACAATGATGTTTTATCTAATATTCAACCATAAATGCATTAAAATTAGAAGACATGTATTCCTTCCCTCAATTAGAATGGATGGTGCCCATTTTACATGCTAATAGATTTTTAGGCATAACCAAGAACTGTTTAAAGCACATAAATAGTTCACAATTTGCTTTCAATGGATATGCATGCATGGAAAAGTCTTGATTAAAAGTCACTAAGTATAGGTAGTTCCCAAATGAAGGTGCTTGTATAGGACCACAAACATCACTATGAACAAGCATCAGTTTATGAGTAGCTCTAACTAAACCATATTTTGGGAAGGAGGAATTCTACATTTTTGCCAAAATACAGCCTTCATAGAGATGTTTAGAAGGCGCTCAAGTTTGGGAGCAAGAACATCATTTCAAATTTCTATAGGCATAGCAAACTAGCAAAATTTAGATGATCAAAGTGTGCATGCCAAGTTTTTGAATGTGAGATAGCATGAGAATCTTCAATTACACATGTTGAATCATTCATAGATTTCGCATATTCTATGAGCTTATACAACCCATGACATAGAATGCCAGAATTAATAATAACATCACCATTCAAGAGATCATGAACTATACATTTGTAACAAACAAATTTGATAACCGAGCCAATCTCGACTAATGCTGAAACGAACAACAGATGTTTCTGGATCCCTAGCACATATAAAGCATCTAACACTTTAAAGAGCTATCATCAACAATAGTCAGAATTATCTTAACATCTTCCATTATAGGATAAGAGGAGTTATTAGCACATGCGACAATATTCCTTGTAGGGGTAGGCTCAACTAAACTCAAGAAATTGTGTTATGAGGTAATCTGTTTGGTTTCCCCACTATCAAAGTACCAAACATCTGAAATAATAGACATAGACTACTCATGTGGAGATGGATCATACCTGCAAATAGTAGTAAATGCCCATTATTCATTATGCACAAGATTAGTAGACTTTATTTTAGGTGTAGATGCCTATGCAACAACCATTCCAACCTCTTTCTTCTTTGCCTCTTTTGTAACTAGTTTAGGATAACTCTTTGTGATGTCATCATTTGCCTTATAGTATTTGCGAAATTATTTCTACTTTTTTGTTTTCTTGTCATCTTAGTCTTCTTTCTTTGATTGTATAGCATTAGCAGATTTCTACTTACTAGTAGATGAGCTCCATTTACCTTTTCTCATCTGATTAGTTAAGAAAGCTTGATCTAAAACAAGCATAATTGACATGTTCAACTTGGAATGATATTGTTGCAACACAATAGAGATAAACCATCAAATGTTAAGGCATTTGGATTTCCTTTAATCATCAATCAAAGAGTAAATGCAAAACTCTGATATGAATTTGGAAGACCATGAAGAAAAATTCACAAGTGAGCAATCTAACAAGATTTCATAAGCAAAAATTAATTTCTCCTTCAAATCCTTGATCTTTGTCAAAAAATTGTCCATAGAATCTCCTTCATTCATATACTCACTCTCCAACTATTTTGAGAGATAAGCAACATGAGCCTCATTTCTTGCTTGGCATAATGTTGTAAGATGTCCCAAGCATCCTTTGTTGTCTTGGAGGAGTGAGTATGAGGGATAATGGCATATTTGATAGACAAGGCTATCAATGCATGTGCATCTGCATCTCTGACATCCCACCAAAGTTGCTCTGCAATAGGCGCAACAAGAACAACAACACAAATAGGAAATTGAAGTTCATCATCTTCATCTCTATCTCCATCACCTTCAATAACTATATTTGTAGGCATAGTAGGATGTTTTTCAACACCCTGCACAATATTCCACAACCCTTTTGCTACCAATACATGATGCATCATATATGTCCACAATGAGTAATTAGTACCATCCAGCTTATCCTCAAAACCCAACAGACAAAATACATCATTGCTTTCATCCATGGCCAGTGAATAAATATCATGTTGCCAAAAATTGATTGTATCTTAAAAAGTTGAATAGAGATACCTTTTCAAGCACTGCTAGACATGTAGCTGTTGGAGTTAGACATCTGCAAAAACTTGCGAATAGCACAAGGAAGAAGAAGAATCTTGGAGCACAACATGCAATATCGAATGCATTACCAAGAGAATGTACAAAGATAAGTGACCCATTAGGGTTATATGCATATATACAACGTGGGGGGGAAAACCTCCTAAAGAGGGAAAAAAATGCCCCAGTGGTCCTAGTGTGTTCACACACATCATTACCGAATTATATCAAGAAATCCCCCTCAGAGTGATGCGGTGAGCAAGTAGTTGGCACTCATGTATAAGGAAGTGTCAAGCTATGTGGAATCAATACACAAAAGGAAGTAAGCCCAAAGCTTTACGAAAAGCTTCAAACTTCTCCCTAGGTAGAGCCTTCATGAAAAGGTCTACAATGTTCTCCTATGTGGGCACATATGCCAAACTGGTCTCTCAAGCAGAGAACCTCTCCCTGACATGATGATAGTGCACCTCAATGTGCTTAGAACGAGCATGGAACACAGGGTTCCTCGCAACTACCAATGCGCTCTGATTGTCAATAAAGATGGTGGTGGTAAAAGATTGACCAACACCCAAATCAACTATAAGATGTTTGAGCCACACACACTCAACAGTCACTGTAAAAGTTGCCCCATACTCAGCCTCACAATTGGAAGTGGCCATAGTAGGCTACTTCTTGCTCAACCAAGATATGCATGAGCTACCAAGCATGAAGCAAAAACCACTAGTGGACACACGAGTGTCATAGCAACCAGTCCAGTCACAGCTAGAAAAAGCATGTAAATATGGCAGTCGTGATCCCCCTTGGGATAAAACAATCCAAGTAGCCAGGTACCACTCAAGTAGCAAAAGATGCACTTAACTGCCTATCAATGCTTGACTCCTGGGCAATGCATAAACCTGCTCATCTTTGAGACAACAAACTGAATATATGGCCAAGTAATGCATAAGTAAATTAGGCACCCAACAGCTTGTTGATAGAGAACAACATCAAATGCATCTCTAGCATCATGAAGACTCAATCATAAACCTGTCTCCATAGGAGTGGCAATAGGTTTATACTCATCAAGGCCAAAATGCTACGATAATGTGTCAATATATTTTGTTTGAAACAAAGCTATTCCACCATCAACTTGCATAAATTGAATGCCCAAATAATGATGCAAATGTCCCAAATGAGACGTCTCAGATGAGGCATGCAAATCATCCTTGAAATTAGCAATGTGCTTCTCATGAGGACCAATGAGCAGCTTATCATCAACATACACAACAATGATCAGAAACACATCATTAGCACGCTTAACATATAAGGTGCTTTCAGTTGGACTATTCTCAAAACCATGTGCAATCAGATAGGCATGTATCTTTTCATACCAAGCACGTGGTGCTTGCTTTAAACCATATAATGCCTTCTTTAATTTGCACACCTGTTTTTCATGCCCTTTTTGCACAAAGCCATGGGGTTGAAAAACATACACTTCTTCATGCAAGTCACCATTCAGAAATGTTGTTTTAATGTCCAACTGATGTACATTCCAACCATGATGAGCTGCAAGTGCACAGATGCTACGAACAGTAGTCATTCGACAAGTAGGAGCAAAGGTCTTATCAAAATCAATGCCTCTTTCCTAAGCATAAGCCTTTGCAACAAGCCTAGCCTTATACCTGTCAACTGTTCCATCCGGTTTATGCTTCAGCTTGTATAGCCACTTAGTGCTTATGGCCTTCTTCCCAGTAGGCAAGTCACATAAAGACCAGGTAACATTTTTCATGATAACATCATATTCAGATTGCATTGCAGCCATCCAATGTTCAGAACTTTGTGCTTCATCAAACGGAACAGGCTCAGTCTCATCATAGAGACTAGAGGCAGCCATAGCATAGCAATCTGATGTAGAAGAGGCACTATGAGAGCCCAAACGAGTACAATATGATAGAGGTGCATCTAATTTGTTGTCATGCAAGGTCTACACTAACCATTTTGGCATAGTTTTTGCCGCCTCAATATCAGTTCTCTCATCAATAAGTGCATCATGTAAATATGCATCCGAAATGCAATGATCTGCATCATCACCTGAAACCTACAAAGGTTGAGAAGTTGCCTCATTAGGACCAACGCTAGATTGTCCACCTATAAAAAGAGGCAGCAAAGTATGATAACATGTCTTTGGAGCTAACAGATGTCTCCTTTGGACATGAAAGTAAACGTTGAGAGAGCATCATCCACAAAAACAATATCATGGCTAACCAAAATGCATTTAATTTGTGGATGATATAGACGATCGCCTTTGCTTTCAGAACTATACCCAACAAAAATACATTTTACTCCTTTATCATCCAATTTCCTGCGATGTTGTTCAGGCACTAATGCATATGCCAGACAACCAAAAACACGCAGATGAGCAAGAGATGGCTTGTGGCCATGCCAAGCCTCATATGGAGTGATAGACTATAATGCTTTAGTGGGATACCTATTAAGTACATATGCTACACACGTGACAACCTCAAGCCAGAAACTATGTGGTAAAGCCTAACTCTTGACCATACACCTCGCCATCTCCATGAGTGACCTATTCTTCCATTTAGCAACCATTCTATTGAGGTGTATATGGCATTGTATACTGATGTTTTATCCCATGTTTAGCCAGAAATGCATTAAAGTCAAAAGACATATATTCCCTCCCTTGATCAGAATGGAGGGTGCCCATTTTACATGCTGATAGATTTTCAGCCAAAACCAAAAACTGTTTGAAGCACATGAACACTTCAGATTTTGCTTTGAGTGGATATACCCATGCATGCCTGGAAAAATCATCAATGAAAGTCACGAAGTAAAGATAGTTTCCAAAAGAAGGTGTGTGCAAAGGACCACAAACATCACCATGTAGAAGCTGCAATTTTTGAGTAGGTCGAACTGAACCACCTTTTTGTTGATATATTTTAGGTAGTGATGTGTGTGAACACACTAGGACCGCCGGGGCACTTTTTTCCCTCATTAGGAGGTTTTTTTTCCACTGGCTTGTATATACGCCTATTGCCCTAATGGGCTACTTATCTTTGTACATTCTCTAGTAATACATTCAGTCTTGTGTGTTGTGCTCCAAGCTTCTTCTTCTTCCTTGTGTTGTTCGCGTGCTTCCGCAGACATCTATCTCCAACAATTGGTATCAGAGCAGGTTGTCGCTTCATCTAGGGCGCCATTGACACTCCTCCGAATGCACTATCGCAGCACTTGTGCAGGCTATTTCATCTTTTTGTGCCAAAGGTATATACCTGTTTTTGTTCGCCAGTATAAGCGTCTCGAAGTCTGCTACAGGTTTAGCAGAAGTCGTCTAGGCAGTTCCGTTCAACTTTTTGAGATACAGTCAATTTTCTGCATCAAGGTATTTTAGTCACCGGCCATGGCTGAAAGCAGTGATGTATTCTGTATGTTGGCTGTTGAGGATAAGTTGGATGGTACCAACTACCCATTATGGGCTTATATGATGTGACATGTATTGGTTGCAAAAGGATTGTGGAACATTGTGCAGGGTGTTGAAAGATGTCCTGTTACACCTATAACAATAGGTACTACGAATACAGGTGCTGAAGTTGATGAAGATGGTGTCGAAGATGATATTGTGCAGATTCCTGTTTGTGTTGTTGTTTCTGCTGCACTTACTACAGAGGAGATTCGTTGGGATGGTAGAGATGCCCAGGCACATGCATTGATAGCTTTGTCTGTCAAACGTGCCATTATTCCTCATATTCGCTCTTGCAGAATAGCTAGGGATGCTTGGGATACACCTACCACATTGTACCAAGCTAGGAATGAGGCTCGTGTTGCTTACCTCTGAAAACAGTTGGAGAGTGAGCACATGAATGAAGGTGATTCTATGGACAGTTTCCTAACGAAGATCAGAGATTTGAAGGAACAGTTGATTTCTGTTGATGAGGTTATACCAGATAGCTCACTTGTGCAGACCATTCTGAATGGTCTTCCTGATTCATATCAGAGTTTTGCTTCTACTCTTCGGTTGATGATGAAAGGCAATCCGAATGCCTTATCATTTGAGGAGTTAGTTTCTGTTCTGTTGCAGGAAGATCAGTCCAGACTGCATGTCAAGCTTTCCTGGCTAGTCAGAAGGGCAAAGGAAAATGGAGCTCTTCTACTAGTAAGCAGAAATCTGCAAATGCTTCACATTCGAAGAACCAGGATAAAGATGAGAAGAAATCAGAAAAGCAGAAATTGTTTTGCAAGTACTATAAAGGGAATGATCATATCATAAAGAACTGTCCAAAAGTGGCTGCAAAAGAGGCAAAGAAAAAGGAGGCTGGAATGGTTGTTGCAGAAGCCTCTACACCAAAAACAGAGTCTGCTAATCTTGTGCAGGAAGAAGAATGGGCATTTACTATTGTTTGCAGTTTTGACCCATCTTCTCATGAGCAGTGCATATCTGCAGTGGACTTAGATGTTTGGTACTTTGACAGTGGGGCGACCAAACATATTACCTCGCAACGCAGTTTCTTCTCCTCACTCGAGCCTACCCCTACAGGGAATATTGTCACATGCACCAACAACTCCTCTTATCCTGTTATGGGAGTTGGTAAGATCATTCTGACTACTGTTGATGGTAGTTCTTTCACCTTGTCAGATGCTTTATTTGTGCCAGGGATCAAGAAGAATATGTTATCAGTTTCTGCATTAGCCAAGATGGGCTTGGTTGTGAAATTTGTTGATGATAGATGTACAGTTCATGATCTGTCAAATGGTGATGTTATTATTGCTTCTGGCATTTAATGTTGTGGGCTGTATAAGCTCATAGACTATGAAAGATATGTGAATGATTCGGCATGTGCAGTTCATGATTCTCAAGCTATGTCATATGCAAAGCTTTGGCATGCACGCTTTGGTCATCTGAATTTTGCTAGTTTGCTATGCCTGCAGAAATCTGATATGGTGTCTTCTTTGCCCGAGCTTGAGGCACCTCGAAAACATGTTTGTGAAGGCTATATTTTGGGCAAAATGCAGCGTTCCTCCTTTCCAAAAGATGGTTCAGTTCGGGCTACACAAAAATTGCAACTTGTACATAGTGATGTTTGTGGTCCTATGCATACACCCTCTTTTGGAAATTACCTTTACTTCGTGACTTTCATTGATGATTTTTCCAGGCATGCATGGGTATATCCACTCAAAGCAAAGTCCAAAGTGTTCATGTGCTTTAAACAGTTTTTGGTTTTGGTTGAAAATTTGTCAACATGTAAAATGGGCACCCTCCACTCTGATCGAGGGGGGGAATATATGTCTTCTGATTTTAATGCATTTCTAGCTGAACGTGGGATAAAACACCAGTGTACAGTGCCATATACACCTCAACAGAATGGAGTTGTTGAACGGAAGAACAGGTCTCTCATGGAGATGGCGAGGTGTATGGTCAAGAGTCAGGCTTTATCTCATAGTTTCTGGCTTGAGGCTGTCATGTGTGCAGCATATGTACTGAACAGGTGTCCCACTAAAGCGCTACAGTCTATCACTCCATATGAGGATTGGCATGACCGCAAGCCATCTGTTGCTCATCTACGTGTTTTTGGTTGTTTGGCATATGCACTAGTGCCTGAACAACATTGTAGAAAATTGGATGATAAGGCAGTAAAATGTATTTTTGTTGGGTACAGTTCTGAAAGTAAAGGCTATCGTCTGTATCATCCACAGACTAAACGCATTCTGGTTAACCGTGATGTTGTCCTTGTGGAAGATGCTATTCAGCCATTACTTTCATGTATTAAGGAGACATCTGTTAGCTCCAAAGACATGTATCATACTTTGGTGCCTCTTTTTACAGGTGGACAATCTAGTGCTGGTCCTAATGAGGCAACTTCTCAACCTTTGTAGGTTTCATATGATGATGTAGATCATTCCATTTCTCATGCAAATTTACATGATGCACTTGTTGATGAGAGAGCTGATATTGAGCAGGCAAAAACTATGCCAAAATGGTTGGTGCAGACTTTGCGTGATAGCAAATTAGATGCACCTTTGTCATATCGTACTCGTTCAGGCTCTCATAGTGCCTCCTTTGCATCAAATTGCTATGCTATGGCTGCATCTAGTCTCTGTGATGAGCATGAGCCTGTTTCTTTTGATGAAGCACAGAATTCAGAAAATTGGATGGTTGCTATGCAATCTAAATATGATGCTATAATGAAGAATGGTACATGGTCTTTATGTGACTTGCCTCTTGGCAAGAAGGCCATTGGCACTAAGTGGGTATACAAGCTGAAGCGTAAACCTGATGGTACAGTTGACATGTATAAGGCTAGGCTTGTTGCAAAGGGTTATGCGCAGGAAATAGGCATTGATTTTGATGAGACCTTTGCACCTACATGTCGTATGACTACTGTTCGGAGTATTTGTGCACTTGCAGCCCATCATGGTTGGAATGTACATCAGTTGGACATTAAAACGGCATTTTTGAATGTTGACTTGCATGAAGAAGTGTATGTTTTTCAGCCTCGTGGCTTTGTGCAGAAAGGGCATGAAAACTAGGTGTGCAGGTTAAAGAAGGCATTATATGGTTTAAAGCAAGCACCACATGCTTGGTATGAGAAGATACATGCCTATCTGGTTGCACATGGTTTTGAGAACATTCCAACTGAAAGCACCTTATATGTTAAGCGTGCTAATGATGTGCTTCTAATCATTGTTGTCTATGGTGATGACATGCTGCTCACTGGTCCTATTGAGAAGCATATTGCTGATTTCAAGGCTGATTTGCATGCCTCATTTGAGATGTCTGATTTGGGGCATTTGTATCACTATTTGGGCATTCGGTTTATGCAAGTTGATGGTGGAATGGCTTTGTGTCAAACGAAATATATTGACACATAATTGCAGCGTTTTGGCCTTGAAGACTGTAAGCCTATTGCCACTCCTATGGAGACAGGTTTACGATTGAGTCTTCATGATGCTGGAGATGCATTTGATGTTGTTCTCTATCAACATGCTGTTGGATGCTTGATTTACTTATGCATTACTCGGCTAGATATTTAGTTTGATGTATCATAGATGAGCAGGTTTATCCATTGCCCAGGAGTCACGCATTGGAAGGCGGTTAAGCGCATCTTTCGCTACTTGAGTGGTACTCGGCTATTTGGGTTGCTTTATCCCAAGGGGGGATCACTACCGCCAGATTTGCATGCTTTTTCTGACTCAGATTGGGCTGGTTGCTATGACACTCGTGTGTCCACCAGTGGTTTTTGCTTCATGCTTGGTAGCTCATGTATATCTTGGTTGAGCAAGAAGAAGCCTGCTATGGCCACTTCCAGTTGTGAGGCTGAGTATAGGGCAGCTTTCACAGCGACTGTTGAGTGTGTGTGGCTCAGACGCCTTATGGCTGATTTGGGTGTTGGCCAGTCTTCTGCCACCACCATCTTCACTGATAGTCAGAGCACATTGGCAGTTGCGAGGAACCCTGTGTTCCATGCTCGCACTAAGCACATTGAGGTGCATTATCACTATGTCAGGGAGAGGTTCTCTGTTGGGGAGATCAGCTTGGCATATGTGCCCACGCAGGAGAACATAGTAGACCTTTTCACGAAGGCTGTGCCTAGGGAGAAGTTTGAAGATTTCCGCAAAGCTTTGGGCTTACTTCCTTTTGTGGAGTGATTTCCACATAGCTTGGCACTTCCTTATACATGAGTGCCAGCTCCTTGTTCACCGCATCACTCCCAGGGTGGATTTGTTGATATATTTTAGGTAGTGATGTGTGTGAACACATCACTACCTAAATATATCAATAGTAGCAAACTTCCTAAAGAGGGAAAAAAGTGCCCCATCAATCTTAGTGTGTTCACACACATCACTACCTAAATATATCAATAGTAGCAAACTTCAAGATGCTTGTATTGGAAAATCAAAACTTGTACATATGCTTGGCAAAAAAGGATGAAATTATCTGCAAAATCATTATGATAATGTGTTGGGGGGTAAAATCAACTCAAATCAAAATTTTGAGGCCACAATTCAAAGCTATTTTGAATTCCTAATTGCCTCGACTATGCTCACCATTTTTGTGTTATTCTGAGACTATGACCAGAGGGGTGTTGATGGTGCCGTAGATGAAATGGCGACTGCTCTGATACCAATTGTTGGAGTTTAAGGTCTGCACTTACACACAAACAACACAAGTGTTGGAGTTCGAGGTCTATGGAAGCATGCGAACAACACAAGGAAGAAGAAGAAGCTTGGAGCACAACACAAAATATTGAATGTATTACCAAGAGAATGTACAAAGATAAGTGACCCATTAGGGCTACAGGTGTATATACAAGCTGGGAAAAAAACCTCCTAAAGAGGGAAAAAAGCGCCTCAAGGTTCCTAGTGTCTTCACACACATCACTACCTAAATATATCAAGAAATCCCCCCTGGGAGTAATGCAGTGAACAAGGAGTTTACACTCATGTATAAGCAAGTGTCAAGCTATGTGGAATCAATCCACAAAAGGAAGTAAGCCCAAAGTTTTGCATGAAGCTTCAAACTTCTCCCTAGGCAGAGCCTTTGCGGAAAGATCTGCAATGTTCTCTTGTGTGGGCACATATGCCAAACTGATCTCTCCAGCAGAGAACCGCTCCCTAACATAATGATAGTGCACCTCAATGTGCTTAGTGCAAGCATGGAACACAAGGTTCCTTGCAACTTCCAATGCACTTTGACTTCAATGAAGATGGTGGTGGTGGTAGAGGACTGACCAACACCCAAATCATCCATAAGGCATTTGAGCCACACACACTCAACACTCATTGTGAAAGCTACCCTATACTCAACCTCACAACTAGAAGTGGCCATAGTAGGCTACTTCTTGTTCAACCAAGATATGCATGAGCTACCAAGCATGAAGCAAAAACCATAGGCCGAACACACAAGCATCATAGCAACCAACCCAATCAGAGTTAGAAAAAACGTGTAAATCTAGTGATAGTGATCCCCCATTGGGATGAAACAATCCAAGTAGCTTGGTACCACTCAAGTAGCGAAACATGCACTTAACCGCCTGCCAATGCTTGACACCTGAGCAATGCACAAACCTGCTCATATGTGAGATAGCAAACTGAATATTTGGTTGAGTAATGCATAACTAAGTCAAGCATGCAACAACCTACTGATAAAGAACAACATCAAATGCATCTCCAGCATCATGCAAACTCAACTGTAAAACTGTCTCCATAGGAGTGGCAATGGGTTTACAGTCCTCAAGGCCAAAACGCTGCAATAATGTGTCAATATATTTTGTTTGACACAAAGTTGTTCCGCCATCAACTTGAATGCCCAAATAATGATGCAAATGCCCCAAATCTAACATCTCAAATGAGGCATGCAGATTAGCCTTAAAATCAACAATATGCTTCTCATGAGGACCAGTGAATAGCATGTCATCAACATACACAACAATGATCAAAAGCACATTATTTGCATGCTAAACATATAAGGTGCTCTCACTTGGAATGTTCTTGAAACCCCCTGCAATTAGATAGGCATGTATTTTTTTCATACCAAGCACGTGATGCTTGCTTCAAACCATATAATGCCTTTTTCAACCTGCACACTAGGTTTTCATGCTCTTTTTGTACAAAGCCATGGGGTTGAAAAACATACACTTCTTCATGCAAGTCACCATTCAGAAATGCAATTTTATTGTCCAACTGATGTGCATTCCAACCATGATGAGTTGCAAGTGCACAGATGCTACGAACAATAGTCATTCAAAATAAAGGAGCAAAGGCCTCATCAAAATCAATGCCTCTTTCCCGAGCATAACCCATTGCAACAAGCCTAGCCTTAAACATGTAAAATATTCCATCAGGCTTACACTTCAGCTTGTATACCCACTTAGTGCCAATGGCCTTGTTGCCAGGAGGCAAGTCACATAAAGTCCAGATAACATTTTTCATGATAGCATCATATGTAGATTGCATAACAACAACCCAATCTTTTAAATTTTGTGCTTCATCAAAATAAACATGCCCATTCTCATCACAGAGACTAGAGGCAGCCATAGCATAGCAATTTAATGCAAAAGAAGCACTATGAGAGTATGAACAAGTATGATATGATAGAGGTGCATCTAATTTGTTATCACGCAAAGTCTCCAACAACACTTTTGGCATAATTTTTGCCTCCTCAATATTAGCTCTCTCATCAACAAGTGCATCATGTATATCTGTATAAAAAATGGAATGATCTATATCATCATATGAAGACTCTAAAGGCTGAGAAGTTTCCTCATTAGGACCAACACTAGACTGTCCACTTGTCAAAAGAGGCAAAAAAGTGACATACATGACTTTGGAGCTAACTAATGTCTCCTTAGTACATGAAAGTAATGGCTGAATAGCATCTTCCATAAAAACCATCATGGCTAACCAAAATGTGTTTAGTCTGTGGATGATACTGACGATAGCCTTTGCTTTTAGAATTGTACAAAAAAAAAAACATTTCACTACTTTATCATCCAGTTTCTTGCATTGTTGTTCGAGCACTAATGCATATGTCACACAACCAAAAACATGCAGGTGAACAATAGATGGTTTACGACCATGCCAAGCTTCATATGGAGTGATAGACTACAACGCTTTAGTGGGACACCAACAACTCCATTCTGTGATAGACCTATTCTTCCTTTCAGCAACTCCATTCTATTGAGGTTTATATGGCACTGTTCACTGATGTTTTATCCCATGTTCAGCCAGAAATGCATTAAAGTTAGAAGACATATATTCCTCCCTCAATGAGAATGGAGGGTGCCCATTTTACATGCTCACAGATTTTCAACCAAAAGCAAAAACCATTTGAAACACATAACACTTCGGACTTTGCTTTCAATGGATATACCCATGCATGCCTAGAAAAACCATCAATGAAAGTCACGAAGTAAAGATAGTTTCCAAAAGAGGGTGTCTGCATAGGACCACATACATCACTATGAACAAACCGCAATTTTTGAGTAGCTTGAATTGAACCATCTTCTGGGAATGAGGAATTCTACATTTCACCCAAAAAACAGCCTTCACAAACATGTTTACTAGGTGTCTCAAGTTTGGGTAGAGAGGAAACCATTTCAAATTTCTACAAGCATAGCAAACTAGAAAAATTCAGATGACCAAAGCATGCATGCCAAAGCTTTGCATCTGACAAAGCCTACGAATCATGTAGTGAACATGCTGAATCATTCACATATTTTTCATAGTCTATGAGCTTATACAACCCACAACATAAAATGCCAAAAGCAATAATGACATCGCCATTTGAGAGATCATGAACTGTACATCTGTCATCAACAAATTTCACAACCAAGCCAATCTTGGCTGAAGCTGGAATTGATAATAGATTCTTCTTGATCTTTGGCACAAATAAAGCATCTGACAATGTAAGAAAACTACCATCAGTAGTAGGCAGAATGATCTTACCAAATCCCATGATAGGATAAGACGAGTTGTTGACACATGTGATAGTATTCCTTATAGGGGCAACTCGAGTGAAGTGAAGAAACTGTGTTGCGAGGTAATATGTTTGGTTGCCCCACTATCAAAGTATACCAATTGTTGGAGTTTGAGGTTTGTTGAAGCACATGAACAACACAAGGAAGAAGAAGAAGCTTGGAGCACAACACACAATGCTCAATGTATTACCAAGAGAATGTACAAAGATAAATGGCGTGTTAGGGCTATAGATGTATATACAAATCAGGGAAAAAAACCTCCTAAAGTACCTTAATATATCAACAGCAATGAAGAAGAAGAAGAAGCTTGGAGCATAACACAATATTAGAATGTTTTTCCAAGTGAATGTCAGAAGATAAGTGACTCATTAGGGTCATATGTGTATAAACAAGTTGGGGGAAAAAACCTCTCAAAGAGGGAAAAAGGTGCCTCGATAGTCTTAAGTGTGTTCACACACATCACTATTGAAATATATCAACAAATACCAATAGAAATTATCACAAGAGCATTATGATGACATAAAAGGCATGAGAAAGAAGGCCAAAGTAGGATGTATTGCTATGGATTGGAGAAAATGTTGGTTGGTATGGGAGAATCGAACACTAACTCCCTTTGAGAACTTTTTAGTTATGGACATAAGTAAAAGAACTCATCATTCATAAAAGACATTAATTAGATATCTTTGTTTTGAGAAAATATGTAGATGTAATGTACCTAAATCACAACAATAAAGGATCAATGATGAAGAACAATTACACTCTCACATTGACACCAGAAGTGAAGATTATAAGCTTCACTTAGTCCAAGTCTTTAAAAAATTTTAGGTAAAGATGATCTAAAAGGATAGATAACTCTGGAAAGAATGGATAGAGTAAAAAGGACAATGTGATGAGCTATCAGATGATAGTTTTCATTAGAAAGGAGAAGTAAGAGAAGTATTCAAGAGGGATATGTAGAAGCATTATGAAAATCCAAATTAGGAATGAACACATGATTGGCTATCTTGAAAGATCTAGGGACCAAAGAGAAAATAAATCCATATAGTTGAAGGATTAACTCATGGCTTAAGAAAGAATTTTCTAATCAATTTAAACATTGATTTATTCCTTATCATGATGATAGGACTACCTATTTATGATAGATATCAATTCTATATGTCCATATATGGACATAGTATTGGTATTTGATAGCATGATATATTATATGAGAAAAAGAACAAGTTGGGCAGCTAACAAATCAAGATCTACACATCCACAAAACGATGGTCAAAGAAAAATGGATACCCAATTTCTTGAAGATAAATCAAGGGATTTCTATCTTCAAAGCTAAGTTCATATTTTCAATTTTGGATCATAGCTTAGAAGTTAGATATTACAAGTTTTGAAAACCTTGAACAAATCTTACTTATGAATAAAAAAGGTTTCTTTGAGAAAGTTCCTTAGAATTTCATGGATACAAAAGTTTAAGTTCAAGTCTTTGAAAAAGCTTTTAAGTTTAAAATATTCATTTTTAGTTTTTTTTTTTATTGAAGTAAGGTTTCTCAATAGTCAAGAACACTTCTTTTCAACATTCTACCTAGGACTCTAAAGTCAAAATATTGGACATAATAATCTTCTAAATCGGGTAAAAGATCCATGGACATTGACTAGGATATATTAAAAACATCTAAGTTAGATGATTTGGACAACCTTAGTAAAACTCCAAATCCACTTTCAATGAAGTAAAGTCTTGAAATATTTAGGATCCACTCATTTGTGGAGATGCCAAGAAGGTTTATTGAAACTTAGGTACTTGGATAAAGCTTTTTTTAAGCTTTGTAGTTGTTCAAAAGCACTTTTTGTAGGTGTATTGGCAATGTTTAGTTGGACCAAATAAAGTATCATTATGAGCTAAGTCCACCCAATTTGATAAAGTGAACATCCCAAATATTTGATCCAATGTGTAGTAAGTTTGTTACATTGGACCAAATAAAGACGATGGGTCCAAGAATATGTATGGAAAATCCACCCATCTTGCTAAGTCCATGCACAATTCATGCCCAAGAATGTACTAAGATAGAAATTTGGATTGGGATATTCAAAATCCACCCCTTTCACTGAAGTCCCGAGACAAGTAGTGATATTTTTCCTAACCCACCCTTATCATTGTTTCCATACTTTGCACTTGTTTCAGCCTATCAAGTGGTTAGTTAGTACTAAGAATGATTGGGCAAGGATAAGAACACACATAGATTCCCCTCTTTTCTAGATCTACTTTGAGATAGGATCCCCATATGATTAAAAGAGGTGAATCGGTGAGATGAAAAACCATGCTTCTCAGTTGGACCATGGGCTTGGGGGAAAACTATTATATAGTTATACTCTATAGAGGCCTCTTCCTAACAGCCAACATAAATCATATTTTTCTAAATGAAAATGTTCTTCAAGGGGGGAAGAATGTTGTAAATTAAGTCTTGAAAGGCGTACTACTAGGTAAGCTATGAGCTTATCCCAATGGTTAAGACTCATGGATGGGAAGAAGGAGGACTTGTTTTCACATCCCATGGAAGACATGGAATGAGTATTTTTCCCAAGGGCTTTTAGAGCCTTCTAGAAACATGCACTAGGACACACAACACACATGTGTGTATTTACCACTTGGAGATTGGGAAAATTTTCACACACGTGAGAGCTTGCCTTGGAAGTCTCCCCTTGAGAGAGGCTATAGAATAGATGCTTTGGTGGAGAGTAGTATGTCATCTCACTTGTGTGTGGAGAGTATGAAACATAAATGTTCTATATGGAATCACTTATGAGGTAAAATACACAAATAGTTTTGAATTGAAACATATAAAACAAAACTAGCTACAATGAATCAAAAGGATCAAAATTATATTTCTCGATAGAAGAGGTTACAATGCAATGAACACACTCAAATACAATACTCTGGACAAACCCAAGTACACTCATATTATAATACAATTATGTTGTAAAAGTGACAAAACATTGACCTATAACTAAAAAAACTCTCGCTTTTCACTTCAATTGTGATTCTTTTATAGTTTTTTCTGCATATTCAATTGTCAATACTTTCTAATAGGTTGTAGTAGTGGGTGGAATGTGAATTTTCATTAATTGCTAGACTGTGCACCAAATATGGTTGATAGTACCAAATAATTCACTAAATTTTTACATACATATCCATGGGCTCAACCCTTTGTTATTCTCATGTACCTTCTTTTTCCTTTAATTAGGTCTTTAATTCAAAATTAGATACCTATAGAAATACTATGATAGTAGCCTAAAAGTGGCATTCTTCTAAAACCCATGTGCTAAAAAGTAAGCATGCATCCTTTCATACTAAACACATAGTGCTTGTTCCAAAAGAGACAATGATTCCCTTAACTTTGTTCACCATATTTTCTTTCCCGTTATTCTCAAAACCATGAGAACATAATGCATGCACCCCTTCAGATCCCTCTTAAAAAATATAGTTTTAGTGTGACTTAAAAATCCATAGATACAAATGCTTTACATACAATATGTAGGATAAAATTTTCAATGAAATACAATTCCCTTCTTTGGGCATAAAGTTTGGCTACAAGCCTAGCCTCCCTGTGATCACTTATCCAATCAAATTCAAGTCTCATCTATGAGTCCATTTATTGTTGATGTTTTTTCTTTCCAAGAGGAAAATCGCATAAAATCCAAATACCATTACGCATAATAAACTCAAAATTTTATTGTCTAATAGCCAATCAAATTTTTTACTTTTGTGATTCATCAGTAGAAGCGCATTCTCATCAAAGAATGCAATGATTTATATCCTCATTTAGAACACACACACACACACACATATTGGCATTCATTTGATTAACCACCATTGAAAAGAGGCAAACACCATGGAGATAAATCCTTTGAGTTGATTGATGACCCTTTATACATGAAACTAGAAGTAATTCTACATCGTCTACACAAATCACATCTTGAATAAGAAGAATGTCTTTAGTTTATGGATGATAGAGATGACATATTTCAATTCCTCCAAGTTTCATCAAATAGAAAAACATTTAGCAACCTTTTCATCTAGTTTTTTGCATTTTTTATCAGGTACTAATGCATAATCAAGACAAACAAAAATATGCATAATCAAGACAAACAAGAATATGCAAGCAGGTAAAATATATGGTTTGTGAACATTCCAAACCTCATAAGGATTGATAGTGTTACACTTAAGCATCCCATGAGTAGCTTTGATGTTCCCTATACATGGGCACTTTTCACTCTAGATTTGAATGAATTTTTTTTCCCCCATGTAACCACATATACATGATATACTCATATATGGTGCTAATTTCTACTTAGGGATTCAAATATAGCTTCGCTTCACTCATTCTCATATTATTGATCATCTATCGATAGAGGGCTCTTCTATCCATTGCCTTTCTTGGTTTGTCGATCTCCTTCTTCACTTGTGTATGTACTTCTATTTGTGCTTCTCACTCTCTCACTTGCCCAACAGTGGTATCAGATCAAGTTAAGCTCCTTCTCTATGTGTTGTGATTTTGCATCCGTTGTCATGCATAATTTTAACTTCAACACTCCAAGATGTTGGGGTTTTACCCCCATTTTAAGGCCATTCTTGCAATTAGAATTGCTAGAGCTACAAACTATGGGATGCATTTCAACTTGCATTTCATTTGAAGTTCATATCTTGCAACTTTTGGGTTTTTTGGTGCAATGGAAATCAACAATGACTTTTTTGGCATGCTTCAAGCTAAAGATAAGCTTCATGGGACCAACTATTTAATCAGATCTTACATGATGAAGCATGTTCTTGCTGCAAAGCAACTATGGAAAATAGTGGAAAATATAGACAAGCGACCAAGTAGTTCTTCTACTACATAGCCTATTGTCATAGATCATTATCTTCTTCAAGTGCAATGACTATGCATTGTCCACATATGCAAGAGAAACTTAGATAGAATGGAAAGGATGCTTTAGCACATGCATTGATTACCCTTTTTGTGAAACGATATATTGTTCCAAACATCTCATCATGCACTACTTCAAGGCAAGCTTGGGATAACACTTGCTTCTTTGTATGCCGTTTATAATGAAGCATGTGTTGATTACTTGAGAAAACAAATTGAAGATCTATGTATGGTTCAAAAGGATTTGCCATAATCTTTTCAAAGATTTGGTATTACATTTTGTTTGGTTGCAAAAGGAAATCCAAATATGTGTATCTTTGATGAGGTTGTGTCTCACCTTTTGCAAGAAGAGCAATCAGGAGTGAATAGAAGTGGTTTACTTGAGGGAATGCAAGCACTTGCTATTTCACAAAAAGGGAAAAAGCAAGTATGATTCAACGTTGGGTTCGTCAAAGTCAAAGCCTCAATATTTCTCTTTCACTTCTTTCTCTCTTGATGATGATATTCAAAAGAAGAAGAGATGCAAGCATTTTCAAAAGGTTCTACATACCATTGATGAATGTAGAAAGCTTGCCAAGTGTAATGAAAAGAAGAAAAAAATATGGCACCTGTATTGTTGAGAATACATCTAATACAAAAAATGATAAAGGTAAGGTAATGTTTATCAAGATGTTTGGGCATGATTTGATACATGTGATTATGATTCATCATCACATTCTACATGTATGATTGTGAATGAGGCCAATTTGGATTGGTTTTTTGATAACAATGCATCAAAGCATATCACTTCATGCTAAAGATTTTTTGCATTTTCAAAAGATGTATCCAAGGGAGGACAAGTTGTATGTGCAAACAATGCTTCTTATCGTATACTTTGGGTTGGAGAAATTCAGCTTATGATGGCAAATGAAGGTATTGATACTCTCAATAATGCATTGTATGCACTTGGTATCAAGAAAAAGTTGATTTCGATTCTTTTCAAAGTGGTGTGCTTGACTATGGACATGTATGTTGATATATTTTGGTAGTGATGTGTGTGAACACTCTTAAGACAGTCATTGGCACTTTTTTCCCTCTTTAGGAGGTTTTTTACCCCAACTTGTATGTACACTTATAACCCTAATGGGTCACTTATCTTTGTACATTCACTTGGTAATTCATCCAGTGTTATGTTGTGCTCCAAGCTTCTTCTTCTTCCTTGTGTTTTTGCATGCTTCCGTAGACCTCACTCCAACAATTAGTATCAGCATAGGTCACCGCTTTAGCTAGGGCATTTTTAATGCCCCTCCGGTCCTAGTCTCATAATTGCACAAAAAATTAGTGAGCATACTCAGAGCAATTAGGAGTTCAAAACAACTTCACTATGTCACGTCGAGATTTTGATATGAGCTTGTTTCAGCCTCCAAATGCACTATCATAGTGCTTATGCATGCGATTTCATCCTTTTGTGCCAAACATATATACATGTTTCAATTCGCCAGTACAAGCACCTCAAAGTCTGCCACAGGTTTAGCAAAGCTCGATAGGGTGGTATTGTTCAACTTTTTGAGATACATTAATTTTGCTTCATCAAGAGATTTATTGAGTGGCGTGGTTGAAAGCAATGATGTATTCCATATGTTGGTTGTTGAGGACAAGTTGGATGGTACTAATTACCAATTATGGGCATATATGATGCATCATGTATTGGTAGCAAAAGGGTTGTGGAATATTGGGCAAGGTATTGAAAAATGCCCTACACCCACGAATACAATTATTGAAGGTGATGTAAATGACATTGAAGATGATGATATTTGGATTCCTATTCGTGCTGTGGTTCCTACTACACCCACTACAAGCAACTTCATTGGGATGGCAGAGATGCTTAGGCATATGCATTGGTAGCTTGTTTTTCAAATGTGACATTATCCCTCACATTGTCTCTTCCAAGATAGCATAGGATGCTTGGGATACACTTACAACCTTTTATCAGAAAAGAAATGAGGCTCATATTGCTTACCTCCGAAAACAATTGGAGAGTGAGCACATGAATGAAGGAGATTCCATGGACAATTTTTTGACAAAGATCAAAGATTTAAAGGAGCAATTTATTTCTACTGATGAAGTCTAAAAAATAACTTGTGCAGACTGTTCTTTATGGTATTCCAGATTCATATCAGAGTTTTGCTTCTACTTTTCGATTGACAATTAAAGGCAATCCAAATGCCTTAACATTTGAGGAGTTAGTCTTTGTTTTGTTGCAGGAAGATCACTCTAGCATGACATATCCATTATGTGTGTTATAGATCAATCTTTCCAAGCTATTCAAAAGGGCAAGGGTAAATGGAGGTCATCTACTGGTAAGCAAAAATCTGCTAATGTTGCACAGTCAAAGAGGGAAGACAAAGATGAGAAGAAAACAAAAAACAGAAATAATTTTGCAAAGTGTAAAGGAAATGATCATGTCATAAAGAGTTTTCCAAAACTGGTTGCAAAAGAGGCAAAGAAGAAAGAGGTTGGAATGGTTGTTGTAGAGGCCTCTACACATAAAACAGAGTTTGCTAATCTTGAGTAGAATGAAGAATGGGCATTTACTACTGTACGCAACTATGACCCATCTTCTCACAAGTAGTGTATGTCTGTCATAGACTCAAAAATTTGGTACGTTGATAATGGGACAACCAAACATATTACCTCGCAATGCAACTTCTTCAGTTCACTTGAGCCTACCCCTATGGAGAATACGATCACTTGCGCTAACAACTCCTCTTATCCTGTAATGGGAGTTGGTAGGATCATTCTAACTGGTAATGATGGTAGTTCTTTCACATTGTCAGATGCTTTGTATGTACCAGGGATCAAGAAAAATCTGTTGTCAGTTTCACCATTAGCCAAGATTGACTTTGTTGTCAAATTTGTTGATGATAGATGTATAGTTCATGATATCTCAAATGGCGATGTTATTATTGCTTCTAGCATTTTATGTCGTGGGCTGTATAAGCTCATAGACTATGCAAAATTTGTGAATGATTCAGAATGTGCAATTCAATATTCTCAAGCTATCTCAGATGCAAAGCTTTGGCATGCACACTTTGGTCATCTGAATTATGCTAGTTTGCTACGCATGTAGAAATTTGAAATGGTGTCCTCTCTACCCAGACTTGAGACACCTTGTAAACATGTATGTGACAGTCATATTTTGGGACAAATGGAGCATTCTGCCTTCCCTAAAGATGGTTCGATTCGAGCTCCTCATAAATTGCAGCTTGTTCAAACTGATGTCTCTAGTCCTATGCAGACAACTTCTTTTGGGAACTACCTTTACTTCGTGACTTCTATTGACGATTTTTCCAAGCATGCATGGGTGTATTCATTGAAACCAAATTTCACAGTGTCTATGTGCTTCAAATAATTTTTGGGCTGAAAATATGTCAATATGTAAATTAGGCACCCTCCATTCTGATCGAGGGGGGGAATACATGTCTTCTTATTTTAATGCATTATTGGATGATCATGGGATAAAAAATCAATGTATAGTGCCATATACACCTCAAAAAATGGAGTTGCATGAAGAAAGAATAGGTCTTTCATGGAGATGGTGAGATGTATGGTCAAAAGTCAGGCTTTACCACATAGCTTTTGGCTTGAGGCTGTTATGCGTGCAACATATGTACTTAACAAGTGTCCTACAAAGCACTGCAATCTATCATCAATATGAGGCTTGGCATAGTCGCAAACCATTTGTTGCTCATTTGAGCGTCTTTGGTTGCTTGGCATATCCATTAGCTTGAATAACAACGTAGGAAATTGGATGATAAAGTAGCGAAATGTATTTTTCTTGGATACAGTTCTAAAAGCAAAGACTATCATCTCTATCATACATAGAATAAATGCACTTTTGTTAACTGTGATGTTGTTTTGTGGAAGATGCAATTTAACCATTACTTTCATGTACAAAGAAGGCATTAGTTAGCTCGTTGAGTTTAATGCTCATTTGCATGCCTCTTTTGAGATGTCAAATTGGGGAATTTGCATCATTATTTGGGCATTCAATTTATGCAAGTTGATGGGAGAATATATTTATGTACTCTCAAGGGAAGGCTCAGCCATGAAAGTTATGTGATTTTTGTATTTAGATCTTATTAAAATAAAAAAGAATTTTTCTTTTGAAGCTACAATAATTTAGAAATATACACATGTAGAACACCCTTTAAATTTCGTAGGTAAGGGGTGAGCAACCCTGAACTTATAGTTCCATATGGATACATGGAGCCTAAGGGGATTGAACTTGAACTTCCCCGTAAACAGTTCAAGTCACCACGAGGCCAAACCTGCTCTACATTTTGCCTTATTCAAAGAAGGCTCAACCGCCAAAGCTATGTCGTTCCTGTAGTTAAGCCTTCGTAAAAAGAAGAGAGCATCGTTATAGAAAAAAAAAACACATTCGCCTGACAGATTAATGGCCTTCCAAGTTCCAATATTCAGCTGGCGAGAGTCTCATATGGTATAGTCGGAGGAAAAAAAGCGGAAAAAACTATGCCCGCGAGCGAGAGAGCGAGAGCAAGAGAGAGACCGCTATAGATTTCTGTGAGAGAAGCACACATTGCGCTATCCATCACTGTCTCATACTGTTTCCTCAAGATGCTGAAGCGTCCGCAAACCTACCGCTGGCGTCTGCAGGAGCACTGGCTCCGCGAAACAGGAAGCGTGAGCCCTCTTGCCTTTTCGCGCAAAGTAGGAGGGTGCGAGGTACGTTCATCTCCGATTCTTTATAGTGCAAATCCACTTCTGATTCGTGTTTCTGGGATGCTTAGCTGTCTGGGATTGCTCTTTGTTGATCAATTATAGATAAATATTAAAAATTATAAATTGCATCGATAGTAAGCCCTTGGACCATATATATCTATCATATGTATATGTGCCATAGTGGATGCGTGCGTACAGATCCAGGTATGTGTCTATAGATTTGTACTTATGAGCTTTTATATTATCACCACCCATCCATCCAACCTTGGACCATAAATATCTATCATATGTATATGTGCCATAGTGGATGCGTGCTTACAGATCCAGGTACGTGTCTATAGACTTGTACTCATGAGCTTTTATATTATCACCACCCATCCACCCAACCTTCCATTTTTCATTCCTACATTATAGCGTGTCCATCTAGTTACAAAACTTTTCTATGTTTTCCATTCTCGGTTGCATGGAGTGCCTATGTAAAAGTGTTATGTGTCATATTCACCTGGAAATTTGTATACATATTGATCAAAAGAGATGTATGTGGAATGCATATGCAAATGCCCTTTGCCCACTTCCATGGTTTGGATATGCAAGTTACAAGCTTATTGTGTGATGATGTTAGTGGGGATGTCATAATATTTAGTTGAAATTATGCATAATGGAGCTAATGGTCTTGTTGTTGACTACCATGAGCTTATAGTTGCACTTTCTTCTTGGAGTGAATCTGGGATTTGTATGGGTTCATCTTGGTGTATAAATCATGACACATGCAAAGTATATCTTTAAACTGCATCGGCCCAACAAAAAGCAAGTTTTTCTTATTATCAAGTACATATCTCTCATCATGCGAAACCAACCCATTAGTGCCATCCACAAAAAAGTGCATTGTACCAATATGTTCAATGGTACATGAATGCTATTTCCCAAGGTATACATTGCCATCGTTTGTGGCAAGAAATGTAGAGAAACACTCCTTGATTGAAGTCACATGATATGATGCACCTGAATCGACAATCCAAGTTTGAGATAATGCATTATTTATAGTAAGCAAGGCATAATCAGACCACTCTTGGTGATTTGCATATCTTGTGCATGAACAATGTGAGAATCGTCATGGAGACATGCATCATTTGCTTGCATAATAGCACATACAACGTCCTCCACATTTGATAATTCTTCAATGATCAAACTAGAGGCCACATTCGCCTTGCTTTCCTTCTTCTTCTTGTCACCATTGTCTTCTTTCTTTATAACTTTGATTTGTAATACCTGCTCTCTTGTTTCTTGAGACCTTTCCTACCACGTTGGTAGCAAGTTACGTCACCCGTGCTCTTGCTCTTATTCTTGTTCTTTTGTGCATTACCACCATAGTTGGTTTGGAACTCGTTTCAAACAACTTTTATGGTTCAACACGTACAATTCCGTACGAGCATTTGAAACAACATAGTGAACCTTGATAAAGAAGAAAAATACCTGAAGGTTTCTTCAACAATGGCTTGCTTCACGAGATTGTGAGTAGTTATGCATAGGCCTACTCCAGAGTCCATTAGTACATACACACTCATCCATACACATACATATATATGTCTACATACGTCGCAATACTGTATACATCTATGAGGTCACTCAAGACATACATTGTGCTATGCCGCATATGTACTTAGTACTATGATCTCACACAGGTCAGAACATACATGCATATATATATATATATATATATATATATATATATATATATATGTATGTATGTATGTATGTATGTATGTATGTATGTATGTATGTATGTATGTATGTATGTATGTATGTATGTATGTATGTATGTATGTATGTATGTATGTATGTATGTATGCATGCATACATATGTATGCATGTATGTATGTATGTATGCATGCATGTATGTATCTGTGTGTACACACACACACATATATATATATATATATATATATATATATATATATATATATATATATATATATACATACATATACATGTGTGTGTGTATGTACTATATATATATATATGCATGTGTGTGTGTACAATATGTGTGTGTGTGTATATATATGTATGTATGTATGTATGTATGTATGTATGTATGTATGTATGTATGTATGTATGTATGTATGTATGTATGTATGTATGCATGCATGTATGTATGCATGTATGTATGTATGTATGTATGTGTGTGTATACACACACACATATATCAAAGTAACATGGGGACGTGTCCCCGGGTCCTAGGGACGCCGGGACGCCGTCCCCAACTATGAAACTGATGGGACGCCTATATGGGACGAGGGACGTCCCGGATGACCTCTTCATAACATGCTGCCGTCCCGGGGACGAATTTGTGTGATAGACCAAATCAGGGACGACGGGCAAATTTGATGCCAATTTCAAATTTGAAATTCAGATTTTAACTTCGATTTTTTAAAGTTCAGTTTTGGTGCCATTTTTAGAACCTCTAGAGGGTTGTTTACAAGCATGAATAGGCCCCATTTTAGCTCTTCAAGCCACAAACTCACTTAGGGCCTTCATTGCAAGCATCTTGTGTGTGTGCACTTTGAAGGCTTTAGTTATCTTCATCCTTGAGGCTTGCATACTCAAGGGCTGAGCTATTTCTTCTTCTATGGCTTCTTCATCGCGAACAAGTGGGTCAAACACCAAGAGGAGGCATGCTACAAGCAAATGGACATGGTGGGAAGAGGTGGAATCTCCTGTATCTTCCGGAGAAGGTGGTGCAAGACCATGGAGTTGCAAACTATGTGGCTACAAAAGGACGGGTGGATCAAACAAGGTGCATGCACACTTACTTCATGAGCGTGGACATGAAGTAAGATTTTGTTCCGCAATCACTTCGGAGAAGAAGCAAGAATTACTCTACAAACTTGCTATTAGTGATGCTCAAGCTCATGCTCGTCGTGCTTCACAAGCTCCTATTGACCTGGCATCGTTTGTGAGGTCTTCTATGCCATCCTCTTCAAGAGAATCATCTTCATCGGCTCCGGTTCGTGCTCCTACTCCTACTCCTACTCCTATTCCTACTTCCACTCCTCATCCTTCTTCTAGTTCTTCCACACCATCGGGAATGCCCTATGTACGTCAATCACGGCAACAAACACTCCATGAGAATTGGAATCCCGTATTGAAGGAGGAGGTGGACACTGCAGTGGCACATTTTTTTTACCATGACCACATAGCTTTCAATGCGGCTCGGTAAGAATTGAATCTTCATTCTATTTCAATATTTGGTGATTTATTGTTCAAACTTCAAAAGTTCACTTATGTGTTTAACTTTTTCCATAGATCACCATATTTCAAAGATATGGTAAAGAAGATTGGTGAATATACACTATGTGCCTCCATCTTCCGAGAGCTTGTGCACCACTTTATTGGAGAAAGAGAAGAAGCTTGTCGAAGCCGCGTGTGTTGCTTGCAATCAATGAGGCAAATTCATTGGTTAGCTTCATCAACAACCATACTCGTGTGAAGAATGAGTTTAGCAAGAGATCTACTCTTGCTTTGCTCAAGTACTCAGACACAAGGTTTGCATATAATTTCACTATGTTACACCGAGTAGTAAAATGTAGTGGTGTCTTGAGAGGGCTTTTATTGAGTGATGAATTCGCGAGGATGCCAAAAGCTTCTACTTCAGAAGGAAAGCAATTTAGAAGATTAGCCGATGATGCAGCATGGTTGGAAAACATTTCTCACATCGTAGATATTGTTCATCCACTTGTGCACTTATTGAAAATTGTGGATTCCATGGAGCCATGTATTGGTAAAGTGTATGAAGCTATGGATCGCACAATTGAAGCACTAAAAACATTGGTGAATGATAATGATAGGTATGAAGAACTTTCAGCTATTTGTGTTAGAAGATGGGATGCATACTACTCTCCACTTCACGCAGCAGCATACATGTTGGATCCAGAATTCCAAGATAAAAAGCAATATGCAGACCCACAGGTAGCTAATGGATGGAGGATCATATTAGAGAGATTTGTTCCAGATAGTGAAGCTAGGCGGCTTATCAGAGATCAGTTATCCAAATATAGAAAGGGAAAGATGCTTCATATGCATGTGCAGATGCCCAAGAGGATAGGCTATGTGTTGGTGCTTTCCTATGGTGGGAGGATTTTGGTTTTGATGCTCCAGAGCTTCAACAATTGGCCATTCGGATACTTAGCCAGGCGTGCACCACGAGTTGCCTTGAGCAACTATGGAGTGTGTATGGACATGTAGCCTCTAAAAAGAGGAACAAGCTTGGTGTGCAGCGTGCTAGTGATCTTGTGTTTGTCAGTGCAAATTTGAGGATGCTTCGACGGACACAATGCATGGAGGGAGATCCTTTCAGGGAATGGGAGGTAGAGCAGGGATCGGACCAAGTGGTAAATGAAGAACATGAAGATGAAGCAACCACTGATTGTGTTGCAGAAAATGAGTCTGTCACTGTGACTCCCCACTTGGATTCTCCATAGTCATCACATTTATGTTGTAGCCTTTAGGCTTTTACATTTCTCATTTATGTTCCCATCATATGTAGTCTTTTTGACATTTATCCATCGATCGTATGATGTAAGATCTTTTTATCTCATGATGTAACATCTTTTTGATATGATGATGATGTAGAATCTATCTTTTGACATGATGAAATACTATGAGACTTATCACTTGTAAGATTCTGAATATTCAACTGTCAACGTCTTAATGTGCTCATTGTTTATACTTAAAAAACACCTTTTTTCTATGTTTTTCTTCTTATTGGTCATTTCATATATTGAGGAATTATTTGTACATGACTTTCATCTCATTATTTTGAAAAAATCAGCATTTTTTTATGCTGTCCCGGGGACCCGTCCCCGGCACACCCTACGCTTCGTCCCCGTCCCGGGACCAGTCCCCGTCCCTTGGTGACTTTGATATATATGTGTGTGTGTCATAGTTAGCCAGGTACGATCCGTACGACATGTACGATACGTATTAGTACTATACTAGGTACGCACTAATCATGAGGTACGAATCCGTACGATATTAGTATGAATTTTTTTTTCCCTCTTTTTTTAATAATTATTTTGAAATTTCATAAGCTATATGTAAAATACATATATACATAGTTAATCTAGTAAAGATGGATGTGAAATATCTCCATAATATATATGTGATATATACATGATGCATGTAAGTTATGCCGCATGCGCAATGTGCATCTATGATTCAGACAATGACAGAAATGTGTAACATTATCATTTATGCAATGCAATTTTACTAATTTGCATTTTGTGCACTGTGCATTTACCATTCAAATTGTGCATCATTTAAATTTTATTTCACCACTTTGGACTCACATGTGCATTGTAATTTATGCATCATCACTTGTGTAGCATGCTATGTGCAATAATGGTGTCAATGATCAACAATCAAACTTCAAAGTTTCATCAAAACATATAAATTATAACTTATAATCATCGCACATGCCCTAAGTCACACAAATTATAATACATAATCATCATCAATCATAACTCATGAGTCATCAATAATCACTAATGTCCACGGACCACAATCATAAATACAAATCCCAACTATCATAATGTCATAATGTCATAATGTCATAAATGTCAAATGATAAATCATAAATCACAATACATATGAATCGTGAATCATGATCATCAGTGATCACTCAATGTCATCATCGGAGTCATCTGGCTCATCTAAAGAATCCTATGATGTCATCTCATAAGTAGATGACATTGGACTCTCTATGGGACTAATAACATTCCCCTCATCATCAAACTGAGAGGAATGATGTCGAGCAGGTAAGATCGTCCTCCTCATATATGTGGCCGTATGTAGGGGTGCTCTGCTCGTACCGGCCTCCTCTCCATGCATACTGGTGGAACTCGATCCACGGCGAATGATCAAGCCCTTCCCACGGCCACGAACCACTCTGATGCCTCTACTGGTACTGGTACGGCTCCGAGTTTGCCTCACATCTATAGAGGATAGCTCTCTATAAAGCTCAACAAATAGGAAGTCCTCATCATCCTCATGCATCTCATCTCCTGGGCGAGGCATGGTGCTCAATAATGGCCAAAATGTATCTACATCAACCTAAAATAGAAAGAAATTTCAGATAGTCATTAAAAATTCATACATGATAAATTTATAATTTAGAATGTATAATTTATATATAAAAATTAAATTACACTTACTTGCTTCAATGTCTCCATGTTTGGTATGTTCTCCAGCATCCTCAAGTTAGTACGGCAGTAAATCAACTTCTCCATCTGCAAAGGGCTAAGTCTATTCCTTACTTTTGTATGAATAAGAGAAAAGGCACTCCAGTTTCTCTCACAGGCTCCGGATGAGCAATCTTGTGAGAGAACCCTAAGAGCATATGTAGATAAAGTGGAGAAGCTGAATCCAAAATTCTGCCACCAAAAAAGAGGCTTCACCATCGAAGCTCTATGCCAACATGAAGGGAATGTGAATGCCGAGTTTTCTCTCTTATCCAAGTAACAACTGATCTGCTCTAACATCTCATTATGCAAGTGAGAGGGAAGAACCCGTGACATGTATGAAAGTCTATCTGAAAGTACCTCGATATCTGTATATAGCGCCAGGCTTTTAAATGCAGGATGCAATAGACCCGCAAATCCATGAATGGGTCTATGCATCCATGTCCATCTCCTCAACGTGACCTAATGAAAAAAGAAATAGCTTATAAGTGCTTCAAAATTATCAATTAAGGAATGCAACATGCTTTTCAATTTAGTAATTTACAAATGACAATATTTCTTACCTCAAGCACCTCATTGGCTTGCTCCGTAGTGACAAGAGTGGCTGCCCTAATATCATCTATGGCTCTCCTCATCATATGTATGAGGAGCCCCAATGTGGCACCCTCACAATTTGTCATGCGTAAAACTCTATAAATAGGTGTCAAAATATTTAAGACAGCTTTCACATTCTCCCAAAACTCCTCATCCAAGCATAGCCTCTGCATGCTCTTTGATTCCTCCAATGAGCTCTCATCCCAATCATTCCATAGAAGAGAGACCACTGTCTGTCTAAGAGGGATTCTGACCTCAAGAAGGCGTGAAAGCACAATCCACATATATGCAAAGCGAGTGGTAGCGGGCTTTTTGATTTCAAGTTTACTATGCTCTCTAAACATGGATAACACTTTCCCTTTCTGTGTGAAAAATGTCACCATGCTAGAGGATGTTTCTAAGCTTTTACCCATGAAAGCTTCCCTGCAAATAGAAACATCCACATATACATCATGATAATGATTCATGAAAGCCAGAAACATATTGACACATGTACATGCACATGCACATGCACGTGTGCATGCATGTGCACATGTGGATACTAGATCTACATGATTCATGAAGCATGATAAATTTTAAAAACTTTACATAAAAAATAGAATTACCTATATCCTCCATCAATAGATCAAGGCAATGTGTAGCACAAGGAGTCCATACAATATGCTTATATTCTTCTTCTAAGAGCTTTCCCATATGCCGACAATTGCTCGCATTGTCGGTTACAACTTGCACAACATTTTCCGCTCCCACCTATGCATATATATATATATATTATCAATGATCATTAATGAAAAAAGCTGAAAAATAAAAATTCCAAAAATAACAAATAAAATTAAAGATTTTACCTCTATTGCTTTCTTGATGTGCCGATATATGAAAGCTCCGGTGGTCTTCTTCCCTTTTTTGCCCACCTCTACCGCACGTAGAAAAAATGTACCGATTGGGCATGATACAAGAATGTT
>CM035436.1:92914803-93194803 GCA_020310875.1 Ceratopteris richardii
GTGAAAAAAATCGACTTCAACAAAAAGCCCTATGCTATCTATTTTCGAACTCGTGCATATCCGCTCTAATATTTTGTGGCCTTCTCTTGCACACTCAAGAAGGTATATCAAAAAGGTGTTAAATGTGCAATGGTACATAGCTTTATGTTTCAAAATATAAAAATCTCTCCAAGTGAATAAAAACCCTGATTTTTATTTTTGGATTTTTTAAACCTCTACGATTTAAACGATTTAAACGATTTAAACCTCGATTTAACTCTCGTTTTTAAACCTCTTCTTGTACTATGATTGGCATGATAGTTGAAGATCAAGATCTTGTGTGTTGTACTCTCAATGGATTGAGAGAAGATGAAAGATGGAAGCAATTCGTAACTTTCATTAACTTGAAAGATGCATATCCAATTTTTGAACAACTAATCCCTCTTCTTGTCACAAAAGAGCTTAGCTTTGGTGACTCCGAAGGAAACGATAACCACAACCAAATGTTGTATGGAGGTTGAAGTAAAGGAAGGAACTCAAGAGGAGGCTCAAGAGGAAAAACAAGAGCTCACAACAATTCCAACTACATCAAAACAGTTTGGAAGACAACAAGGATGGATCAAATAACAACACATAAGGAAGAGGTCGAGGTAGAAGTAGAGGAAGAGGCAGATGCTCCTACAATTCTCAAAGTATAACATGGTATTATTGGGGTAAAGTAGGACACTATGCTAGTGATGGAAGACCAAATGGAGGCAATCAAAGGAGTCAAAGCAACTATGCAAGCACCTAAAGTGAAGGAAACAAGGACATATTATTGGCAATGAGACATGAGTATAGAGGCTCTTATGAAGATGGCAAAAAATGGTGCATTGATTCAGGTTGTAGTGACCATATGTCATACCAAGGAAGTTTGTTCACTGATGTACAAATATAAGTATCAAGTGGAAAAAGATGTGTTGAAACAGGTGATGATACTAAACACAAGATTGAATATATTGGATATATAAGGCTCGGATATAGAAGTAGAGCAAAGGTACCATGTGTCATGGACAAAGGAAACCATCCTGAATCTCAGATTACATGCCAATCCTATATCTCATAAGGAAGAGGTCGAGGTAGAAGTAGAGGAAGAGGCAGATGCTCCTACAATTCTCAAAGTATAACATGGTATTATTGGGGTAAAGTAGGACACTATGCTAGTGATGGAAGACCAAATGGAGGCAATCAAAGGAGTCAAAGCAACTATGCAAGCACCTAAAGTGAAGGAAACAAGGACATATTATTGGCAATGAGACATGAGTATAGAGGCTCTTATGAAGATGGCAAAAAATGGTGCATTGATTCAGGTTGTAGTGACCATATGTCATACCAAGGAAGTTTGTTCACTGATGTACAAATATAAGTATCAAGTGGAAAAAGATGTGTTGAAACAGGTGATGATACTAAACACAAGATTGAATATATTGGATATATAAGGCTCGGATATAGAAGTAGAGCAAAGGTACCATGTGTCATGGACAAAGGAAACCATCCTGAATCTCAGATTACATGCCAATCCTATATCTCATGATTGGTTCAAAACTAAGAGAAACCAATGATTCCATTGCGCTCGGAACGTGCCAAAACCCTAAGATCGACTGTCTTCTTTCTTGATTCTGACATCTAGAGACCATGCTTCGAATTGATGATATCATCGATGACATCAATTAGTAACCGCCCTTGAACTGCCCTTGGAAAACCTATATAAGGAGGGGTTGGCCACATTCATTCTCAGTCTTTCCAATACCAGTCTTGGGAGCTCAAGGAGTCGTGATCGCCAAGTAAGTACTCTCCAAGTTCCAATTCCAATTTTTGTCTTGTTCCTTGTTCCAGTCTTGTCTAGTCTAGTTCTTGGACATCCTATCTTGTCCTCTTGTAACATCCCCTTGGAAAGGTCATGTACATTCATTTTGGGAACAAGAAGATTTCGGAGCTTGACTTAGGGCACAAAAGGATAGGACACATCAAGATTCCATAGCTAAAGGACATGAGAAGACCCGAAGTGGTAAGAGGTCTTCCAAAATTTATTAGTGTTGGACTAAATGAGTTATGTTGAGTTTGTCAACTAGGAAAGCAAACGAGACAACTATTCATGAGGAGTAATTATGTGGCCCCAAATGTCTTGGACTTGATACATAAGGATATATGGGAACCTACCCAAGAGTCATCAATGGTTGGTAATAGATTTTTTTATCACCTCTGTTGATGATCACTCAAGAAAGGTATGTGTGTTTTGTATGAAGCAAAAATCAGATGCGTTCTCTATATTCAAAGAGATTCAAAATTTAGGTTGAAAAAAAAACAAGGTCTATCAAAACCTTAAGGTCCGATGGTGGAGGGGTAGATCGTCAAAGACAAAGAGCCTAAGACATATGAAGAAGCTTGCATACAAAGGGAATGGAAGCATGCTATGAAAGAGGAGATCAAAGCTCTCAAAGATAACCACACATTGGAGCTAGAGCCAAAGAAAGATGTGAAGATTGTTCCAAACAAATGGGTGTTTAAATTAAAGAGGAATGCTGATGGTTCACTAGCTAGAAATAAAGCTAGATTGGTTGCCAAAGGATTTAAACAAACACAAGGCATAGATTATGATGAAATTTTCAGCCCGGTTGCAAAGATGTGAACAATGAAGGCACTTAAAGGATTTAAGCAAGCACCACGAGGATTGAATCAGAGCTTGGTAGAGTATCTAACTAAGTGTGGATACATCATTCAACCCAAGTAGTGCAGATTCCTCATTGTACATGAAGAAGGAAGAAGATAGAGGGGTATATATCTACATAAATGTTGATGATCTCATTATAACAGGGGATGATGTTATAGGGATTAAGGATATCAAAAGAAAGCTTGGAAAGGAGCTCTAAAATTTCAGGTCTCGGAGAGCTGAAATATTTTTTAGGAATTGAAGTTGTTTATGGGAAAGGTGGCATTTACTTGATGCAAAGGAAGTACTTGTTGGATGTTCTTTTCAGATTTGGAATGAGTGAATGCATACCACTCACTCAGCCCATGGACACAAATAGGAAAATTTACTCAAATGATGAAGAACTATTGGAAGATGTAATGATATGAAGAAGGATCATAGGATCATTATTCTATGCAAACATTGCATGACCTGATCTATCTTATGTTGTTGGTGTACTTTCTCAGTTTATGCAAGCTCCGACAAGCGGACATTTGAATTCAGCAAAGAGAATGTTGAGATACATAAACATACTATTTAATCACGCTTTGTTTTACAAGTTTGGTGAAGAATTGCAGCTCAAAGGCTTTGGTGATGTTGATTAGGCAAGTTCGAAGGAAGTTGGGAGATCAACCTCAAGGCTCAGGTTATGTGTTCATGATAGGAAGCAAACCTATCGTGACACATACCTTATTGTGCACATCATGCTTTCATATGGAATCTTTTTTCACTATCTTGATGGTTACATGAGACATTTAGAGGTTGGAGTTTGGCTTGGTTATAGTGGTCCATGAACCGGAAGTCTTTTAAGGTTCCATCCATTCCTGTTGGTTTTTAGGCCGACAGTCAATATAAAGACAAAAAAGAAAAAATAGAGACAAGATGGAGAATAGACAAGACAATGAGTCAGGTAAAGAGCATTTAGTTTGCAAGCTTATAAAAACTCTCTCTGGTTTGAAACAAGCACCAATGGCTCGGCATGAAAAGATTCATGATTCATCTATATCTTTTATCTTTTGGTTTTAAAAACTCAGAAGCTTCTCCTACTCTCTATGTTAAGTCAGAGACAGATGTTTTAATCATCTTCATCATTTATATTTGATGATATGATTATGACATTCCCAAGGACTAAGATCTTTAGTTCTTTAAGTCATAACTAAAAAAACATATGATGTTAATGATCTTGGTGTTTTATATAATTATCTAGGCATTGAAGTCATATCCAGGAATGATTGTATCTATATGACACAACAAAGTACATTGAGAAACTTTTGGAGAGGTTTGATATGTTAGATTCTAAACCTATGCATATACCTATGGATGTTTATGTGTCTTTAGAAGCACATGCAGATTCTAAACCTTTTGATGCTACACTTTATTGTCCTCGATTTATTTATGGAATACACATTCTGGCATTCAATTTGTAGTTTCTCAAGTTTCAAGGTTCATGCACAAAAATCTAAAAATTTATTGGAAAGTTGCAAATTAAATATTGAGATACTTGAAAGTGATTATGAATTGTGCTGTGATCTTTCCAAAGTCATCACATTTTATACTTACAAGGTTTTGTAGATTCTGACAAGGAAAGTGGTGAAGAGAGAAGAAGAAGTACAAGTGGCTATTGTTTTTATGTTGGTGAATGCTTTATATCGTGACATTCTAAGAAACAATCGATAATGGCTACATCTTAAAGTGGACCGGAGTATAAGACTTCCTTTATAGCTATACTTAGGCTAATTGGTTCTAGAAAATTTAAAGTTACCTTGATTATGTTTATATTTCTATGAAGATATTTTCAGATAGTGAAAATGCTATTGCTATTGTAAAGAATCTTATTCATTGTGCAAAGAATAAACATATTGAAGTTCATTATTATCATATTCGTGAATAGGAATTTAAGAAGCACATTGAACTTATCTATGGTCCTTCAAGTGAGAATGTGGCAGATATCTTTACTAAAGCATTATCCAGAGACGGACATGAAAAGTTATGCAAATTATTGAACCTTGTGCCAATATAATATTGATGGCGGGATTGTTGAAAGAACAATGTCACATTAAGGGGTCAGGACCCTAATTTTTAGCTAACCCTAATTATAAAAATGATCAAAATGGTAAACATGCTCAAAATTGTTTTTATATAGGCATATAGTTCTCATTAAGAGCTATCTAATGATATATAGTACCTAACCATCAAAGATCGTTTAGGGCATCAAAATCCTAAACCTAGTCTTGAGTTTTGAGCTTTTTCAAAAATGAAATACATGATCTTATAGCTCTCATTCTTTAGATCAAGGAAAGCACCATATGTTACGTATATTGTTCATTTTACAAGAGATGTTTAGAAATTCTTTTTTTACCTTCAAAAGGAGGTTAATTTCATACAAACTCATGAACAACATGTTGAAAAGAAGCGAAAACTGTTTTTTAGTTAAAAATTTGTAGATGGCTTAAAATCTTATTAAAAGACCCTCTTGAGTCATTTTGAGCACATCTCATGAACAACATATTAAACATATTAAATAGCTCATAAAAACTCCCTTTTTAACTAAAAAATTTGTGGATGGCTTAAAATTTTATGAAAAGAGCCTCGAGTGGATCTAGGTCTTGGAGCTATCTTAAGGGCAGATTGGAGGTGTTTTTGTTGATTTTTCTTGGTGATTTGCTGGTGCCCTCTTCTTCTAGACACACCTTGACATGTGTGCGATTGGTTCATTGTTTAGATTATTAACGCTATTGCTAGACAAGGTGGAGTTGTTAGAGGGGGTTCTATTCTATATCATGCTAGTTCTAGACCCCATATTGTTTTGATCTCAAAGTTGGAGTAGGGATTACAATCTTTTCTTAGTTTATTGGATGAATTTTTCTCATAGAGAGGACTCATGGTGAACTTTGGCAAGACTAAGGATTATCATCCATAATTTCTAATAGGTTAGAAGTCACTTTACACCAATGCCAATAGCAAGTGAGGGTTAGATTGAGATGATTGGATCATGTGTATGTAGAGAGTTACTTTTATTGCATAAGTATGGAGATTCATAATGACATGAAGGTGAGAAGGAAATCGACAAGAGATTATGCTTTTCTCTCATTATTAGGAAGACAATGTCATGAAGGCTTATTCCAAGAGCCATGTGCTAATGGGTGGCTCTTTGACATAATAATTGTCCCATCACTTACATATGCATTGGGGGCCTTGGGTCTACTATTACATATATGGACATATTTAGAGATACCATTAGGCATGTTTTTGTCTCATATGGTTTAAGCGAAGAGTAAATATTGTGAGACATTATCAAAGAAGAGTTTTGCAATGCCCCATATGTAGTTGAGGCACTCTTTTAGATATATGGCTTCATCCCCAAGAGTACATGATCTACCTCCATAGAGATTGCCTTGTAGAGCTTTTGAGACATTTGAAGCATTGTCAAAGTTGGGGGAGATGAACGCTTTGTATAAACATAGACTTGCCTATCTAAGCATGGTTTGGATATTGAAAACCTATTCACACTCCAATACAAAGCAGACAAATCATTAAGTCTGCCCTCACATAGTTAGTGGAGCAAAGTGACCAGGGAGTTGTTAACTCATATATTATAGTGAGATGGATCAAATCGACTGAGCCCTAGTCCCTTTCCTCTAAAGATGCAGCATTAATGATTAGAGAGAGCACATCATGAAAATACCTGAGTCAGGTTTCATATAGCACCTTGGATACCCAGTAGACTTGCCACACATCTCAGCTTGAGAATTGTAGGGCCTTAAAAGACTTCTAGAGAGGGGAGGATATTCAGATTGTGCTCTTTCTTACAGGTGTAATGTGAACATCATTTTACATGCGAATGTCCTGCATAGTTAGAGCTTAGAGACCAATAAAGAGATACCCTCAGTGCATTTCCCTCCCTATCCATGCTATTGATGACTATTGACTTCAGGATTTTTGGTAGGTGTCTGCTTGAGATTCAGAGACACAGATGATATGTTTGCCAGAGCTCATTCGGAGAGTGTGGAGTTTGATGGCTTACACTCACATTTTTTTACAGCAATAATGGTGCTTAAACTTATTTTTTCCTTTTTACTTTCCCCTTCTAAAGGATATTTAATGTTTGTATTCTGATCATAATTTTATGGGGCTTTCATAAAAGAGTTAAGAGTTCTACCGTTGCTTCTGTGCAATGCCTTGTGCAGCAAAATATTTTAGATTCTCACATGGTATTTTTATTTTGATCTTCTTTTCTGATATTAATACTGCTATGTTTGTTTATTTAACAGTCAATCAATTACAAGGGTCATTTTCTTTGACTATCCTCTTGCAATTCCAAGATTCATTCTGATCTTATGTGACAGGATTTGATTCGACGCTTCCATTTATATGCTGAGCTTGATGGGCATATGGGCTGTGTAAATACAGTCCATTTCAACCCAAGTGGGGAAATATTGGTGTCAGGTTCTGATGACAGAGAGATTATATTCTGGGATTGGGCAGCTCAGTCAAAAATGTTGTCATTCCCTTCTGGGCATGAGGAAAACGTCTTCCAAGCTAGAATCATGCCATTCTCTGATAATCATTTACTCATTAGTTGTGCTGCTGATGGCCAGGTAAGAACTGTTGTTTCTATAACGTGTGATGAACTCAAATTCTGATTGTTCTTGAAGTATTCTGCATGTATATTGTGGAAAAGTTTTTTGACTGGAGTGGACATCAGTGTCTGTGCTTCTTTATATTCTTTTAGCACAGAACTCTTCACAAAGCTTTGTTTGTTGTAGAGCTGAAAGGAGATCACACCATGGTTTTTCATGTCCTACATGATGGTGTTTTCACTGCTTATTTAGGTCATTACATGAACACGATAATATTTCATTGATTGTTTAGGTCATTACCCAAAGGTTCATAGCGATCTAATTCTTTCATTATCTGTGTGTGTTTCACCCATCACCTCTCCCTTTTTCCCCTTCTAGAATGTAAAGAATTTCTCATAATGCTTAGAGACTTTCCATTATTTTTGTTTGAATGAATCATTCGATCAACCAATTTTTATTGATTCGGTTCTGGTTGCATTAATGAGTGGGTAAAAAACAGGGTGGCATGTACCATGCACTATGTGTCAATACCTACTCAATCATCATAAAGTGTAAGAAAAAAAAAAATTTAAGACTGCAAGTGGAGGGTAAATGTGATTAGTAGTGATGTATGATAGATGGTAGAATAACCTTCTTCAAGGGGATATGGTAGTGTCAAAATGGAAGGGTAATTTTCAAGGATCTAATTTTCTGATGTTGTTCTTTTGAAGTTCATCAATGAAAGTATTCAACTTATGATGTTATCATTGTTGCACCTAAGTTATGCTTGCATGTGGAAAGTATAGTATTAAAACAAATAACCTTTTTTTCTCCCTGTGCTTGACACTCCTGCAATATTGTGGCTTTACTGGTCAGGTGCGGCAAGCAGATGTATATGGAGATGGGCGAGTTGAGACAAGAAAGTTAGCTCAACATAGAGGACGTGTTCATAAACTTGCTATCGAACCGGGAAGTGCACGGATTTTTATGAGCTGTGGTGAAGATGGTGTTATTCGGCGTGTGAGTATATTTCTTATTGTAATTTTTTAGGCCCCATCCTTTTGCAAAAGAAACCCATGCATTGTGCATGTCTTCATGTGTGCACACATGCACATACACATGCTCGTGCATACTACACATACGTGTCATACACATGCAAATGCATGCACACATACACACACATGGTGTATACATATGTATGCACATATATGTATTCACAGACACAGACACATATGTATGTGTGTATATGTATGTGTACGTGTGTGTGTGTGTGTGTATATATATATATATATATATATATATATATATATATATATATATATATATATATATATATATATATATATATATATATATATATATAGTTTGACCAAGAGATTAAAATCGTGAGACTTTAATCAAGATTTAATTGTTTAGATCATTCATACCTTAAATGAAAATCGATTTACTTTTATAATCCAAAGTGTATATATTTCACATATATACATCACATATAATAATACATACACATTATTAAATCATGATATAAAAGTCTACATAGTATCTAGATAAAATGGTGAACACAAGCATAAAAAAATGCAAATATCTCAAGGGGGTCCCAAGTATGTATAATAAATAAAAATTGTTTATGATATTTAAATTGGATAACGATTTAAAAGTGGTTTTTTGCAATAAGAAATCGTTATTTTCTCTCTCTCTCGCTATATATATATATATATATATATATATATATATATATATATATATATATATATATATATATATATATATATATATATGTGTGTGTGTGTGTGTGTGTACTGCTACTGCTACTGCTACTGCTACGGCTACTGCCACTGCCACTGCCACTGCCACTGCCACTGCCACTGCCACTGCCACTGCCACTGCCACTGCCACTGCCACTGCCACTGCCACTGCGACTGCCACTGCCACTGCCACTGCCACTGCCACTGCCACTGCCACTGCCACTGCCACTGCCACTGCCACTGCCACTGCCACTGCCACTGCCACTGCCACTGCCACTGCCACTGCCACTGCCACTGCCACTGCCACTGCCACTGCCACTGCCACTGCCACTGCCACTGCTACTGCTACTGCTAATAATAATAATAATAAAAGCACAATTTTTATTGTATATAAAAACTTTTTAAATATATATAGGTAGGTAGGTAGGTAGGTAGGTAGGTGGGGAGGGAGGGAGGGGGGTTTTGTGTGTGTGTGTGTACGTGTGTGTGTGTGTACGTGTGTGTGTGTATGTGAGAGAGAGAGAGAGAGAGAGAGAGAGAGAGAGAGAGAGAGAGAGAGAGAGAGAGAGAGAGAGAGAGAGAGAGAGAGAGAGAGAGAGAGAGAGAGAGACTTTTTAACGTCTATTAGAGGCCAAAATCGGCCTATGAGACAAAACATATACATCAGTATGATCCAATCCACTGTGGTCCCAAAGGAAAATAAAATGTGAGTACAAAAAACGGGTATAAAAGGAGTGGACAATAACTGGCATCAAGGGTGTGGGGTGCTATGGGTATGCACTCTATATGCTCAATGGATGTGATACAATTATGATATGCATAGGGATGGGAGGCTCGATGGTATCACAACCCTCTAAATGCCTGGAGTGGGTGTAGAATATAATGCATCGGTGGGTAAGGCATCATGGCGATCCTCAAAATGCTCTGAATGTCCAGATCGATAGGGGTGCGCTGTTGACGTCTCCGTATCTCCATGTCATGGCGTGCGTGAATCGCTTGAATATCTCTCTGGTGTGGACTGACTCTCCGGAGTGGGGGTCTCGGTCGTCGACGTTGTTGTCTAAGCTCCTCTGCTCTGTGTAATGAATGTGAGAGAGAGAGAGAGAGAGAGAGAGAGAGAGAGAGAGAGAGAGAGAGAGAGAGAGAGAGAGAGAGAGAGAGAGAGAGAGAGAGAGAGAGAGAGAGAGAGAGAGAGAGAGAGAGAGAGAGAGAGAGAGAGAGAGAGAGAGAGAGAGAGAGAGAGAGAGAAAGAAAGAAAGAAAGAAAGTGTTTTTACGTCTATTAGGAGGCCGAACTCGGCCTATGAGACAAATCGATGTACATGGGTGTATCTTCTGTCAATCAGAAAAGATAAAAGTGCTGAAAAGAAACTGGTTAAGCTGATATAGATCTCCGTAGTGTGCATGTGGGGATACCCATGAAAGTGGTGGGGGGTGTATGGAGTGCGATATCTATGATAGTCTATATGCAAAAGGGTAGTACAACAACCATGAGAATGCATCTAAAACGACTAACTAGCTCCATCCTGTGCTAGTGGGTGGGATGTAATATGTGATACATAGGTGGAGGTGGAGTCAGGGCCACCCTGATGGCTGCAACGGGATCGGCCATCATCTGGGATCGTCTCTCCTCCATGGCGCGATGGTCACAATCCTGGATCTCCGCAATCTGGTGTCGGTGAAGTCTCGGGGCCCGATATCCTATATCACGGGGTCGTCTCCTAGCTCGAGATATCTGAGCCTGCTGAAGAGTCACCCCGCTCGGTATGTGGGCTGAGGGGGGGAGGGCTGAAGCACGTCGTGGAATAAAGAAGTCAGTGAGCTGACTCTGTCTCCCTCCTGTATGGAGTGCTACAGTAGGCTGGAGTAGGGAATCTCTGTGACTCTGTATCTCTAGTAAGAATCGCCCGAGCTGTCGCTGGTCTCTAGAGTCCATGATCTCTCGGAGGGTGGGCTGCCCTGCAAACAGAGTCTCGTATCTGCCTCTGATGCCATCATATGCGCTACATCTGCGTACAAAGTGCTCCTCATCCTCCATCTCTACTCTGCATACTCTGCATATCCGCTCCTCTCTGGGAATGTCTGCGGCTCTGCCCGTCTCAATCTCGAGTCGGTGTGATGAGACTCTCAGCTGGCCAATCGCTACCCTCAAGCTATGAGGCATGTGAGTATCCATGTAGCGTGGTCGCTGGATGAAACCGTCAGCTAGTATGTCTATGAACTGGTCTCGATAGTGCGATAGTCTCGATCCCATGTGTGGTGTGTGCCATGTCTGACTAATGTAGAGCTGCCAGAGATCCTGTCTGAGAGAGAGAGAGAGAGAGAGAGAGAGAGAGAGAGAGAGAGAGAGAGAGAGAGAGAGAGAGAGAGAGAGAGAGAGAGAGAGAGAGAGAGAGAGAGAGAGAGAGAGAGAGAGAGAGAGAGAGAGAGAGAGAGAGAGAGAGAGAGAGAGAGAGAGAGAGAGAGAGAGAGAGAGAGAGAGAGAGAGAGAGAGAGAGAGAGAGAGAGAGAGAGAGAGAGAGAGAGAGAGAGAGAGAGAGAGAGAGAGAGAGAGAGAGAGAAGTATATAAACGTCTTCCAAAGGCCAAACTTGGCCTATGAGACAAAATCATATACAACTGTGGTAATCTCTGTGTAGTAATGGAAAGGAAATATACTCGCTACACACTGTGTTGGCTGAAAACAACAAAGGATAGTGTACCTGATAATGAGGAGGTAGTGGGAATAAAATAGTGGTGCCTAGGGAAAGTTTGGCTCTAACTAAGCAGATAATGACCACCTAATACAAGGAGGACCCATGAGGGAGTGAATATGTATACCCTAACTAAGGATGACGGGTGGAGGTGGGTGGAGTATGTGGTACATCGGCGGCAATATTAGTACCCTCGTGGAGGAAGGTTGTCGAAGTGATGTTATAAATTATGGAATATGTTGAACAAGGCATTGTTGGAGTGTTAATTTATTAATGTATTAATGTGTTTTGGTGTTTTTGATATAGCAGCTGAAGGTTTGTGAGGGCGTGAAAGGCGTGATTCGTGAAAGGGCCGACATCAATAATCCGACTTATAATTTAGTTTATAAATAAATCCGCGTAGAAGGTTCAATTGTTAGAAACAGTTAGAAAAAGTAGTAGTTAGAATAAGGGTCATTATAGACTGCAGTTTTTGATATTAAAAACAAAGGCTTTCTTCGAAAGTTACCAACTTTTACTTTCATGCATGCTTTCGAAGCCGCTCTCATATAACCACTCTTTTTGACATAATAAAAAATTCCTATAAATACATGCACTCTATGGACTGTCGAAATAGAGTGCATGGGGAGATTGCACCCAATACTGCGTTCTGTCTCGTCTCCTGGCGCGTCCAAAGCGTCGACTAAGGCATAACTAAGGCGTTACTTTGGCATCTTTGGCACCCAAGGCTCCCTTGACGACTGTTGGCAGCCGTTGGCTACGTGCGAACCAATTTTAATTTATGAGTTGCAATAAGGAGTTTTATATTCACCAAGGTGGGAGGATTTGAACCCACAACCTCACTCACACAAGGGAAGTATTTTGCCACTACACTATCTCTTTGTGTTGTCACTCTAGTTCTCTTTTTTTATATTTAACATAACTTTTATCTCTTTTTTACTTTTTCAATTCTCAAGAACAACCCTTCCTTTTACATTTTAACTCAAACAATCTCAAAAATTGTTTTTACATATCTAGCAAGGGGGTTTTGTTCTCTACATCTTCATGGATCCTACGAACAACATGGAGCATTTCGGTGAGTCACCTCTACCCGAGGTAGCACTCGAGCAACAACTTGAGCTCTTGTGGCATGAACTTCGAGGGGCTCAGAACGAGATCCGACAATGCGACGAGGTACTCCAGAAGATGCAAACTGATGAAGATAACCTTACAAGAGTGGTCAAAGCTATTGTCTCTGCCTAATCGGATGGCACACATTCCAAGATTGGTGTTAAAAATTACTAGTTTTTACGGTTTGATGGCTGTAAGGATGGCCATTTAGTCCTTTCATGGTTGTCAGAGTTCGATGATTTTTATACTGATGAAACATATGCTGAAAGTGAAAAAGTCAAATTTTCCACTAACTATTTAGTAGGAAAAGCTCAGTTTTGGTGGAATGATCTTTGTCATAGTGCAGATTGTCCAAACATATGGAGGGCTTTTCAAGAAAAGCTTAAGGATTCTTTTCTACCCCTACAGTTCAACCTACATGTTCGACAATTGTGGGCTAAATTTACATGGATGGAAGGTGATACATTTACAACCTATACGAACCGGTTCTACCTATGCCTAGTATCTCTTCGCTTACTTGAAGATGTTTCAGATGATATTATGAAGAAGAAGTATGACGATGGTTTAGAGAAGGAGATTCAAGCAAAGCTTCGCTCATGCCGACCTATATCGCTTCATGAAGCTATTGCCTTTACTCATGATGCGGAGAATGAGTACCAATCGATTATCAAGAGGATCAGTTTGCAGCAGCCACATCAACAACAACAGTCTTTTCGCTAGTCTAATTTTCTTTGATTATATGTAATGCATTTACACATAGAATTTAGTATGTAGGATCATACTTTAGATATACTTTTGAAAATGAATTAGAATACTAACTTATTTAAAGGCTATGTAAGCACCTCATAGATAATTTTAATAATTTAACGCTTCCATGAACATTTCCATGCATGTGTTTTACATGGAACATGCTTATTTTCATTCAGTGATGGAACATGTGACTGGTCATCCATGTTTTTGTTTATTTTTTGAGGTCAGTTGCTTTTCAACTGAGGGGCATGTTATAAATTATGGAATATGTTGAACAAAGCATTGTTGGAGTGTTAATTTACTAATGTGTTAATGTGTTTTGGTGTTTTTGATATAGCGGCTCAAGGTTCGTGAGGGAGTGAAAGGGCGGACATCAATAATTCGACTTTAGAGCGGACATCAATAATCCGATTTATAATTTAGTTTGTAAATAAATCCACGTAGAAGGTTCTATTGTTAGAAACTGTTAGAAAAAGTAGTGGTTATAATAAGGGTCATTGTAGACCGTAATTTCTGATATTAAAAGCAAAGGCTTTCTACGAAAGTTACCAACTTTTACTTTCACGCATTCTTTTCGAAATTGCTCTCATGTAACCACTCTTTTCGACATACTAAAAAATTCCTATAAATACATGCACTCTGTGGATTGTCGAAATAGAGTGCATGGGAGAGATTGCACCCGATACTGCGTCCTGTCTCGTCTCCTTGTGTGTCTATTTTTCTGTGTGTTTTCTGCATCCGTAACCTTTGTGTGCGTATGAGCAAGATCTTGTTAATAGGTGGCGGTGCACCAATGCTCCATCATGTAGTTGTGGGCTATCCTGATGCGTGAGATATCCTCCCGGTGTAGTCGTGGTCTTCGTTACCCAACCATATGTGGTCGGCGTCACACTCTCTGTGCCGTCGCCTTCTGGAGTATGAGCGAACTGTGTAGGCTGACAACAACAAGATGATGGTGTACCTAGCAATGGTGGGGTAGTGGAGATAAAGTAGTGGTGCTTGGGGGGAGCGTGGGTGTGACTCGGTAGATAATGGCCACCTAATACATGGGGACCTATGTGGGAGTGAATGTGTATACCCTAACTAGTATAGATGGGTGGAAGAGGGTGGAGTATCTGGTACATCGACAGTGGACTCAGTACCTCTTGTTGGAGGGCGATCTCTGGAAGGCTTGTCTGTGTGATGTGGCTCAAGTCGCGAAAAGAACTTGTACATGGGGACCTCTGGAAGGCTTGTGTGTTTGACGTGGCTCAAGTTGCGAAAAGAACTGAGTAATAGTCTGCTGGGTGCTTGTCTTGTCTCTGATGTGTGCGCTTTAGCGACCCATCCTCCGCTGGACTTCTATGATCATGCACAATTGGAGTGACTCCTCAATATGGAACTGTGCTTGTAGGTTTGAGTATGCTGGGCATCTCGTAATCAAGTGCTCCTCACTCTCTATCTCTGTATGGCATACTGGGCACCATTGGCCCGACCTCTCTCGATCTTGAGTTGATGTTATGAAACTCGAAGCTTCCCAATGACGACGCGGAAGTGGTGTGGTAGATATGTCTGCGTGTAACGTGGGGCCTCAATTAAGCCTTGATGTGAGATCTATAGGAAATGCTCACGATAGTAGAGCATTTTTGGCGGCAATGGATCCCTCGGGCTGATCCATATCCTCTGTATATATGTATGCCATATCCCTTGACGGATGATCCTATTCCTCTCATTGTGGGAGAGTGAGTAGGTGGGGGTATGGGAATCATACCGTACTGGTGGTAGTCTGTTTATGTCAAGTCCATGGTGGGCTAGCCAATCTCGTGTCTATGCATACCATGAGAGTGCCTCTACTAGCATGGGTGGTGCAGCACGCTTTGCCCTTAGATATCATGGGGCATCGAGGGTTTGCTACGGATGAGTATGGCAATCATGAGAACCTGAGGTATCTCCACCAATGTCCATGTTGATGTTGATAACCCTGGCCCCATATGACTGCTCCATACATGAGTGTTGGGTAACCAAAGTGTTGAAGAGCCACCCCTTTGTGTGGGGCTCTTGAAAGTAGGCCTGGTGGCACTGTCTCTCCATCAAAGCCAACTTTGCATACCCTCATGTGATGCGATCTCGAGCTTCGTGAGACATGGAGAAAGCCGCTTAGGCTATTGGGAATGTCACGCCCAGGTGTACATATGAGTTGACTACCTCGATGGATCCACTTGCACTTGTGAAAGAACTGTATCTCCTCACCTGCATTGATGTATGAAAGATCAGAACCTTGATTTTACCAAGATGCACTGATAGCCCTCTATGTGTGCAAATATCGTCTAGGCCGTGTAAGTGATGCTGTAGACCCTCCGCAAACTCTAAAACCAAGACAATATCATCAGCATATGAAAGAATATGGATCGTGGTCCCTCGTACCTCAATGCCATCTCCTCCCTTCTCCTATATGAAGTCCACTATCTCATCAATGTATAACCCAAAAAGTGTAGGCGAGAGAGGGCACCCTTGCTTCACCCCGATGGTGCTAGTAAGTGAATCTGATAGTCCGTCGGGACGCCTCACTCTACCTGATACTCTCTCATATATGGCGTAGATCCCCCATATAATCTCCTCTGGAGACCCGATATTAAGTAGACATCTAAAGAGCTGCACCTTGGGAACTGTATCGAAGGCTTTGTGGAAGTCCACAAAGAAGCAATATAATCTCCTCTTTCTCACTCTGGCCTGGTTGATCAGGCATCTCAAAGTGAAGGTTAATTGTAGAGTAATCTCGTCTGAATCCCGCCTATCCTAGAGCCCTGATACCCTTCCTCCCGGCGAGAATGCTTAACTCTGTCTCTAGTATTGCTCCATATAACTTGGCCAGTGTGGGGCTAATCATGATCGTCCGATATGTGGCTAGATCCATAACATCGCCTGACTTATGAATGAGCACAATGGTGTGCTCAGTCCATGAGTGAGGGAACCCTTCAACTAGTGCACGACTGAAGAGGTGGGCAATGACCGGTGCTAGAGTCATACATCCATATATGAGGTGCTCCCCTGTTGTAGATGAGCAATGGCGCGGCTCACCATAGTGGGTGTGAAGAAGTGAGAGATAGTGGGGCATGAGCTCTGTGGCATGGGAATAGGGGGTTGGTCTGGGATCTGGTATAGGCTCTGTGCATAGCTATGTCAAGTACTCGGGTCTCGAATGGGTGTCTGCTGTCTCCTCTCTCTAAGACGTTTCCACGCCACCGTATTGTCCCGACTCATGAGCAAGTGGTAGATATCCCAATACTGTCTCTCCTCCCATCTTGCCGCTTGTGACGAGTAAGGCTGTGCATGTGGCGTTGGGCCCGTCTGTGTGTAATATCCCCTCTATGCTTTAATATCCGTAGATGCTTCCTTGGCTCCCCACAATCTATATCATACCAACTATCTTGAGGCATGGATCCTTTGCGTGGAGGGTATTTATGTGTGCGATGTGGAAAGCTGCGTAGAGCTGAGTCATGTAGGATGGTGGTGATATGTGATGTGAGTGTGTCCAAAGGTGACAGTGGGTCAAGTGAGAGTAGGCGGGTGTATAAGTGGTGTGCGTAAACATGTGAGAGCTGATGTGTGAAATGTATCGTGGTATATGGCTCAATGAGTGGTGTGGGGTCTAATCGAATAGGAGATGAAAGTGGGAATATGATAAATGTGTGGTCAGCACTGAGTGGACATCATCCAATACTAAGTGAGGGCATAAGCGAAGCTCTAGATATGGTGCCCAAAATGTAGTCAACCGTGCTTTCGCCCCCCTCGTGAGGGAAGCAAGTTAGTCCACCCGAGCCTCGCCAATTGTGCATCCCGTTATATCTAACGAGATGGTGTCGACTCCCTAGCTCAAGGAGGTGTCTACCATACTCGGTGGTGTCCTGACCCATATCCGTTGATACTCTACTGGTCCTCATCTCATTTAGATCTTTGTCCCTCATGATCTGTGGATGCTCCTTGTCATATTGCTCGCATTGACGTGATTGGGTGCGGCCATTGAAGTGCCCCATAAGGAAGACTTCATCTAGGGTGCTATAATGGAGTATCTCCTCTGAAAGTGTTGTGTATGATGACTCTCGGTTCCGGGTCGGTCCCCCAAGGTCTTGTCCTGCATATCGGGATCCGCCAGGTGGGAAGTAACATATGGCAATGTAAACCCAACTCTCTGATGCTATCTCCATGCGGATCCACATGTATCGTGCTTCCTCGTCTCTGCCCATGATATGGATCTTGCTCTGTATCTCCTGTCTTTATATGATCGCGACACCCCCTGACCCTCGTGCTGTACTCTATCTTGTTGTAGTCCTGAATGCATATTCCCAATGAAAACCTGCAATGCAAGGTAGGCCTCGTTCAGGGCTCTCGCGTGTCTTTGTGATGCATGCATGTCATAAGTGTCTAGGATCTCCTTGAGTCGATCCCCCTGGTGTGGTGTTGCCTCATAGTCCGCGTGTCCCTATTTGATAGGGTGTCCATCGTTGAAGACTTTACCGTCATGGTAAAAAGCTTTCCTTCTCGTCATGCCTGTAAGATCTGGGGCATGCCCGTCTATGTTCTACCTACATCTTTGTGAGGTCCTCATCCATGAACAGGGGTGCTCCTGGAAGAGTTTGTAGAGTTTGTCGTTTTTTGAAGAAGGCTATTCGCTCCTCTGTTGAAACTTGAAACCATGTGCAATATCAATGCGCGAGGTTTTGTACTATCTTTCCCCCTTCTCCATGCTCGAGTAAATGGCATATTGCTATATTCCAACTGCCTACATATCTGTGATGCATCCATTTCCGTTGATGTGCCTTCAGGTAGACCTGTGATTCTCACATGTAGACATCGGGCTTGTCTTAGTCTCTCCTCTTCAAGTGTGTCTTGTACATGGATGCATTCAATTTTAATTGCTTCCTCTTTGACCTCTTTTTTAATATTTTTACTTACTACTTCCACCCAACTATTTTTGTGTTGCCTCCATCTCTCATCTGATGTGTTCTTGCATATCTATCTTCCAATCATTCTTGATTTCCTCCTTTAGGTCATCTAGTTTATATATATATATATATATATATATATATATATATATATATATATATATATATATATATATATATATATATATATATATATATATATATATAGAGAGAGAGAGAGAGAGAGAGAGAGAGAGAGAGAGAGAGAGAGAGAGAGAGAGAGAGAGAGAGAGAGAGAGAGAGAGAGAGAGAGAGAGAGAGAGAGAGAGAGAGAGAGAGAGAGAGAAAGTCATATTAACGTCTTCTAGAGGCCAAACTTGGCCTATGAGACAAAACCATGTACAAGTGTAGTAACCCTGTGCAGAAAATGAAATGAAATAAAAAGTACTCGCTACCCAAAGCTATATAGGGCTGGAAAAGACTCGGGAGACGTGGCTCTGACTCTGCATATAATGGCCACCTGATACATGGGGGATCCATAATGTGAGTGGGAGAGAGAGAGAGAGAGAGAGAGAGAGAGAGAGAGAGAGAGAGAGAGAGAGAGAGAGAGAGAGAGAGAGAGAGAGAGAGAGAGAGAGAGAGAGAGAGAGAGAGAGAGAGAGAGAGAGAGAGAGAGAGAGAGAGAGAGAGAGAGAAAGAAAGACTTTTTAACGTCTATTAGAGGCCAAAATCGGCCTATGAGACAACATATACATCAGTATGATCCAATCCACTGTGATCCAAAACGAAAATAAAGTGGCCACCTGATACATGGGGGATCCATAATGTGAGAGAGAGAGAGAGAGAGAGAGAGAGAGAGAGAGAGAGAGAGAGAGAGAGAGAGAGAGAGAGAGAGAGAGAGAGAGAGAGAGAGAGAGAGAGAGAGAGAGAGAGAGAGAGAGAGAGAGAGAGAGAGAGAGAGAGAGAGAGAGAGAGAGAGAGAGAGAGAGAGAGAGAGAGAGAGAGAGAGAGAGAGAGAGAGAGAGAGAGAGAGAGAGAGAGAGAGAGAGAGAGAGAGAGAGAGAGAGAGAGAGAGAGAGAGAGAGAGCTGTTGTGCAGTTTGATTTGCGGGATAACAACTACAAAACAGCATTTAAGTGCACCACTTTGACAGGATCTTCAAAAGTCCGAAGTTATCCGGTACGATTGAATGCGGTGGTTATTAATCCTAGAAGTCCAAATTATTTTGCTGTTGGTGGTTCAGATCGTTATGCGAGGCTCTATGATGTCAGAATGGTTAGTTGGGGAGAACAAAATGGTGAAAGTACTCCTGTGGAAAGTTTTGCTCCAGCACATCTGAGAGGGAAGGGTCCTGTACATGTGACAGCCCTGGCATATTCTCATCAAGAAGAGTTACTTGTGTCTTACAATGATGAACAAATCTATCTTTTTGAAAAGTATATGAATGGTAGAAAATCACCGATGAATGATGAAAATAAACCCACAGATGAACCATTGGCATTTAGAGGACATAGAAATGCACGAACTGTCAAAGGAGTAAGTTTTTTTGGGCCGAATTCAGAATATGTCGTGAGTGGGTCTGACTGCGGAAATATTTTTATCTGGAAGAAGAAGACCGCTGAGCTTATTGCACTCTTCAAAGGTGATACACAAGTGGTAAATTGTCTAGAACCGCATCCACATGCCACGATCCTTGCTACCAGTGGTATTGAGTATGCTGCAAAAATATGGGCTCCAATTGCGAAAGATTATGTCTCCTTGCCGAAGAATGCAGAGAAGGTTTTAGTGCTGTTCTTTTGTTCTTAGGTTTAAACTTTTTTGATGTACTGAAACAAATTTGACCTGAGAAATTATATTTGTTTTGTAGATCATGAAGTTAAATCAGAAAGGTAGGGAGGAAGGTTCTCCATATCTGTCAGACATTATGCATGTGTTGAGGCTGCAGAGAAGGCATGTTCAGACAGAACTAGCCAGGTGGTTTTCTCAGGAAGGAGGTGAAGTGAGCACACAATCTGGCGAGGAAGGTGACGATGCAAGCGATAATGATGAGTCAATGATCAGTGACTACTTCAAGCTTGTGTATACTGGTGCCAGTGAATGTTCAGATGAGGAAGATGAGCAAGTAAGAGAATGTAATATAAGCTAGGTACTCCATTCTCGTGTTCAACAAATATTTTTTGTTTAATATATATATATATATATATATATATATATATATATGCAATCTCCAGAAGCTGGTAAGATACATAGATACTGATGTCATGAAATCATGTGTGACTTCAGAGGATTCCTGTGTACAGTTGCCCATATTGTAAATGTGGAGTGTTTGGGTAGCAGATTTTCTCTAACAGAAAAACCACATGTTTTGTGACAAAATTGCTTATTCAAAGAGTTCGCTGAAAGGTTCTCTCTCTCTCTCTCTCTCTCTCTCTCTCTCTCTTTCTATGTCTCTCTCCCCCCCTCTCTCTCTCTCTCTAACCCTCTCCCCCCCCCTTTTGCTCCCTATCTCTTTCTTTCTCCCTTAATGTCTTTGTCTGGTTTTGTGTCTTTGCACAGAGAAACAAAGCTGATGTTGCTCAAATCTTTCGAGTATGAACTATGACATGTAATATCACATAAATATCTGAGTACAGGGGTCACAGCCTGTGTGATCTCTAGCATATGGTGGGTAGTGTGAGGGCCACAGACTATGCCACCTAGGTGAGTAGTGCCAGTGTTGTATGCAGGATGAAGTAGAACAAAAGTTCATCTCACTTGACTAGCATATGGTGGGTGGTGTTAAGTGCAGAATATACCACCGAAGTGAGTAATGCCAGTGTCTTGTATCCAAAATAAAGTAGAACAAAAGCTCATCTCACGTCAGAATGACTAACTGATTTCAATGCTCAGTGGCAAAATCAAACACCACCTTTTTAAATATTTGGTGGCTTCAGAGAGTAGCAATGGGCTTTGTCTAGCTCGGAAAGAGTTCAGCCTGTGAAATTTTTGCAGTGGTCCTCAAGCATGTGATCATATTTCCATGTCTTTATACATGGTAATGTAATGATAGAAACAAGAGCAGAAAATCCAGTCTATTGTGATGCCATCTGTAGTGTCTCATGTAATGGGTGTGTGCATGTTAAAACTGCCTTCAATGTAGCTCGAAAACTGAACAAGGAAAACTAGGTCGGCGGTTGTAGTATTAAAGGCAGTTTGAATACCAAGGTGAGTCACCAGCTTACTGAACAGCATGTGAGAATAAACCAAGCCTGCAATTAACAAATTGCCCTCCTACACTGCAGTTGAGTGGGGGACAGGACAAGGGAGGCCTGAAGAGATTGTAAGAGTATAACATATTGTGACAGAAGAAGGGCTGTGTCGTTGTTGATCAAATATTTAATGCCAGTTGCGTACATTGAATTCTCCAATGAAAGTAGCGAATCTGTCTGCTAGCATAAAGCATGAGGGAGTCATAGGATAGTTGACAGTACGTAGTACATATCTCCCATGCATTTAAGATTCGTAAGGAAGATATGTGGCAAGCTTCTGCACTATTTAAGAACACATTTTGTGAGGCATGGACATTGTGCCCCAGTAAGATCCTCACTGGTGTCCCAAATTAGCTCTTTGTTGAGGTTTCCCTTCCCAGATTCGAAACCTCTACTTTAAGAGCGAGATGCGATCAATTATTACTCATATTAAGGCAGCCTTGTATTAGGATCCAAGCCTCTGGAACGATGAATCTGTTGTGTGTTTATGTGGCTGAAAAGAAAATTTGAATTGTGTTGCCCCAACAATATAGGCGACCATATCTTAATGTGAGCTTCAGATGGCAGGCCCTTGGGTCAGGCTGTGCCCACTAACCAATATAGTATGAGTTTTTTTCTTGCATTTCATGCTTCCTTATCAGTAATCTATTCTTGCTTGGTTCCACTCAAGATCTATGGTAAAACAATTTTGACTCGAGAACACATAAGAGGAGCCAGAGCATTTTATTGGAGAAGACATTGCAAAAAAGAACTCAAAAGGAAAGAGAAATGTTATGTGCAATAGTGGAAAAGAATTTAGAGGGAACTTCCTACTACCAAAATTATTTGTCGAAGGAAGGAAAATCCTGCAAGTTTCATTGTCAGAAAGCTCCCTGGCATTGTGCTTTCTAAGGAAAGATTGGTTATTTAACATCGCACAGTCAAATCCGCTTAAAAACTATGCTTGATAACAATATACTATGTCATGAGAGCATTTCTATCAGGAGAACCATCAAAGCTGGTTGAATGATAGTTGTGTATCATGTGACACAATTGTCTATAATGTAGTGAAGGTCATATAACATGCTTTGACTAGTGAAATTTTCATTGCCAGTGCCCAACTAACCGATAACCAGTGTGTTGAGGATCTTGGTGGCAACTTATGGATAATGGCTCTCAACATTGGTTGAATATGTGTAGTTGGCATATTAACAATTACAAGGTGTGCTGACCTTTCTTTGCAACCAAGTGAAATCTGCCCCATTGAACCTACGAAATTTTTGTACATATTTAGTCCAAATCTTGTTCCCAACTTTGCCACTTCATGTCACGTTGAGCAATGTATCAGGAGAACCATCAAAGCTGGTTGAATGACAGTTGTGTATCATGTGATACAATTGTCTATAATGTAGTGAAGGTCATATAACATGCTTTGACTAGTGAAATTTTCATTGCCAGTGCTCAACTAACCGATAACCAGTGTGTTGAGGATCTTGGTGGCAACTTGTGGATAATGGCTCTCAACATTGGTTGAATATGTGTAGTTGGCATATTAACAATTACAAGGTGTGCTGACCTTTCTTTGCAACCAAGTGAAATCTGCATCTTCCCTGCTAGGAGAGGCCATTGAACCTACGGAATTTTTGTACATATTTAGTCCAAATCTTGTTCCCAACTTTGCCACTTCATGTCACGTTGAGCAATGTATCATTTGCAAGCTTAGTGTGTAGAGAATCCTATGCCGAATAAAGAGGCATTCATGGACCTCTTATGTGTCGAACGTAAAGCTGAAAACTTGACTTGCTGAATGTTGAATAAGTAACGATGAGCGTCTTTTTCAAGCCTTGCCTCATAGATCTTAAAAACGTTAAGAATTTCCCAGCATGCTTTGGAATGGTGATCCTAGGGAAGCACATCCATATCAGGATCAAAATCATGTTGAAAAACAAGGGGCAATTATAATTCTCTAATAGGAGGATTTGAAAGTGGGAAATATAACATGGAATTTGCATGCAATGACAAGCATATAGTGGTGATAGACAAGCTTGTATAATATATTTGAAAAGAATGAAGGGTTCTTAGTATGTCCACCCATGCGAACTTATCAAAACCACATCTATAAAAGGTATTGACATATGCAATGTATGTATATCTTACGTCATGCATGTGGCATCCCTTGTAACTTTTATCCCTTCCAAAAAGGTGCATTTAACTCCATCTTAAGGCCTCACAAAATCACGAACTACCATTGGATGCTACCTTGATTGTGAGATATAATGCATGCCTAATATAAGCATAAGGTATTGTCAAGGTTACCATGATTGACGAGAGAATCTATTTGCAACCATCTTTGGATATATATCAAATGTGATACTTGACAATGTAGTATTTTATCAAAAGTCAATCGCAAACAGGGGCATGAGAGATAAGGATATCACTAGGTTGTCAAGCAAGTCTTGCATATAATCTCTAGTTAAGAAGGGTTCAAACAATAGGGAAGTCCTTTGGCAATGAAATGACCCTTGAGGTTTTTAAGATATATCTCAATAATCAAGAACAAATGCAAAAATATTAGAATTGAAGATGCTTTTAGATACATTATAGAGAGCATAAGCGTTATTGAATGACTTAACATGTTGAATCACCACGATGATGATTGAGGTGAAATATTGATATTTATTGTTTGAGTTTGAAGCTAGGATGAGAAGTGAGTTCTAACACCAACTTCCATGCATTGTGCTTCTCTAGAATAATGCTTGAAGGTTCTTAAATAAACTTATCTTGCAAAACATTTAATGCAACTTGGGGGCATCTTACAAATGTTGCATTTGCACCAAATAAGAAGATGGATGGTGGTGTTGAAACCAACCATTATATATCTGAGTATTTATAAACGATACTTGAAAGCCCAAGTCAATCTTTTGATAAAAATTTGATGGAGATGGTGGACCATGCATCTCTATCTATCTATCTATCTATCTATCTATCTATCTATCTATCTATCTATCTATCTATCTATTTATCTGTCTGTCTGTCTGTCTGTCTGTCTATCTATCTATCGAAAGAGCTCCATTTTCCTTTGACCTTCTGACTAGCTAGGAAATCTTGATCTGGAACACACAGCTTGTTCTGCCTAGACTGATCTTCCTGTGATAGAACAGAAACTAACTCTTCAAATGTTAAGGCATTTGGATTGCCTTTCATCATCAAGCGAAGAGTAGAAGCAAAACTTTGATATGAATGAGGAAGACCATTCAAAACAGTATGTACAAGTGAACTATCAGGAAGGACTTTATCAGCAGAAATCAATTGTTCCTTCAAATCCTTAATCTTTGTCAAAAACCTATCCATAATCTTTTCATTCATGTGCTCACTCTCCAACAGTTTTCGGAGGTAAGCAACACGAGCCTCATTCCTAGCCTGGTACAATGTGGTAAGTGTATCCCAAGCATCCTTAGCTATTTTGTAAGAGAGAATGTGAGGAATAATGGCATGTTTGACAGACAAAGCTCTCAATGCATGTGCCTGGGCATCTCTACCATCCCAACGAATTTGCTCTGCAGTGGGTGCAACAGAAACCGCAACACAAACAAGAATCTGCAGAATATCACCATCTTTGACACCTTCTGCATAGGCTTCAGTAATTGCAGTTGTAACAGTTGTAGGTGTGATATGACATTTTTCAACACCCTGCACAATGTTCCACAATCCTTTTGCAACCAATAGATGTCGCATCATATAAGCCCATAATGGGTAGTTGGTACCATCCAACTTATCCTCGACAGTCAACATGCGGAATACATCACTGCTTTCAGCCATGGCCTATGACTAAAATACCTTGATGCAGAAAATTGAGTGTATCTCAAAAAGTTGAACAAAACTACCCAGGCAAATTCTGCTAAACTTGTAGCAGAGTTTGAGACGCTTATATTAGGGAACGAAAATTGGTATATACCTTTGGCACAAAAAGACTAAATTGCCTGCACAAGCACTACAATAGTATAGTTGTCTGGGCATCACTTTTCTTAGTGGCTTTGGCTTCTACCTGCTTGGTTAAGTAGTCTATGGCCATTGTGATGTATTCAACATGAGATCCTCTTGTTGGGGGTTTAATAGGCTCAATAAATTCAATTCCTCATCCTAAGAAATCTCTTTCACAAACCCTTGGTCTCAAAGGCATGTCATCTCTCTTGATTGGGTACTTGGTTCTTCGACATACGTCACAACTTCTTAATATTTTTGCATCCATGTGGAGGGTTGGCCACCATAAGGCTACAAAAAGGATTATCTTTATAGTCTTTTCAATTGAGAAATGGCCTTGAGTTTGCTAGCATGAGCCATTTCCAATATACTAAGATATTATCCTTCGTGAATGTACATTCATAATTGGTTATCTCTTCCTCGCTTGAAAAGTTGTTTTCCTATGATCACATAATCTTTGCTTTGTTCTTCTAGGAGCCTTTCTAGCTTGACTAGCACCTTTTGGATATGTTCGTGATTTCAAGAACTCAATCACTCGCTTGCTCCATTTAGGTGCTATTGTAGGATAGCACAAAAATGAAAGCACCTCAGGTGAAGAGATTTGGCATAAATTGTAGTTAGACACATATTCATGTACATAGTTTTGCATATCATGCCAACATACTACTAACCTATTTAGTTACTGAGGTATTTTGCTTACCCTTTTATGAACTTTCCATTTATTCTCATGATATTGTCAAATCAAATGTGTTGTCTCTTCATCTTCCACACATCTCAAAAGCACTCCATTAGAATCTTTGAAATATAAGATACCCACCTCTATGTGAAGGTTCCTTACTATTTAAAGCTCCTTTCCTTTTACTGAATTGATTCTATGCCGGAGTCCATGTGTACGCATATGCACTACTTTTTCAGCCCATGTTGGACATACTTCCAAGTTGAATAGGTAAGTATCTGGCAATTCTTCAGCTACTCTTGTTGGTGGTTCTCCATGAGTCATTCTAGAAAAATGATCAACTCCAACATGTGTGTTTCCCTTCTTGACAAGTACTTTGAAACCAAATTCCATCAACAACAAAGACAACCTAACTAGCCTTCCTGTTGCGCAAGGTTTACTGATCAAGTACAATAAGGGTTGTCGATCAATAAGAAATTTGAATTTATTGTCTAGCAGGTAGTGTCAAAATTTCTTTACTGCATAAACCATCTCTAGTCGTTCTCTTTCGGTCGTATTGTAATTTCATTAAGCTTGCTTCAATTGCCTACTTGCATATGCAATAGGATGATCTAATTTTTCTTCATTAGTTGGCTGTGCCAATATGCATCAGATGCATCCACATGAATATGGAATGACTCATTCCATTTGGGCACTTTCAATATAGGTGTTGAAGTCAATCTTCTTTTCAACTCATTGAATGCTTGTTTGCATTCATCACTCCATTTGAATTGAGTTAGTAATCTATACAAGGATTTAGCTATGATTGCATACATGTGGATAAATTGACCATAGTATCCATAGTGGCCCACTTCCTTTACATTCTTTGGTCTAGGCAATTACAATATAACCTTGATTTTGTCTTTGTTTGTAGTGATACCATTTTTAGATACTATGTGCTCAAGTATCTTACTTTGCCTCACCACAAATGCACACTTTCTTGGATTCAAACATACTGAGTATTGTCTGCATTTGTCAAATATTTTTCCTAACTTTGGCATTTGAGCAGATTATTTACAAGAGTAAGTACAAAGGTCATCTACATAGAATTCCATACTCTTCCTTAAGAATTCCTTGAAAACATGACACATTAGTCTCTGGAAGGTGGATGGGGTATTAGTTAGGCCAAAAAGAATAAAAGCATATACTCCCCATTCAGTAGCAAAAATAGTTTTGTGTTGATCTTCAGTAGCAATAGCTACTTGGTTGTATCCTAGAAAACCATCAAGGAAGTTGTACACTTCCTTGTCCATTACTCTTTCAAAAGATGGTCAATGACGAGTAGTGGGTAATTATCTTTGATAGTGGTACCATTAAACTTCTTCAAGTTAATAAAAACCTTGAGTTTTCCAATTTTCTTGGGTACTAACACTAATGGCAAAACCCATTCTGTATGTTCAACTTCGTATACGAATCCAGATACTAGTAGCCTGTCTATATCTTCTTTGATCTTGGAAGAGTAGACCTCATTGTAAGTGTACGTTCTTTGTTTTGAAGGCTTTTCTTTAGGACTCATAGTAATTCTATGAGATCAAATCTTAGGATCTACTCCCTTCAAATCCTTATAAGTCTATGCGAAGACATCTTGATGCTTCCCTAGTAATTCTACTAGTTCTTGCTATTCTTCCATAGTGACATCTTTGCCTTTTGAAAGTGCATCTATCCTCATCATTTTCTTAGGTCACAATGATCTTCTTTGTTTGCTCCTTTGTCGTATGCTACTCCTTCTCGTGCCTCTCTCTTGGGCATTTGAATAACAATTTTTCTTCTTCTGCATCGTATATTTTGAAGTGTTCAAGAACTTCAAAATGCTCCTACTATTCATCTTCTTCCTCTATTTCATGAATTTCTTTATTAGGGTTTTCTAGGTATTCTTCTATGGAAAAGATGTTACAATTCTCTACAAGATTATTCATTTCTACTTCTTTCAAATATTTTTCTTCTATATCAAATTCAAGTTCCATTATGATACTTTCATAATCCTCGTCTTTGTCCTTTCCACTTTGTCATCATCAACTTCTTGGATCAATACCATGTATAGGCTTAGATCATATCCTTCTTTATCTACACACTCGTTCATGTTAAGCACTTCTTCATTTACATACACATCTAAGCTTGCTTATATTTTCATCCAGCCATGGGGTTTCAAAAGTTTCATCTGAAAATACCTGAGGCATGTAAGCTGGGTCTTTTATTGATCTCTCTTTGTTCGGCCTTGGCTTCCACATTGGAGTCTTTTCTCTTCTCTTTGTGCATCTTTGCAAATCCATAACTGGGTATCCTTGTTCATCCAAGATTGATCACTAGATCCTGCACTATGGATCAATACATCATCTTCCTCTTTATGGATGGGAAAGAGGTGGAACATCCCTATAAGGGAAGTTTTGGAGATTTATTTTGGTGGTTGTGCCTTGATGTTGAAGGTACAAAGCATCTCTTGCCTAAGCTTGAACTACTTTCAATTGTCTCATAAATGGTCGTCCCAAAATCATTCATAATTGTCAGCCTTGTCAAATTGACATATGGCTAAGGTGTGTTTGAATTCTACTCTACATGTAGTCAAGAGCACATTTTCTAAGTCCAGTCCTAAGGGACGTTCTACATGACCATCTGCTAACTGCAGTTTCATTCTCATAGGCCTCAAGGTTGGTTTTCCCCATTTTTCATAGATTTTGTTGCTAGCAATTCCTAATCCAAAACTGGTTTCTAGTATAGCTTTAGTCATGCATCCTTGAAACGTGATTGGAAGGCAAGTGATTCCCTCATCACCCTCACTAAAATCTCCTACTTTGTCCATGGATATTCTTATTGTAGTGGTTTCCTCATTATTTTTTCCCTTGTCTTAGTTGATTTGTTCTTTAAGGTTAAGTTGAGTGGATAATTCATTCCACAATTGGGTCTTGACTTGTAGAAGCTCTTCTAAGGTTAAAGAGAAATGTGCTTTTGCCTTCTTTAACTCTTGTAGAGTGGTCAACACTTCCTCAAGGGTTCTTTTTTCCTTGCATCTCAATGTGGCAGCATGGAACAAATCTGATTTTTGTTCATACTCACCCATGTAGTTTGGAAGTGTGTTAAGGCTAATTGCCCCTTTGGTCCCAAAGTCTTGATTAGATAGATTCTCTGGTTCTATTTCTTGCTCAATCAGTGGTTGGTTTGTAGAAGCATCTAGTTCTATGAAGGGAGGCATTTCTCCTTCAGTATTTTTTCATCTATCTTCTTGGACTTTAGCCCATAGGTATTGTGGCTAGTTTTCTTCTACCTCAAGAATTAAGGAATCAATATCCATGGTTTCTAACCCTAATTTCTCTTCAACTACTTTGGGTGGTTCTTCTGCCTACTTTGAGTTAAAACTTTCTAAGCATTCCTAGAATATCTTCTCTCGAATTGTCATCTCCAAAATGGTTGGGATTGGTTTTGCTAGTGGTTCGAGCAACTTCAATAAGCTTCTTACATAGTTCAAATCTTTCTTTCTCCATATCTCCTCTAGGGTAACATCTATCATGATGCTCTAGACTAGGTCTTGCCTTTATTCTGGATTGATAAGCTTCCAATAATGTTTATAAGTTTTCAGGCATAAGATTTGCTAGAATTGATCCTTCCTAGTCCTTTGTTTATTCCTCCTTCACCACGTCACTCTTTGGTTTGGCTGGGTTGACTTGTGTAGGTCCTATGTCTTGTGTAGATTTTTTTTTCCTTCATCATTTTTTTAATAATCCACTTTCTTTTGATTTTTTCCCTCTAGTTTTCCATTTTTGAGCCTTTTTCTCCTTAGAGATTTCCAACAGTTCTTATGAGTCTTCAACCACTAGGGGTAAGAAGTCTTCTTCCATTTCACTTATAGGACTCTTGGGTCTGTAATCACTAAGGGTTTCTTTGCTCTCTTTAACTTTGGATGTTGTGATATCCTTCAGCAGTAGTAGGTACTCCTTATCACTACCAAAGGAATCAATTACTTCAATCACATTAATATGAGTAGTGGAAGATGCTGTAGAGGGGTTCTTGGGACAATCTTAGAATATGAGTTCTTTTCCACAATCACTACAATATCCTTCCCACATTTTTTGAGGGGGTGGGTGGTAGGGCATTGTACATTCCCTAATAAAACGGTGTTTTCATCTTGGATCTGGTGGTCTTACTCGCTATCTTATAGGAGCTTGAGCTCTAGGTGCAGCATACATTATGTTGGAATATTTTGACCCATAGGAGTCTCCATAGCCATCATATTCATTGTATTGTTGCTCATATGCTGATTCATATTCAATTGGATTATGTTCATATGAATAATAATCATCGTAACCCTACTCATAGCTTTGGCTCATGTTTTTAGAGCTTGTCAATGGGGTCATGGGAACTACTACTCTCTGTAGGTTCTCTTATGATTGTGTGTACTTGATTAGGACTATGTTTTGAGGATGGGGTGATTGTTGTCCCAACATCGGTTGAGGTTGAGTTTAAACTTGATATGCATATGGTCTCTAAGCCATTGGGTATCCTTGATATGGAGCATACCTTGGGGCCTCCTTAGCTTTGTCTCTATCTAGATATCTACAAGGCCTATATTGAGGAGGTTGTGAGTGTCTATATTGTGGATTGTAACAAAAAATTTTGGTAGTGTGATTGGTATATTTATGCTTAATGTAGCAGTAGAAGTTTGGTCCCTGCATGGGTGGTCTTACATACAGATATTGCTCAAGGGGGGTAGGTCCTCCTTTTGTACAAGCATGAGATGGATGGTCCCCTCCGCAATGCACACATCTCCCTAACATTGGCATACACATGGTGTTGCAGAGAAAAGAAGCACAAGAGAAGAGCCCCAAAATTTTCAAATTAATGGGCATAATTTTTCTTCTTCGAGGTCTTAGAGAATCCCCTCAAAGCCATGTACATGCACTAGAGGAGTCGTCTAAGTTGCATAATCCCAACTTGTTGTAAAATACCCCTTGTAAATTAGTAGGAAATTCACTTTTTTGGAATAAAGTGCCGGTCTCTTGTGTGAAAGGACAAAACTTAGGGCACATGTATGCAAGTCATTTTGTGACTCTTTGTAGAGACTTTTTGCCATTGTGAAGAAGGAGCTCTCCAAAATTTCGAATTTACCTCTTTCTTGCAGATTTCCATCTTCTCTTTGATCTTGTATGTGTGCGTAATGCTTGGAATGTGTGAGTAGGACTGTTGTCTACCCCTCCCCACTGTTTTTTCGCAACTGTAGTGTGTGTGAGAGCTTGTAAGAGTTGTGGTGTGAGTGTGGGTGTTTCCCGCCATTCACCATTTTGGTCATAACTTGAATCAGAGTTGTCAGAATCGAGTGAAACCACTTTCAATCGATGCGTCTTGTCGAGAGCTTCGAAAGGAGTACCCTATTGACTATATTCAGAGCTTGGAGCTGGGAGAAATCCTTGATTTACTGAAAACTGCTGTAAGAGGTATCGCAGTAGACACTTTCAGTCATTAGTGAGTTTGAGAGGTGGATTAGTCTTTTCTCATACATATCAACTGAACCACTTCATTTTCCATCATGTGTGCACATGTCCTCATACACTTGGTTAGGTCGTTCGATCGGATTGACATGTAAATGTGTGTTAATTTCCCACTATACGCACTTGTGTTGCAATAGAGGTACAGTCTCATTGGCACGAGTCCTTGAGTCTTCTTGACTTGAGTACACACGTTTTTGGCGCCGTTGCCGGGGAACACTCAGCCAAGGTGCCTTCGTGATGGTTATAGATCGAGTGGGATGGAATCGTACTTGTAGAAGTGAACTCGTTCCGTGGCAAGTAGTCAATCACTTCAACACTTGTTACTTCACATCCCAGAGGTGTGTGTAATGAGTTTTTAGGTTTAGGGTTAGTAGGAAGGGAGAGAAGGAGGAGTTAGGGTTAGGTTAGAAAGGAGAGGAGAAGTGAAGAGAAGTGAAGTAGGAGTAGGCCAAGATCACTAAAAAAAGCCCAAAAATTTATCCAAAATTGGTAATGTTCAGTTTATGTCACAAAAAATATTAAGACCAAAAAATTTGACTCATTTGACACTTTACTGTGTTCTGGTATCGCTTGCGAGCAGCAACCTATATTGCGTGTGAGGTATCGTGCATTCCAGGCCACTAAAGCTTGATCTTGAGCCCAAGGTGCAAGCAGGACAGCACTAAGGTAAGATTCCACAAAGTATTTTGAACAAAAACACACTAAAAGTGCACAAACGCGTGATTAAATGCGCATGCGGTATTGCGGGGGAAAGACAGCTGATTTTTTGAACCTCTTTGAAAGGGACAATGGGCTAGGAGTGAAGAGGTGTGTGAGAAGAGCAAGGGGGTGCTAAATTTTTTGATTTGTGAGACATTTTGGCTTGAGTATCGCGATCGGTTGAGTTTTGGTATTGCGATACCAAAATTCCCTTGTATCGCGATACTCGCCAAGGTATCGTATCGTTGGGTACCAGTCTTGGTATCGCGATACCACTTTGGTATCGTATCGCCAAGTTGGTATCGCGATCTCACTTTACCCAGTAGTATCGTATCGTTACCTATTGTGGTATCGTATCGTCCACTGGCCAGTTTCGCATCGCGATACCATTTTCAGTATCGTATCGCTCCAGTTCTCAGGTATCATATCGTCCACTGGCCAGTTTCACATCGCGATACCATTTTCAGTATCGTATCGCTTCAGTTCTTAGATATCGTATCGTCCTTGGTCTTGGTATCGTATCGGTAATCCCTGAAGTATCGTATCGCCCACTTCCTAGTGTAGTATCACGATATCATACTAGTATCGTATCGTGCAAGTTGGTGGTATCGTATCGCCACTTGTCTTGGTATCGTATTGTCTCATTGTCTTGAGTCATATCGCGATACCAAGTTGGTATCGTATCGACCCTTGCAACTAGTATCATATTGCGTGAGCAATTTGGTATCGTATCGCAGGGCTTCCAGTATTGTATCGTGCAAAAAAGGTGGTATCGTATTCGTGACCAAAATCAGTATCGTATCGTCTCGGTGCTCACGTGTCGTATCGCGAGGATTGTTGGTATTATATCGTGGCAATAGTTCAGTATCGTATCACCTGCTATAGCAAGTATCGTATCGTGTAGATTTTAGGTATCGTATCGTGGCTAGATCGGTATCGCCAGTGCAATATCGCCTGGAAGTGGTATCGTCCAGAGTGGTTGAAGCATTTGGTCAGGCAACTTGAGGCATTGGAAGAGTCACTCAAGGAGAGTCTCAGGGACTTAGAGAGTCTTAGGAGGGTGAATGAACTTGAGGTCAGGGAGAGTGCTAAGTAGCCAAAGAAGTGTCATATCTTCTGTGGGAAGTGATGCCCAAGTTAGTCACCACTCTGCCTATTCAGATACCTCTAGTGACTCAGAGGAGGAAATACCCATGACTTCCGAAGACATGCAGGGTCCAACTCCAAGTAGAAATTTCATGACTATTGTAGAGGGAGATTACCGTACTTCCTTGCAGTATGTGTCTACCAATGCTTTGGAGATCCCCATCTACCTGGATGGCTTAAATAGATCTGTGGCTAGGATGGTAACTTCCATGAATGCCACGATCGTGCCCAGACCTGCTGTCAAGTACGAGGGAGGAGCATACATAGACAAGATTGGTCACATCTACATCGTAACTCAATTTCCTGAGATGATCAATGAAAGGGGAGAGTTAGTGGAATCAAAAAACTCCAGAAGAACAAACCCTGAGGATTTAGTGACTACCCCTAGAGGCAGATCCCAAGTATCACGAGTCTTGAGAGGAGATTTGATACCTCAAGACGACTACTTATTGGAAGTCTATATGATCCATGGATCAGACTTATTGCTTCAAACAGACTTACTGGCTCCAGGAAGAGAAGAAAGCCCCATGACATTTTATGAGCTGAAGGATCCAGAAGATGAAACTAGACTCACATACTTGGACAAAAATCAGAGGAGATATTGGCCAGTGAGTGCCTTAGACAGGGCTCGACTGAGATACATGGGTGTGCCTGTATTCCCTCAGAGAGATCAGGCAACTACTTCGCAGAACCCTTTTGGAAATCAACAAAAGACAGAACACACCACGTCAGGATAGACCAGCCAACGAAGTGTGCCAAACCGTACTCATGTGCAATTTGCAAATCTAGGAGTGCAAACACACAATCAGGCCCACGCAGGGGTAGGTAATCAGTACCGACCACCCGTAAGACCACGACCACCGGTAGGAGGGCAGTCGGGAATGACCCGAGTTAGTCCAGCAGTCCCTGTCTTCCCTGTAATGCCGAGACCGCCTGAACCAATGAGAAGACTGAGACCTATCCAAGTGGCCAAGTGTGTAAGAAATCATTATGATGGATTGGGAGAACCCTACGATCACATTGCTGAATTTAAACAAGTTCTAAGGGCAGAACAAGTAGACGACTTCTTTGTGCAGTATGAGTCTTTTGGACTCACCCTCACAGGGACGGCTCTAACTTGGTTCCAACCATTAGACCCTAATCAATTTGGAAACATGGAACAATCCTTTCAAGAATTCATTGCGGAATTCACGAAGAGAGGGATTAAACACAATTCCGCGTCTTTAATCCATAGTTTTAAACAGAACCCTAATGAAACAGTGAAAACAGCAGCCAGGAGATTCAATCAGTATGTGGATAGATACCTCGTGGCTGAGAGACCCACTCACCAAAAAATGATTTCATTATTTTTGGATGGACTAAGAATTCTAGTGTACGTGAAAAGACTACAAACTCTGAGTGAATGCCTGCAAGAATGCATTGATTTAGAAGATAACCTAGCTGAGGACCTCAAGAGTACACCCAGCCCCACTAAATCAGAAGACTCGCGAAGTACCATTACCTCCAATTCCAGTAATATGGAAGAATTAGTGGAACTATTAGCAAAAAAGCTAGGAGTCTAGGGACAAAGAACTTACCAACACCCAACACAAAGAATGCCTATGCTACGAAGATGTAGTCTATGTGGAGGAGATCACCCCACACACATGTGTGTGCGAGGAGGGACCGGTGCACATCAAACATGCCCATACAACAGACAGCACCAACCAGGAAATGCTTTGTACTGCCACATAGAACAAAAGTACACTAATCACACCACTGAAAATTGTCCATTCAATAGACAAGCACGACCATTCCAACCACCTCAGTATCGACCATATGGATATCCACCTAGAGAACAAGGTAGAGAGATGCCCATATACAATCCCTATCCAACACCAGCAGGAGTACCAAGACCGTATGAACAGGCACCGTATCCACCACCACAACCAGTGCTAGGGCCACAACTGTCTCAACCTCAATAGGTAGTACCTGTGAAGTATGCCCAACCCGAAGAGAATTTGGAGAGAGCCATAGTGCCAGCATCATCTACAATCAATGAGGAATCAGCGAACCCTGGATATGAGCTGCCACCAGGAGATTACTACCCATATGAAGCCAATATGTTAGATTACAAACCAACCTATGATTCGGCTTATTATGTATATGGAAACTATGACCCAAGCTATGGCACTGAGGTCGCAACTCTAATGTATACCGCTCCTAAAGCACAACCACCCATGAGACCAACCATTAGACCACCTGTACCAAGAGGACCTTGTTATAGGTGCGGAGGAGACCATTTTATTAGAGAGTGCCCTCGACCTTACAATCCACCACCACCTAGAACTTGGGAAGGATATTGCAACGATTGCGGAAAGGAACATCTTTTCAGGGACTGCCCTAAGAATCCAACCAAAGTCTAGGACACTGCACCTATCAATGTAATTGAAGTAATAGAAGGATCTGGAAGTGATAAGGAATATACTGTGCCATTGAAAGCCATTAGAAGAGCTCAAACAAGGCAACAAAAAGGGAAACAACCAGAACAAGAACAAGAGAGCGATAAAGCCGTAAGCCCTAAAGTTCATGTAGTGGAAGATTTTGAGGATCCACGCGAGAGTACCCAGAACACCAAAGCACAAAAATGGAAGGAAAGAAGAGAAAAACACAAAAATAAATGGGCGAAAGATGAGAGTCAACAAAGTAAAAAACAAACCCGAAACAAAAGGGAACATAAAGAACAAAGGATCCGAGAGGAGATCCCGGTGTCACCACTTATCCAAGAGAAAGAGAAACCAGGATCAATTCTAGCTGACACGAAACCAGATGACTTAGACATGTGGCTGAAAGCTTACCAAGCTAGAATTAAGACTGGGCCGAATGTAGAGCAACAAGAAAAACTATACCCACAAGGGGAGATGGAAAAGGAAAGACTAGCGATATGTAGGAAGCTTATAGAGGTGGCACAAGCAACCCTAGAAAAGACTATCCCAGTTCTGCCAGAGACAAGGATAACAGATGATCAATACGAAGAATGTGTCCAATCCAAAGGTAAAGAACTTAGAAGGAAAGAAGACATAGGTGAACAAATGAAAATTCAAGATGAACCTGTGTCAATAATACCGAACTTAGAGGCAGAATGGCCAAAGGAAATATGGAATAGACTTCGAGAAGAACAATGGAAGAAAAATGGAGTATCGAAGCCTCCTTTTGAGGAAATAGATGTGGAAGTTTATCAACCAAATACCAACCTGGAGGAAGTATATGAGGAAGTATCAAGACTCGATAGAAAGAGAGAGGAAACCCTGAGTATTTCCACCTTACCTAATTACATGGGAGAATACGAGAAGGAGTCTATAATAATACGAGCACCCACAGTACATGGAAAAAGAAAAGGAAACTCAGAAAAAAGTTCACACAATCTAACGGAACTCAAGAAAACAAAAGTACAATGCAAGTTGACCGTGGAAGAATTACTTCAACTTAAGCCACAATTATGGAGACAATTAGCGAGCCAATTAGAATTAGGGCAAGAAAAGGAAGGAAAGGGAAAAGAGAACACATCTAAAATACAAATCCCAATGGATAAAGTGGGAGAGTTTAGTGAAGGTGACGAAGGCAATACCTGTCTGCCTGTCACTTATAATGGGTACATGACCAAGGCTATACTAGACACGGGAGCCGGGTAGGAATCGCCACCAAGGAGATTTGGGAGAAATGGGGGAAACCTGCCCTATGACCCACATGCATGAAGCTCCAATTAGCAGATGGCCATGTGGAGAAACCCTTAGGAATATTGGAAAGAATCAAATTAACCACCTGTGGAGTAGAATTCGAACACACATTAGCCATTTGTAAGTTCGAAAAAGCTAACAAGTATGAAATGATATTAGGGCGACCCTTCATGAGACAAATGCGGGTAGTGCAAGACTGGGGAAGAGATTCATTGTACCTACAACATCAAGGAAATACAACCAAGATAAACTTGCATACATTTGCTTATCGAGATGTTCCTCCATTGCAGTGGAATCCCATACACAAAGAGGAAGACGACCTATCCATGCATAGTGCTGGATCGAGCGATCAATCTTGGATGCACGAGGATGCCCAGTTATGGATGTGCAAAGAGGCCAAGAAGGAGGAGAGTAAAAGGAAAATGTGGCCGATAGAACATCCTAACTACCGACCAGTAGAGGACCCAGGGTACATGCCTCAAATCTTTCCAGATGAGACCTTTGAACCGCATGGATGGATGGAAATTCTAGCAACCTTAGATGTGTGCGTGAATGAGGAAGTTTTGACAATGAACGAGTGCATAGATGAGGAAGGTTATGATGTAAATCTTTATATCACTACAAGAAAAAGGGGGGCATAGCGACGCCCCCAAATTGGAAAAAAAACGGGAAGCGTCGCTTATGCGACGTGGTTGTCGCATAAGCGACGGTCAAAATTTCGAATTTTTTTTTTCCCCGACCCTCGTCACATAAGCGATGCTAGCGTCGCTTATGCGACGTTAATTAAAGAGTGTCGCTAATTTCGTTGCTGCCTAGCGACAGTGGGAGCGATGTTGGCAAACTGCAGAGCGTCGCATATGCGACGCTCTGGAATGTAAAAAAAAAAAAATTGATTTCTCCCGGCACAATAGTGAGAGAGAGAGAGATCACGTGAGAAAGAGAGAGGGCCGCACAAACTAACAGCAAGCAGGTATGCACACACACACACACTTACATACACATACATATGTACACACACACATATACACACATAGACACACACACATACACATACACACACACATACACACAAATACACACACATATACACACATACACAAATAAGGTTGCATACACACATGCACACATAATGCATACACATGCACACACATATACACATACATATACACACACATACACAGACACATACACACACACATACACACACACATACACACACACATACACACACATACACACACACATACACACATACACACATACACACATACACACACATATATGCATACACACACACATAGAGAGAGACATGCACACACATACACATACATGCATACATAATGCATATGCATATGCATACATCCATACATACTTACATGCATACACACACATATGCATACATAATGCATATGCATATGCGTACATACATACATACTTACATGCATACACACACATATGCATGCATAATTCACATGCATACATACACATACATAATGCATATGCATACATACACATACATAATGCATACACACACATATGCATACATAATGCATACACACACATACACATATATGCATACATACACACATAGACACATACACACATAGACACATACACACACATAGACACATACACACACATAAACACATACACACTCATAGACACACACACATACACATAGACGCACACACACATACACACACATATACACACACATACACACATAGACACATACACACATAATGATGCATTCACACACATACACTTGCATACACACATAGACACACATATACACACACACATAGATCATAGACACACATAATGATGCATTCACACACATACACATGCATACACACATAGACACACATATACACTTACACATCCAAACATACACACTCATAGACACACATTCATACACACACACATCCAAACATACACACTCATAGACACACACACATACACACAGACGCGCACACACATACACACACATGCATACACACATAGACACATATACACACACACATACACACATACACACACATATATGCATACACACATAGAGAGACATACACACACATACACATACATGCATACATATGCATACATAATGCATATGCACATACACACACATAAACACATACACACTCATAGATGCGTAGCGACACATACACATAGACACACACACATACACACACATATACACAAACACATACACACATAGACACATACACACATAGACACATACACACATAGACAGATACACACATAGACACATACACACATAGACACATACACACATAGACACATACACACATAATGATGCATACACACACATACACATGCATACACACATACATAATGCATACACACACATACACACATATGCATACACAATGCATATGCATATGCATACACAATGCATATGCATATGCATACATAATGCATATGCATATGCATACATAATGCATATGCATATGCATACATAATGCATATGCATATGCATACATAATGCATATGCATATGCATACATAATGCATATGCATATGCATACATACATACTTATATGCATACATAATGCACATGCTTACATACACGTACATAATGCATACACACACACATACACACATAGACACATACACACATAATGATGCATACACACACATACATATGCATACACACACATATGCATACATACATGCATACACATACACACACATAGATACATACACATAAACACATACACACTCATAGACACACACACATACACATAGACAAACACACATATACACACACATACACACATAGACACATACACACGTAATGATGCATACACACATACACATGCATACATAGACACACATAATGATGCATACACACACATACATATGCATACACACACATATGCATACATACATGCATACACATACACACATAGACACATACACACACATAGATACATACATACACATAAACACATACACACTCATAGACACACACACATACACACATAGACACATACACACATAATGATGCATACACACACATACATATGCATACACACATATATGCATACATACATGCATACACATACACACACATAGATACATACACATAAACACATACACATAAACACATACACACTAATAAACACACACACATACACATAGACACACACACATAGACACATACACATGTAATGATGCATACACACATACACATGCATACATAGACACACATAATGATGCATACACACACATACATATGCATACACAGATATGCATACATACATGCATACACATACACACATAGACACATACACACACATAGATACATACATACACATAAACACATACACTCATAGACACACACACACACATACACACATGCACACATAGACACATAGACACATACATATGCATACACACACATACATATGCATACACACACATATGCATACATACATGCATACACATACACACACTTAGATACATATAGATAAACACATACACACTCATAGACACACACACATACACATAGACACACACACATATACACACACATACACACATAGACACATACACACGTAATGATGCATACACACATACACATGCATACATAGACACACATAATGATGCATACACACACATACATATGCATACACACACATATGCATACATACATGCATACACATACACACATAGACACATACACACATAGATACATACATACACATAAACACATACACACTCATAGACACACACACACACATACACACATAGACACATACACACATAATGATGCATACACACATACACATGCATACATAGACACACATAATGATGCATACACACACATACATATGCATACATACATGCATACACATACACACATAGACACATACATACACATAGATACATACATACACATAAACACATCAACACTCATAGACACACACACATACACATAGATACACACACATATACACACACATACACACATAGACACATACACACATAATGATGCATACACACACATACACATGCATACACACACATATGCATACATACATGCATACACATACACACATAGACACATACACACACATAGATACATACACATAAACACATACACACTCATAGACACACACACATACACATAGACACACACACACGCACACATATACACACACAAACACACATAGACACTTACACACATAATGATGCATACACACACATACATATGCATACACACATACAAACACATATACACACACACATACACACATATATGCATACATACACACATATATGCATACACACACATAGAGAGACATACTCACACATACACATACATGCATATATATACATACATAATGCATATGCATATGCATACATACATACATACATACATACATACATACACACACACACACATACACATACATTCACACACACATATACACACACATACACACATAGATACATATACACATAATGATGCATACACACACATACACATGCATACACACATACACACATATACACACACATACATACACACACATGCATACATACACATACTTAATGCATACACACTTACATATGTACACGTATATATATTGATTTCTAACCATTTTGTTTTATATGTTAGGTATTATGGATCCCAGTAGAGAGAGAAAGGCGAAACTCACTCTCATAAAAAGTCTTATGAGAGCAAGAGTTCCATCTGATACTCTAGGGGCCATAATGCGTGATTACTCAGAGATGTCTGATGAGGAGCTGGATTATACGATCAAGATGCTTACCGAGCAATCAGACGAGGGCTCTTCTGTGGCTCCACATGCAGGAAGAGAGCTAGCTGCTCATAGGTATGTTTTGTTTTCATAAACTTTTTTAATGATATTATAACACATATTTTTATTTATTTCTATCTATCTATTTTCAGGACACCTATACCACCTCCAGCACGTGATAGCAGAGCAGAGTTGCCTATGAGGACATGCATAGGCACCTTAGGATTAGAGTGCGACATAGAGCCAGAGGGGAACATTGTGTATATAGGGAATGGATTGGAGTTCAAGAGAAGAATGCGGGCACTATGCGACTCTTACCTGCGCTTTATCCACTTACCGTGGAAGTAAGTAAAAGTTTTACATATAAATTGAAATATATATCTTATGTTTTATTTACATTATGTTTTTTATTTTTGTAGTGAGCATGATGAGAGGGATAAGAAATATGTGCTTAGTTCACTTGAGACAGAGTTTGGGACAGGATGGTCCCTTAAGTGGTGTTTAAAAGAGATGCGGACACTTATGGCTCATCGTCGCGACAATGCACGGTATGCACTGCTTTTATGTATATATATGTGGATATGAGTATGTGTGTTTATGCATGTATGTATGTATATGAGAGAGAGAGAGAGAGAGAGAGAGAGAGAGAGAGAGAGAGAGAGAGAGAGAGAGAGAGAGAGAGAGAGAGAGAGAGAGAGAGAGAGAGAGAGAGACTAAAGGTATAAATACACGCATACACACACATGCATATATACACACAAAACACATGCATATGCACATATAGATACACATACATACACAACACATGCATACGCATGAATAAATAAATAAATAAATAAATCCTATTTCAAAAATCCTAAATTGAAAACACTAATTTTGATATTAGGGTTTTGAAATCCCTAATTTAAAAACTCTAATTCAACTTTTTAGCCATATGTTTGAAGTATATGTACACCTCCGACGTCCTACTAGAGAGATGTCTCTCCTCCCAACCTTATGCCTCTATATATAGCTACTCGAATCAACGAGGATCATAATATATGTAAAGATATATACACATCATGTAGATAGGATACATAAATATAAAATGGAGTAGATATATTATGCATCACACATACATGCCTAAATGCACACATAAATATATATATACATACTAACATATTTACATGTACACATTTACACATAGACATATATACATATATACATGTACACATCACATATACATGCCTACATGCACACATAAACATATATATACATGCATACATATTTACATGTACATATTTACACATAGACACATATACATATATACATGTACACAATTATAAACACTTGCATATATTACATGAATACATGAATATTTTACATAAATGCATATGCATATATACACATATGCATATTTAACACATGTATACATATATCACACACATGCAAACACATACATATACATGAAATAGATATATATGCATACTAACATATGTATACATATAATACACATGAATACACACACATATGCATACATACATGATAAAAATTTGCTCCTCGAAGATAAAGCTATATATAAAATAATTAGGCATACCCCCGAGCTTCATGTTCTAACTTAGAAGAACATGATTTCATCTCTCTAACAGGATTCATCGTTATTCAAGTTAATAAAAAAAACCTACTATCTGATATCCATTCAGAAGCTTCAAGTTATTGATCGATAACTAGAGTACAATTTACTATCTAATCTGCTCATATGTTTTCATTATTGCCATCATTTTGGTAAGACATCAATATAGTCTCATCCTCATTATCCTTATTGATTTCATTTATTTCTTCTATTGTTAAATTTATGTTCTCATGAATCACATCATCTATTGATGGATTAATATCTATTTCTGGTAATTCCTCTTCCTCATCAGTAGAATCAGCATGTAGAGAATTATCCTCTTCATCAAAAAGATTAGTATCATTATCACGTATAATGATTCTAATTTCTATTTCAGATGTTGATGTATCAGTATCTGATGCTGAATCATCAAGAGGACTTTCTTCGATCTCTCTAACAATAAACTGTTCAAACAATGACCTACCTCTAGGTTGCACATGAATGACTTGCCACCAAGGATGAGCATCTGGGTTTTTATAAAAAAATGCTTGTTCAATATGCCTAGGAAGAATATATGGTTCTTTAGTAGATCGCATTACCTTGGAAGAATCAATTGCCCAAAACCCATATAATTCCTTTCTTAATGTAGAATTACTACCTTTATACTCCGCTCGAAACCAGTCAACCTTCAAAATGACCTATCAAAATATATAACAACAAAAACCCATTATTAGGTGCACACTAGTACTTTGACTGTCATTGCTTCATCTTGAATATAGAGGGGAAGTTCCACCTCGCCCATGCAAGGGGTTTCCACACCTCCCAATCCTATGAGATATGCTTCTATAGAATTGATGGTTAATTTCAACTTTTGACAGTACGAAAATTTAACAGCACTAGTGGCTGCACTTGAGTCAATCAAGGCTCTTACAGTCCTTGCACCCTTTCCTTGTCCTATCTCTAAGGTTATAAAAGGACGTCGATCAATTCTCCTATGAGAGCTGATATCTGAAACTTCACACATAGCCACATGATATCCTTGATCTGCATATGCATCTGGCCTAGGTTGCTCTTTGCCTTGTCTTCTTAATTTCATTCTCCATATGTGCTCTAAAGCTTCTGCTTGAGCTTCTTCTCGAATTCGCTTTTCTTCTTCTTTGTGTTTCTTAGCAGTATTGAGTCGACTTAGCATTTCCTCTGGGAGAGGTTCCTGATATGACTTGACCCTGCATCCGCTTATGTAGCTCGGGAGAACATCGCCTTTTAATGTGGCTAGTTGCACTGCTCCACTTGTTGAGATTCTATTAATGATCATGAGTCCGTAGCCTCTCTTCTCTAGTTTCCTCGCATGTTGTTTCAAAGTGTATACTAGTACTAGGTCGCCTGCCTTCAAACCTTTATCCTTAACGTGGGCATCAAAGTATGCCTTCTGTCGTTTCTTAGCTGCATATATCCCTGCAGCCGCCCTTAGTCTTGTTTCTCCTAATCGTTCAAGGTCAAAAAGTCTAGAGGAGAGTTCATGACCCATCCATTCATGCTCTTGTGCTACTCTCAATGTAGGTATTAAGAAGTCCAACGGTAGCACTGCGTTTTGGCCAAATACCATATGAAAGGGGGTGGCTTGGAGTACCGTTTTGTAGGTGACTCGGTATGCCCAAACGGCATGGTGTAGCTGTTTGTCCCAATCAGAGCGTTTATTGTTCACTAATTTTGTCAGTACATTGCATAAGATCTTATTGGTGCTCTTAGCCTGGCCATTAGCTTGAGGGTGATAGGGGGCAGACTTCTTATGTACTACCAAGAATTCTTGGAGCAGATTTTCAATAACTTCATTCAAGAAGTGAGTGCCTCTGTCACTGACTAGCTCTATAGGTAACCCGTATCTGGTGAACACATTCTCAAATAAAAACTTAGCTGTTGTTTGAGCATCGTTCTTCGTTGTGGCTTTTACCTCTACCCACTTGGTTAGATAATCCGTAGCCACAGTTATATATTCAGCATGTGAACCCTTGGCTGGGGGATTAACAGGACCTACAAAGTCTATTCCCCACTTAGAGAATGCACGTCCACCCATCATAGGTTTCAGTGGCATCTCATCTTTGCGTATAGGATACTGAGTTCTCTGACAAACATCACACCGTTTCACATAGGTATGTGCATCCATGTGAAGGGTCGGCCACCAGAAGCCCGCAAATAGTATTGCCTTGATCACGTGATCTGGTCCAAAATGTCCTCCTGCTACACCCTGGTGAGCGATTTCTAATATCTTGAGGTATTCTCTCTCATGGACACATAATCTGAGGTAACCATCTTTACCACGCTTGTATAAATTATCACCAACAAGTGAGTAATCCAGGGCTTCTTGTTCTAAACTCCTTTTCCTAGCCAGGGTCATGTCTAGAGGGAATGTTTTCGTCCTCAGGAAGGATACTAGTGGTTCACTCCAATCTGGCACTATGGACACTTGATAAAGAGTGGCATGTTCCATAGGTGGTTTAGTGCAGCAGATTGGGCATTCTTTGCATAACTTTTGGACATCAGCTTCCATAGTCGGCCAATGCACTCCGAGTCTCCTTAGTGTCTGTAGGGTTCGTTGCTTTGAGTAGTGTTTCTCTAATGCACCTACATGTGCTAATTGCAACCATTTAGCGTACTCATCCTCTTCCACACAACACGCCAAGATCCCTTGATCCGTGTGCTTGTACATACTTCCTGCCATGATGTGATACTTTTGGGCTTTTACTACCTCTCTATCCTGTGTGTTTATTACTAGATGGTTAGGCCCGTATGTCAATACTGGCACTAATGGCTTAGCCCACTGTGGCACCACTTCCAAATTAAACAAGTAAGCATCAGGAAGGTCATCTGACACTCCTTGTGGGGCCTCTCCAGATGTGAGCCTCGAAAGATGGTCAGCTCTCAAATGAGTCCTACCTTTCCTTACCACTACCTCAAAGTCATATTCCATTAGTAAGAGAAACCATCTTACTAATCTTCCTGTATTGCATGGCTTGTTCACAAGATATAGCAGTGCCTGATGGTCAGTAAAAAATTTAAACTTATTTGCAAGAAAGTAATGTCTAAACTTTTTAACCGCATAGACCATGCCTAGTCCTTTTCTCTCAGTAGTGGTATAATTTCGTTCAGCTGCATTCAATTGTCTACTAGCATAGGCAATTGGAAGATCCATATTACCTTCACCGGTAGGTTGCGCGAGTACACACCCAATAGCATAATTGGATGCATCCACATGAACATGGAAAGGCTTATTCCAATCAGGTGTGGTGAAGATTGGTGTTGAACATAATCGCCGTTTAAGCTCATTGAAGGAATTCTCACATTCGTCAGTCCACTCAAAGTTAGTCAAAAGTCCATACAGAGGCTTTGCTATGATGGCATACATGTGTATAAACCGTCGGTAATAACCACAATGCCCCATGAAAGCTTGTACTTCCTTGACATTCTTTGGCCTAGGTAACTCGGCTATAGCTTTCACTTTCTCTTCATCAGTGGATATGCCATTCTTTGACACTATGTGTCCTAGAATCTTGCCTTGCCTGACCATAAAAACACACTTTTCTGGGTTCAGGCAGACTTGATATTCTCTACATTTGTCAAAGATTTGTCTGAGTTCAGGAATATGGGTTTGTCTAATGTTGGAATGAGCACAAAGATCATCAACATAGGCTTCTAAGTTCTTCCTCAGGAACTCTTTAAATACATGGCACATCAGCCTCTGGAAGGTAGCTGGTGCATTGGTAAGCCCAAATGGAATTACTCTTTGAAATTCTACTTCATAGAAGTATTCTTCATCTGATGCAAAAGGTGGGTCCATGATGATTGACTCTAGATCGGAGTCACTTGCATCCTTAAATGCATCAGGGTTGGGTTCACACTCTTCTAACACTGCCTCTTCCATTATGGGTTCTATGGAGAAGATTGAAATGTCATAGCCATCTTCATCACAGTGAGGTGTCCATTGTTCCTCATTGATGGCTACATCCATGGTTGCTAGGATTTCTGCCCAACCGTGGGGTTCAAATTCTTCGTCAGGAAAGACTACAGGTGCATATGCTGGGTCTTGAATTGATCTATGTGTTTCTTTTGCACCTATCTCTCTGGCTTCTTCTCTCTTCTCTTCTTCTACTGCTACTTTGCACATCCATAAGTGGGTGTCTTCATGCATCCATGAGGATCCTGATCCTATGGAATGCACCGATTCCGTATCATCTTTGGCTCTATGGAGGGGATTCCATTGGATAGGAGGGACATCTTTGAGATTCACTTTGGTCGTAACACCTAAGTGTTGCAGGTACAAGGAATTGGTTCCCCAATCCTGTACCACTTGCAACTTTCGCATAAAGTGTCGTCCCAAGATCATTTCATAGGCATGATTTTTGCTAAAATCACATATAGCAAATGTATGCTCGAACTCAACACCACATGTGGTGAGAGTTATTCCTTCTAATAGCCCTAAGGGTCTCTCTATGTGACCATCGACCATTTGCAATTTCATTCTCGTGGGTCTGAGTGCTGGCTTGCCCTAACGCTTCCATAGGGAAGTGGTAGCAATTGCAACTCCTGCGCCTGAGACTAAAATGGCCTTGGTGGTGTATCCTTGATGGGTGATAGGAAGATATGTGTTTCCCTCTTCACCCTCACTCATTTCTCCTATCTTGTCCAATGGTATTTCTGGCACTGTTCTCTGGGATCCTACCTGGGAACGAGGTTTTGCTATCTCTAGTACTTGTTTGGCTACATGTTTCCATAGCTCTGGCCTTACTTTGAGTAGCTCTTCTAAGGTGAGGTTGCACTGTACTTTAGTGTTTTTCACTACCTCTGTGTTCCTAGGTATGACTGAGTCCTCATTTCGTACCATGACTGTGAGTGCTCTCATACAAGTAGACTTAGCTTCCCATGGGCCTGTGAAGTGGGGTAATTCTTGCAGAGAGTTAGACTCAAAGTCTAATCTTTCCTGAGATTGGGTGCTCTCCTTCTCCTCATAAATGGATGGGATGTCTTGTGGGAATTGGTCGTGTGCATCATCCACAAGTTCAATAGGAGGAGGGACTTCACTTTCTTTAGCCCATTTGTCTTCTTGAATCTCTCGTAGGAATTCTGATGTGAACCGATTCATAGAAGATGATGTGTCTGGCTCCGTAGAGTTAGGCACATAGGCTTCTTGGGCAGGAAGACCTGCCCTTTCACTTGCCTTGTCCTTGTGTTGAGAGGCGGGTTCCTTTTTTGATTGTGCAATTAGCTTCTCTATTCTTTCTAACAGTCCATCAAAGTGCAACTGTGTCTTCGCTGAACTAGAGATGTTAAAGAGGCGACTGGCTTCAAACATGGTTTGAGCCAACTCCACCATTTTAGCACAGATTTTGGTTCGTTCAAGCTCTAGTTCCGCTCTAGGGTAACATTTTTCATGATCAGTTACGTTTGGCCCTTCTTGGATTCTGGCCTGATATGCTTTAAGCATCATGTTTAAGTCCTCAGGAGTGGGATCTGCTAGGACTGATCCTACTCTAGGGGGTGGTGGGATTGTGTTAGGTGGGTTGGAAGGTGGTGGATCGGATGGAGATGGGAATGGTGGAGGTGGGGCAGTGTGAGAGGGAGTTTGAGATGTGAGTTCGGTTATCCTGGCTCTCGTTTCTCTTAGGCTTTCCTCAAACTCACTCATTTTCTTTGCCCATTGCCCTTTCATTCTTTCACGACTATCTCTCCAGGCCCTAGTCCTCTTCTTGGTTATGCTCTCTGTTTCACTCACCTCGGGGCTCTTTTCCTGACCTACACCTTGGTTTTGCTGCAGTGCTTGGGCTCTCGTGATCACTTGCACTGGTGCAGTGGAAGTCACACTCCCTGTGGAGTCTACAACTAACCCAATAACATTGATAGGAGTGATTTTCGGCATATTATTAGGATTCTTTGGGCAGTCTTGTAAGAGATGCTCCTTTCCACACTCTTGGAAATAGCCCTGGATCATCACGGACTGGGGTTGTGTAGGTGGAGGTAAGGGACAATCACGAATGAGATGATCTCCCTGACATCTGTAGCATGGTCCTCTAGGGAATGGGGGTCTTACTTGCCTTGGTTGAGGTCTAGGGTTGGTATTTGCATACATGACGTTTGTGTAATCTGACTCCCAACTAGGTTCACTAGGCTCTTCACTATAGTAGGACTCACCATGTTCAGGAGACTGCATGTAGTAGGCCTGGGGGCTATCAACATGTGTAGAATCGAAACTATGATCACTCGGGTCATTTTCTGAAAGCAAGGGTGTCACCGGCACTATGGCTCTATTTAGTTCTTCATGGACTTCACTAACTGGGTCGGTCTCAAAATCCTCGTGTGCTCTCTCGGTCTTGGCAAAGGAAAATCATCGGCAGTTCTTCGGTTCCCTGGGGCTCTATGTCCCTCAGGTTCCACTCTATTTGTTTCCGTTCTCATTCTTTCTCTTCCCAAAGGGTTGGCAAAGCTTACCTCAGGTCCATCCCTATGTCTATCTCTTTGAGCTCCATGAGCTTGGGATGTTCCTGCTCCTGGGTGACCATATGACACATTCGATCTTGGTTGAGGGAAAATAAATTCACCCTTCCAAGTGTAAGCATGCCTATCATGTTCTGTAACCACAAAGATCCTCTATGAAGCGTGATCTAAGTAGGTCACTCTGCCTGGGCTATCAGGATCTTTGAATTCATAGATGATGATTGTTCCTACCTCATTTGGCCGATCAGATTTATACCTCCAAAAGGCTTCATCAGTCTCTCGGTTTAAGAGTAGATCTATGCTTTTGTTGTCCTGAGGAATCCACTCTGGTGTGAGGATCCTAGTGAGAACAGATTTGCCTCGAGGGGTTCTAGGTTCTACACCCATGTTTCCTTGCTCTAGGTCACCTATGTCCGCGTCTGGGATCACATTACCAAATTCGTCTGTCCTATCTGGGTGACTAGTGACCACGTATATGGTTCCCTCTTTGTCTAGGTATGCTCCATTTTCAAACTTGACAGCTAGGTGCTCTAGCCCAATGGATTGATCTGGATTTTTGATTTGGACCACAGATCTTCCTAGGCCGTCCTCATAGATGCTAGCACCTAATGGGTTGGTCCTAAGGTATTCCAGCTGTGTCTTGTAGGGGCCTTCCACCCTATACAAATATGGCACACCTGAACTCCCCGTAGGTCTGTCCATACCTTGAGACATCTCTGATTCACTAGTCTGAGAGCTAGGGTAGTATGAGTGGTGGCTCAACTACTGGGCCCAAGACCTAGCACTGTGGTTGACACTAGCCTCTGAAGACCTAAGGCTTTGTCTATCTCTCCCTAGATGTTGCCCTGATCTAAGGTTCATAAGCCTAATTGAATAGCTCAAATTTGCCCAAGTACAACCTCGTTGCTGAGTTCTTTTGTATCAGTTACTCGATTCTTTTTTAGTTGATTACCGTGTTTATGGTCTTGTCTGATATCACGTCGTCAGGTATACTTGAGTGTATTTCCACACTTAAAGTTGATCGTTCCATGTTAAGTTCTTTTCCTTTAAAGTTCTTGACCGTACAAAGATTATGTCGTTAGCTTGAACTTGAGTATTTAGGTAGTCTTCAACTTGATAAATGCCTATCGCCGCCCTGGCCTACTCCTATCACTAGTCGTTCTTAGCCTAAGCTAGGAATTGACAGAGGGAGTTGAGGGTTTCCAACCTTTTGTTTCCTTCTTGGTTGCCCTTGAGTGCCCAGGAAGTGTGTTCCCAAGCTTGCACTTACTCTTGCTTAGAATGCCCTTTGATGCTCTCAATAGATCTGTAAGAGTTCCAAAGTTAGCTCAAGACTTAAATTCCAAAGACAGAACCAATCACTTTCATTCATGTAACACAAACACCAATTTGTACTGTGATTTTTTTTTGGAAAACAATTCTAAAGATCCCTGAATTTTGTTCCTCCTGGGTATGGTCAACTTCAAAATAACCTATCGAATAATACTCCCCATGAGCTTTCCAACAAGACAAAAATCACAGCAATTGGATTTCGTATGAGAAAGTTATGCCAGTTCAGGGTTCTAGGGTTAAAACACGGTTCAAATAGGCTAATAGGCAAACAGGTTTTCCCCTAATGATTTACTTATAGCCTCCTTATATGCCCTACAGCCCAATATTGGCCAAAATCCTCAAATTAAAAAACCCTAAAAAGTTGGCCGAAATTGGCTGTCAATCGCGATCGACTGTGCTGTCAATCGCGATGGACAGGTGTCAATCACGATGGACAGGTGTCAATCACGATGGACATGTGTCAATCGCGATGGACTGGTGTCAATCGCGATGGACTGGTGTCAATCACGATGGACTGGTGTCAATCGCGATGGACTGGTGTCAATCGCGATGGACTGGTGTCAATCGCGATTTTTCTGTCAGTCGCGATGGACAGGGTGTCCGTCACGATGGACAAGATTCTCGTCGAAATGGGGTGTCAATCGCGATTTTTCTGTCAGTCGCGATGGACACGTGTCCGTCGGGGTCTGTCAATCGCGATTGACTGGCTGTCCGTAGCGATGGACAGTGTCAATCACGATTAATGCTATCAATCGCGATGGACTAAAAAAATGCAAATTTTTCAAAAATTTTTGTGGATCTTTGATGTGCAAGGTCTCTAGTCTACTATGGTGCACTTAGTTTTACCAAAAGATGAAACTTTCTCTCAATCGCGATCGACAGAAGCTTGCGACACAGAGACAGTTCTACACAATTTCGTACCTGTGCAGCATGCTGGAGGGGATGATACTGCTAGATCCTGCAAGAAAACTCAACAAGCATGCAAAAACAAGGCACACAATATTGCTCTCTCGCTCTCTCTCACAAGTGGAATGAGGGAAGTGAGGTGGAGAAGGTGGTATGATCAAAAACTGAAAATTTTTGCGATGATGGAGATGGAGGTGGGAGATGATGGTGATGATGATGGTGATGATGATGATGAGGTAAGAAAAAAGAAAAATAAGAAGAGTGAAGAAATTACCTACAACGCCAACGTCTCAAATCTACGTCTTACCATCACACGCTCGTCCTCAAAGTTCGTTCCCCGGCAACGGCACCAAAATTTGGTGTAGCTCAGTGATGAGTAGCACCTCCTTTAATGTCAATCCGGGAAGACGTGAGGATGGTATGAAGACCTCGAGCAAGTGAAGGCACAAGTGCGTGAGTGAGAAGCACACTGACATGCACACACATACACACACACGCACACACAAGGTAAGACAAAGAGTGAGAAGCAATGGAGTTCTTTAGATTACTTCCAAATAGCTCTTACGAGTTCAAATTAATTACAAGCTAACCTCAAAAATGAGCTTTCTAGCTCTATTTATAGTTTTTGATTAGGTTTTGGCCCTGTCCAGACCTAGTGTCCGGCCTAGTTAAAAATTAGGTTCCAGGGCCTATTTGAGGGCTTAAACGGAGTCTAAAAAATACAAAAATTGATATGTACGTACTTCTAAAGCTCCTCAAGCTCAAGGACTCCTTGGCTTGCACAAAATCGAGCTACAAAATATGAAATGGTATTTACAATGATTGTTAGTGATAATAATCACTGTTATAAAGATGTTGATTTGGAAAATTTTGAAGGGCCTATCTGCCAGATCTACGTCGACTGCTTTGTCTACTTAATCCTTCACTTTGCTCTGACTCTCTCTGCTGGGTTCCTTGTCTCCTCAGTCCTTGGGTGCCCATACTGCTCTCAACACATAGGATCAAGAAGATGACATACTTTTAACTCTTTCCAATACTCCAAAGAATACCATATTGATATGTATATGTGTATATGTATACATATATGCATGCGTATATGTTTGCATGTATATGTGTATGTGGGTATGTGTATGTGTATGTGTGTGTATATATGTGTATGTATTCTGACTTTTTTTTCTGTTTGAGATTAAATTAATAGGAGATATTGTATGGTCGAAAAAAATAAGAGGCGAGCTATCATACCACCTGAGTCGTGGCAGTTTTTTCGTAGACAGCTACGTCTGCAGGAGTCATTTCCTTAGTAGAAGGTACATAAATTAATAGTTTATATTTATAATTTTTATATATTTTAGTAATTTTTTACATTTAATTTATGTATTTTTTTTCTTGAATAAAGAGGCTGCTTGAAAGAAGAGAGTGGAGTCGGGCCACACATCGCACCTAGGCCAAATGGGCCATAATGGTTTTGTAGCTACGTTTGTAAGTATATGTGTTATTGTGACTATATTTTTTATTTTAGTTAAAATGCAAGCAACTAATGTTTTTTATTTGTTTCATTGCAGCGGAATGGCCGATATCCTACGAAACAGGAGATCGAGTATGCTACACATTTTGGATATCGGCGTTTGAGCGAGTATATGCAAGATCATCCTGATGCCTTTGTGAGTATTTTTAAATTTTATATAATTATTTTGTTTTTATGAATGTTTTAATTATTTTATTTATTTATGTTTGTTATATGTAATACAGGAGTATTATGGAGAGACAAATATAGATGAGGTGGAGAGACAGACATAGGAGGGACGATCTCGATCGTCACAGGGTGATCATGACGATGAGGATGAGGATGATCAGAATGATCATGATATTGCTGCTGATGATGATGATCATGATGATGATGATTAGGATTTTAGTTGATTATGACATTGGATTATATGTATTTACATTGATATATATATATATATATATATATATATATATATATATATATATATATATATATATATATATATATATATATATATATATATATATATATATATATATATTATTTCAGTTATGTTTTGAATTGTGTGTATGGTATTAAGTAATGAAGAGTTTTGTTCTATTGATTGTTATTATTGTTTATATTAGGCATGTGTTTTAATACTTTAATTATGTATGTGTGTGTATATGTATGTATGTGCATGTGCATGTGTATGTATATGTATGTATGTGCATGTGCATGTGCATGTGCATGTGCATGTGCATGTATAAGTGTATATGTGTGTATGAGTATGTGCATATGCATGTGTATGTACGTATGTGTATATGTATATGCATGTATATGTATAACTCTATGTGTATATGTGTGTATGTGCATGTATATGTGTATATGTAGGTATGTGCATGTGTGTGCATGTGTATATGTGTTTTAATACTTTAATTATATAATTCATTCATATGTGTGTACCTAAGTGTATATGTATGTGTGTGTATATGTATGTTTGTGCATGTGTATGTGTGTGTATATGTATGTATGTGCATGTATAAGTGTATATGTATGTATTAATATGTGCATGTTCTTGTGTATGTGTGTGTATATGTATATGCATGTATATGTATAACTCTATGTGTATGTGTGTGTATGTGCATGTATATGTGTATATGTAGGTATATGCATGTGTGTGTGCATGTGTATATGTGTTTTAATACTTTAATTATATAATTCATTCATATGTGTGTACCTAAGAGTATATGTATGTGTGTGTATATGTATGTATGTGCATGTGTATGTGTGTGTATATGTATGTATGTGCATGTGCATGTATAAATGTATATGTGTGTATGAGTATGTGCATGTTCTTGTGTATGTGTGTGTATATGTATATGCATGTATATGTATGTGTGTGTACATGTATATGCATGTATATGTATATGTGTGTATATGTATATGTATATGTATATGTGTATATGTATATGCATTTGTATATATATGCATGTGTATATGTATGAAACACGCATGTGTATGTGGATGTGCATATACATGTATTTGCATATGTGTTAATGTGTGTATGTATATATATATATATATATATATATATATATATATATATATATATATATATATATATATATAATGTATGCATGGACGTCTTTTTATGTGGTTGTAGGAATGTTTGTGCATATGCATGTGTATATGTGTGTATGTCTAAGTGTATGTGCACATGTATCTATGTGTATATATGTGTGTGTTTGTGCATGTGTATATATGTATATGTGTGAAAGTGCATCTTCATCATGTATAAGTGTATGAGTGCATATCAATAAGTGTGAGTATGCTATGTAATGAAAATAACACAATTCAAATGATCTACAAAGAATAGAAATTGTACTTACAATTGTTAGCCATACTTTTTGCTTAGTTAGCTTCTTGAATAACCTGCAATAAAGAGAGAAAGAAAAGAGAGAGAGAGAGAGAGAGAGAGAGAGAATTCAAAGAGAGAAAGATGTAGAAAGAGAGAAACAAAGACAAAGGGAGACAATAAGAGAGAGCTTAGGCAAAACAACAATTCTGCATATACTTGCTTCAGCTCGTAAGCGCAGCGCAATTGCGAACGTTGGAGAGCTCTTCGATCGGATGCATGAAAATGCCGATCGCAGAGCCTCCAATGTTTTAATTTTTGTTCGTCAACAGATCATCGTGTAAGCGATGCTATTCATCGTCGAATAAGGGACAATTTTATCATCACTTATGTGACGACAACTAACGTCGCCTACGGGATGGAAGAAAGCGTCGCTTATGCGACGCTTTTAAATTGTGTCGTTTTAGTGACGTTTTATGGGAACGTCGCAATCCCGTCGCGTCACAAGTCGCAAATACCATCGTTTTCTGCGTCGTTTAATTGACGGTCGGTGCATGACGCTAATTACAATGCAAGTTGCAATTTTATAGCGACAAAATTCGGTCGCCTTAACCGTCACTATACACCCGTATTTCTTGTAGTGTATGGTTGTCCTTCAAGAAGTAGATGAAGGGGAAATCATGGAAAAAGAGTGGAAAGAGGAATATGAGAGTATAGAAATGGAGCCAGAATTCGATTCCAAAGAAGGCTACCTGGACACCATTCGAAACAGAGAGAAACAGGAACCTACCAAGATCTTAGCAATCGAAGCTACTCCCATGGTACAACAGCAAGCAGAAGACATGAGTAAAATGGGACCTGATCCAGATTCGTTTGAAGTTCCTGAACATTTTAAAAAATATGAAGTAGAAGAGAGAAAGGTAGCCATTCAAATGCCTAAACGAGAGGGTAGAGATGGAGAAGCATACGACAACAAAGAACAAATAAAAAAAATTGTAGTAACAGTGGAAGACGGAGAAGAGCGATGCACCTACATAGGCAAAGATGTATCAGAGGAGGAGGAAGAAGAACTCATACAGCTGATCCAAGAATATCGAGACGTGTTCGCATGGACATATAAGGATATTAAGGGTGTAGAACCCAATATTTGTTCTCATCGAATACCAGACTGCAGATGCAAAACCATCCAAACAACGCCCTTATATGTATAATGAGGTGTATGCAGTGAAAATTAAGGAAGAAATTGACAAGCTACTAGCTGCTGGATTCATATATGAGATAGAACACACCGAGTGGGTATCGCCTTTAGTAGTTGTGCCTAAGAAAAATGGAAAATTGAGGGTGTGCATTAACTTGAAAAAGGTCAATGCAGCCACCATACGCGATAGCTATCCATTACCCATCACGTACCATCTATTGGAAAGGGTAGCAGGAAAGGAAGTCTATAGCTTCTTAGATGGATTCTCCGGATACAACCAAGTAGCTATTCTACTGAGGATCAACATAAGACCGCATTCGCGACCGAATGGGGAGTCTATGCTTTCAGGGTGATGCCTTTTGGACTCACTAATGCACCTGCTACTTTCCAACATTGATGTGTCATGTTTTCAAGGAATTCTTGAAAAAGAGTATGGAAGTGTATGTAGATGATCTATGTACATACTCGAATCAAAGACGAGATCACATTCCCGAGTTGAGAAAAATATTTAATAAATGCCGCCAGTATCGAGTCTACCTAAACCCAGAAAAATGCGTCTTCATGGTGAGACAAGGGAAGATCTTAGGACACATAGTCTCAAGAAATGGAATATCCACGGATGAGGACAAGATCAAGGTCATCTTAGAGCTTCCTAGACCAAAGAATGTGAAAAAGGTACATGCCTTTATGGGACATTGTGGATATTACCATCGGTTTATTCACATGTATGCCATAATAGCCAAACCCCTGTATGGTCTCTTAACTCAATTCACTTGGAATGAAGAGTGTGAGAAAGCATTCAATGAGTTAAAAAAGAGACTTAGCACAACCCCAATTCTGAAAACGCCCAATTGGAACAAGCCCTTTCATATTCATGTTGATGCTTCAAATTATGCAATTGGATGTATCTTAGCCCAATCGGCTGATGAGGGAAAGCTAGATCATCCAATTGCCTATGCAAGTAGGCAACTGAATCAAGCTGAAAGGAATTATACAACAACCGAGCGAGAAGGATTAGGAATGGTCTATGCAGTTAAGAAATTCAGACACTATCTGTTAGCCAACAAATTTAAGTTCTTTATAGACCATCAGACCCTACTGTACTTAGTTAATAAACCTTGTAACACGGGCAGATTAGTAAGATGGTTCTTGTTGTTAATGGAGTTCGACTTCGAAGTGGTAGTAAAAAAGGGAAACATGCATGTAAGAGCAGACCACCTTTCTAGGTTGACCCACGAAGAACCGCCAACTGGAGTACCCGATGATCTGCCAGATACTTATTTGTTCAATCTGGAAGTATGTCCAAAGTGGCAGAGAAATTAATTCCTATACTCACCCATGGCCCACAACACTCAATCAATAAGGATAGCAAAAAGGAAATTCTTCAATCTAGGAATTTACACATTATTAATTGTGCGGAATGCCAGGAGACAATCCCGGAGGATCATATGTCCATACCTTTTTCAACCATAGCACCCAATTGGAGTAAAACATTGGTTAAATTCTTAAAGAGCAGAGAGCATGAGAAAGGAATAAGTTTAACTAGAAGACGATCCTTAGAAGAAATGAGCAAAGATTACGTACTTGTGGGAAAACAATTGTTTAGGAGAGGAAAGGATAACCAATTGCGATTATGCATGCATGAAGGAGAGTATCTACCCATATTAGAGATGGCACATGCAGGTGCTGCGGGAGGTCATTTTTCAGCTGCGAGAACTATTAAAATGATCCTCTTTGCCGGCTTGTGGTGGCCAACTCTACATATGGATGCGGAGACTTATGTCCGAAGCTGTGAAACATGCCAAAGGGCTAAATACCCAATTCGAAGAGATGACATGCCATTAAGACCTATGGTTTGCGCAAGAGCATTCTCCAAATGGGGCATCGACTTCATAGGACCCATCAACCCACCAGCCAAAGGATCACATGCTGAGTACATCATAGTAGCCACATATTACTTGACCAAATGGGTAGAAGCAAAAGCTACGAGAAAGAACGATGCTCAAACCATTGCTAAATTCCTTTTTGAGAATATATTCACTCGTTTCGGATTACCAATTGAAATTGTGAGTGACCGAGGAACGCACTTCCTTAATGAAGTAATAGAATCCCTCATGAATGAATTTTTAGTGATTCACAAAAAATCAGCCCCTTACCATCCCCAAGCCAATGGTCAAGCGGAAAGTTCCAATAAAGTGTTATGTACAGTATTGACAAAGATTGTCAATAATGGGAGGTCTGATTGGGACAAACAATTGCATCATGCAATTTGGGCCTTTTGAGTAGCATACAAGATTGCCATTGGAACTACCCCATTCAATTTAGTGTACAGACAAAATGCCATTTTGCCAATTGATTTTTTAATCCCAACATTGAGAGTAGCCCAATAGTATGAATGGAACGGACATGAACTATCCCAACAACTCGACCAAATCGAGAAGTTACATGAAACTAGGTTACAAGCAGTGGCAGGAATCTATGCAGCTAAAAGAAGACAAAAGGCATATTATGATGCACATATAAAAGACAAAGGACTTAAAGAGGGAGACTTAGTCTTGGTGTACACCTTAAAGCAACATGCCAAGAAGTTACAAAAATTCGGATATGGACCTCTGATCATCAATAGAATCTCTACTAGTGGAGTAGTTAATCTAGCCACTCTAGATGGAGACATTCTTCCTAACTACATAAGTGGATGCAGAGTCAAACGATTCATGGAGCCATTGACGGATCAAATGTTAGCACGACTAGTAGGTGCTCCAAATAGGAAGAAAGAGGAAGAACAAATTAGAGAGGAAGCCCGACAAGAAGCCCTAGAACGCATTAAGAAACGGAAAGAATGGATAAGACAACAAGATGAATGCTATCTCCAACGAGAAGAGCCTATCCCTATGGCCAACTACCAAGTCCATGACTCGGACACGACGAAGTCATACATGTCACAACCTTACCTGAACCTAGGGATCGGCAAGATAGAATACAAATTGATAGATGCATTGATAGACTCAGGAGGAGGACTTAGTTGCATACGTAATACGGTCATAAAAGATCTGCAAATGATTATGAGCCCCACAAAAGCCCAATTGAGAGGAATTGGAGGTCAAACCCTAGAATGCATTAGAACAGCGATAGTGTCTCTCCACCTAGGAAATTCTTCCATGGAACAACGAGTATTAGTGTGCAGAGACGAGGATTTGATCTTAGGACAAGATTGGATCATTGAGAATGAAGTCAGTATCAACCTAGCTCAAGGATACATTTCAGCCAAGATAGGGCACAATGAAATTTTTAGTCTATTAGGAGATAAGCCTTTATCCCAACCCACCACCATTGAGAGTTCAGGGAAATTCACGGAAAAGCTACTCCAACATGATTCCAGTCTCACCATTTCAGAAACCAAGCTAGAAGAAGTAGAAAGTTCAAACCCTCAAATCTCCAAAGAAGAAGGAAAATCACTCCATTCAATTGAAGAGCAACCCGACACTAAGGAAACCAACTCTCATGCTGCTTCTCACCCAGACAAAGGACTAGCAATATGGAATCCAACACTCAGATACTTACGACAAAGAACGGCCAAATACCAATGGGTACGCAAAGATCAGAAGGAGAAAGAGCAGACGTCAACATCAACTCATAAGGAGAAAATAGAAATGAAGAAGTCAACTTCACCTAAGTCCAAACCAAAAGGACTCTTACAAGTATGGCTCCCCAAGCCTTTGATTGTAGCTCAGAGAGCACGACATCAGATATGGATCCCCAAGAAGGTCAAACAGGCAGCCCATCTGGAGATAAGCACTGAGAAGGAAGCATTACGACAAAAAAGGCGAGTGATGAAGCCAAAACACAGTCATTTGAGAAACAGAAACGGAAACACCTTTGTCCCTAGGACTTTAGAGGAAACAAAACAAACAAAGAAAGTCCAAGGAATCAAAGGAAGAAATCGACCTATTCAAGCGCCCATGAAATGGATTTGGAAACCCAAGTGACTGCAAGGGATGGACCATCGAAACAATGGATACGCCAATTGCACTCATGAAGCAACGGATGCACCTAAAGTATGCATAGTAGGGCCACATTACAAGGCCACGCATTCGGCACAGAATGTACCTGATAGAATTAGTGGTGCACATTCTCCAATGGAGATTAGATCATAGCTTCAACTCTCTTAGGAATGGACATGCTATGTACATAAATAAATGCTTCCGCTATACTAACGCTTGTTTTTCTTTCAGGATAAGAAATAAAAAACTGTGGTAAGAGATCTCACTTATAGAACCATGGGAAACGGAGTGATGGAACGACAATAATCACTACAATGCACTACACAGCTTCATGCTTTCCTTTGAAGCTAATGCAATTTTCCTTACAAGTGCAGATGGCTTCTGAAGATTCTAAAGCAACAATACAAGAGGAAGTATTGGAATTTCCACTCCAGAGTATCACCAAGGCAAAGGGACACTGGTTTCGAGAAGATCAACCAGCAGGGGAGTATCTCTTCCTGGCGATGATCAAAATTATGGATACCGACCATCAATTTTCTAATCATGTCCCAGGATTTTTGAGTACTACATGAACTCCCGTCTATCATAGACACTATGAAGAAAGCGGGCATACATAAATATTTTGAACTGCCAATCTATAAGCCTGACTTTGAAAGATGCACACAGGTCATGAATACCCTACAACCAGCACTGCATGATCCCTTGGTGCCCGAGGCTAGAGTGATGGATAAAATAGGTGAATGCGTAGTCATCCAATTTATGCATGACTTGATAAAAGAAGCCTTTGGATGGGAAAAGGATGGAACTACCGTGGTAAAAGAAGAAAGCCGAGGTGCAAAGACCAGGAGATTTACAGACATCAACCGGGTAGACATAGAGGAGGAAGTAAGGCTTATTCATCAACACTTCTGATTCCCGAATATGCATAGGTACATGGCCCCTCAAAAGATTATTGTTCAACTACTCTCACACGCCACTAAGCAGATTGGAAATCAAATTAACTGACTCCTTACATCCAAGAAAGATTATTTGAAGAAAAAAAGAAATGGAATAATAAAAAGTTCCTCAATGGCAGTGTGGCCCTGACGATACTGATCTACCACGCTTTAGGCATTCGAGAGCACCTGCAAGAAATGCCATCATCAACGGCTCTGGCGAAATATGCCAAAGTTGCCACTATTCCGAAAAAGAAAAGAGGAGTCAAGATTGTAGAAGAAGCTGAAACTAGCTCTCAACCCAGAATGAGAGGCACAAAGAGACTAAGGGAAGTCAAGCAAATGGAAGAGGAAGCTCCAGCCATGAAAAGGACACATGTACTGCCGAAAACAACAATTGAAGAGCAAAGGCCGATTACAGAGGAAGACTTAACTAGGGCCCTGGAAGAGACGCACCAATATACAGAAGGACAAGTCAATTTACCGGTGCAAGGCCACCATTATCAACAGACCCAACAAGAAATGGAAGCGAAAAGAAAACTCACCAAAGTCCATCGGTACAGGGAAATAGGGCTGGACAATTCAAGCTCATCCTCGGATGCACAAGAAGAACCAGACAACTCACTATTAAATGTGGATATTCAAAGTGATTCAAAGGATGATGGACAATGGGTAGAGTTGAATGAAGTTAACTACAATGAAGAAGCAGAAGGCCTAAAGACGGATGACCACACTACGCATCCTAATAAGAACACCACAAGTCAGGAAACAGACCAGGAAGGTACGCATGTGATAAAACTTAATGAGACTTCCACTATTCGTATCAAGGAGGCCACACCACCTCGCGAAATGTCCATAAAGATACCAAAGAAGGAGCCTTAGGAAGAGAAAATAGAAGACGAAGAACCCTTCACACCAATAAGGGTTGTGGCAGAACCCTCCCTCATGGATGTCACATTTCAAGGGAGTGCCACAAAAGCTCTTGATTTGGATGAATAAGAAAAAGTACACAACATACAATTACAAATTAGACAACCACACAACGAAACCATCCACGTGGAGCAGGGAAAAGATGTGCAATCCGGCAAAGCTCCAAGCATACCTAGGACGTGGTTAAATGTCGACATAGCTCAGCTCAAGCCAGTAGTACAAGATATGATCAGAACCGCACTAGACACACAACAATTAATGCTTGAGGCTGATGAAGACTATGATCAAGCGATGCAGGACACGCATGCGCTTAAAGAAAAGAATAACAGTCTTTCAACAGAATTAAAATCCGCTAGAGAACAAGTACAAATCAAACACAAGGAAGTTCAAGAGTTCAAGAAACAGTGTCAAACTCTAACCATGGAAAATGAATGGTTAAAGGAACAACTACAGGTATTAACAAAGAAATTAGAAACTAACGAGACTGAGAAGGCATGCATGAACGCCATGAGCAAAATATTGGAATCTCAGCTCAAAGTATACATGGAGGAAGTGGAAAACCTACGAAACTGCAACAAAGAGCTCATGACAGCTCTTCTAAGTGATAAGCCAATCGAAGCTCATGAAAGCTCAGAAACGGATGTCAAAAAATGGGAAGAAAAGCTAACTAAGTATGAAAATCAGCTCAAGCAGGAGCAGACAGTCATAGCAGAGTGGGAAAAAAAATACATGGAGGACACATGTGCCCTAAGAACTAAATGGAAAAAAGCTGAAAATAGTTATCTCCTGCAATGTAAAGAAGACACTGATCATTTAGATATAGTTGCTCAAGAACTTCTCAAACACAAGGATACCATTGCTGTTAGCTCATGAAATGGTTAATTTTTATGCACTAATATGCTTCTATTTGGCATAAAAATACGCTTGATTTCAGGTACTCGATCAGTTGACCAGATGGTTGTCTTCACGGAGCTATGACCGAGATGCATTTTTGGGTATATTGAGAAGTTGTGCCAGGAACAAAGACTTGAGCAAAGGCATTAGAATACGTGAGGGTCTTCAACGACAAGGTTTAGTTGAAAAGTGCTCTGATGCCCTCAATTATATGTACGCAAAGTGTGGTGCTCTATAGGCAGCAAGTCAGCCTATGGCATCATAGAAGCAGCTTGGTGGGTTTGTGTGCATCACTCACCCTCGTGGATTGACAAAACAGAAGAGCTGCTGTTGGGAACTGAGGAGAAGTGTAACGGTGCCTATGCATCAGGCTTTTAACCATGGCAATGATAGCACAAGCTGGGATGGCAACTTCTAAGGTTATTATTTTGGTCTTGGGAGCTGGTATGGCTGGGCCTATGATCTTGGGGAAGGCAAACCTCTCAGATGTAATTTCAAGTTTACAAGGAATGCTATTAAAGTCTGAAAAGAATGATGCAAGTCAAAATTCTGGCAACGAAGAAATACAAGCTCAGATCATGCGCATAGCTCAAGAACTGCGAAAACTTTATGGGGGAAGACAAATCACTGTAGTGAATGAGCCTAATTGAAGCAATGGCCTGTCATCATATATTGTTCCTATGGCAGTTGTAGGAGCAGTGCGGAGATTATTCCCTTCCTCAAGACATGGGTGAATTTGCCCATGGCCATAGGCTTCATGCTAATATACACGAAGCTATCTAATGTTAGCCGAAGGAGGCACTCTTCTATTCATGCATATTGCCTTTCATTGCCTTTTTTGGAGGATTTGCGTTCTTGTTATACCCATTAAAGGATGTCCTTCACCCTACAACATTGGCGGACAGTCTACTCAGTTCTCTGGGTCCCAGCTTCCTGGGTCCTGTAGCCATCCTTCGCATATGGACCTTCTGTTTGTTCTACGTCATGGCAGAGTTGTGGGGCAGTGTCGTTGTCTCCGTGTTGTTCTGGGGCTTTGCGAATCAGATCACTACTGTGGATGAAGCAAAATAGTTTTACCCGCTTTTTGGTCTTGGAGCAAATGTCGCACTTATCTTCTCAGGCCGAACTGTGAAGTACTTTTCGCACATGAGAAGTAATTTACCTGTAGGTGTCGATGGATGGGGTTTTTGTTTTTTCGTGGTTCTGACGAAAAAATGGAAAAGAGAAGTTGGGGGGGGGGGGCAAGTCTGTTTTTCCGTTGTTCTGACTGAAGCAACAGAAAAGTGGCAGATAGGACCAGCAGACGTCGAAGAGAGTGGGGGCGCTTTTCCGTTTTGGAGGGCATGTATCGTGTAGGACAAGGAGCGTGTGGTTGTCCAACAAGTTCTGAGGATGAAAATAAAGAGGGTTCGGAGCCACTTTGGGGGGGTGATGTAATTTTTGTTTGAAGAGAGCACCGAGCTGCTGAGAGGGATACATACACAAAAAGGGAAACAATCCTGAGGAGCAAGGGGTGCTCACATCTGAAGCAGGCTTCTTCCTGGAGTGTTCTTTTTGAAGTGTTATTGTCCCGCAGGTATGCACGGATGGAAGCAAGCAGAAGGGTTTTTGTGTAGCTGGGGGGTTATCTTCTGTTGCGGACCTTGTGTGTTCTGGGAGGGTGTGCAGAGGGCGTCCAAGGGTCCTCTTGCTTATTCGGCTGGGGTCTCACCTTCAAGGGCATGAGCGGCAATAGCTTTAAAAAGGGGAGAGGATAGCAGACTGGACACAAAGCGCGAGCTTCAGCATGAGGATGTTCAATGAGGGGAGTACCATTAGATTCAGATGGACCAGTAGTGAAGGCTGATGACACACGGCTCTCGGAGATGCTCCCCTAGTGACAACCAAGCGCATAATACAGGGCTAGAGGAAAGAGAATACAAGCAAAAATGTTTCTCCTCTCAAAGTTCTTGCGAGCAATTGAAGATACTGAAGAACCTCTTGCTTCGCTGTGTTGTTGAAAGTGATGCCTGCACACTCTGTCAATGATGAAAGTTCACACCATGAATGTTTTGGTGTGAGTGTTGATGATGCTTCATGTGAGGATGATCTGCCCCAGCCACTACTGATAAGGATGGATTTAAAGTTTGGTCAACAATGTAGTGCAAGAAGATTACTAATAGATTTCAGATGGTGAACAATGAATCGAGAGTTCACAATAGGCATCAAGAGTAGATTGTGTGAAAGGGATAGTAGCAGACACGAAGAAACAATGGGGAAGAAGAGCCGCTATTATGAAGAAGCCCAATCAAGGGACAACAAAGTTAGCGAGATGTGCTACATGGTGACAGAGCCCAATTTTTAATGAGATTGGAAGGAGGTTTGATTATGGAGAAGAACAAAAAGTGCGCTTAAGGTAATGTTTATCATTTTGAAGGATTTCCTGTTGAGCGATTCATAGTACACATAAAGGTATGCTCCCTGAACTGTTGTGTTGGCATACAAGTCAGATGAAGAGCATACTAGCGCAACGGAGGAGTCATGCACAATACGGCAACAAGGCCAAATCATTTTTTTCCATGGACCATTTACAACTCAAGTGATTTTAATCACTACACAAACATTGTAAATTCCGTTTTTGGTAGAATAGACTCCATTTTGTGCAAGCCGAGGAGTCCTCAAGCTTGAGGAGTATTAGAACTAGCTACATATCAATTTTCATAATTTTTAGACTCTGTTTGAGCCCTCAAATAGGCTCTAGAACCTAATTTTTAACTAGCCCGAACACTAGGTCTGGACAAGACCAAAGCTAGTTAGAAAACTATAAAAAGAGCTAGAGAGCTCATTTTTGAGGTTAGATTGTTTGTGAATTGAACTTATGTAAGAGACTTTTTGACTAATGCAAAGAACTCCATTGTTCCTCTCCTTGTTCTTGCCTTGTGTGCGCGTGTGTGTGTATGTGTGTGCATGCTTGTGTGCTTCTCACTCACACACTTGTGCCTTCACTTGCTCATAGTCTTCATACTAGTCCTCACATCTCCACGGATTGACAATTATGAGGTGAATCTTCTCACGTTGGTACTCACCATTGTGCTAGAGTGACACCAAATTTGGCGCCGTTGCCGGGGAGAGAGCTTCGAGGACGAGCGTGTGATGGTAAGACGTCGAGTTGAGACTGTCATATGATATTCATGGGGTGTGCCTCATCCCTTGGAGAAGGATGCCACATGACATCACACGGGTATTTATACCACTTGGTAGAAGATTTAAGAGAGATCTCATTTATGATATAGACCTAAGTGAGACTTCACTCTGGGATTATGAAAAGAGAACCCTCGGACGTGGCTGGGAGGAGAACACTATCACGTCTCTGTGTGTGTCCGACGAGAGCTCGCGTTGGAATCTTAGGAGAAGATATCGAATGTTGGTCGGACTAGCAAAATAGATGCAATATTGGTATCAGAGCTTATCGCGATCCATTCTTGAGCAAACTTGAGCAGTGGCGGAGGCAGGAATTGAACTCTCGCCATCCGTATGGGGTGCTGATCAACTATCCATGGCAGCAACCACGACTTTTTGTTCTAGAAAGCATTGCAATATACTATATTAATGTCTGTAGTAGACAAAAGGATGTCCGTCTGATACGCTCGGAGATTTTATTAAGCTCATAGAAGGACGACTGCCTGTCAATGCTCGGAGATTCTATTGAGCTCTCTCAAGTATCTTGAAGAGAGAGGGTCTTATTGTCTTCTTTGTCATTGATTTTGGAGCCACATAAAGTTGAAAGGACATGAGGTAAAGGCAACTTTCAATGAAGATCAAGAAGAGACGAAAAGAGATACAGATGGGATGTACCTGTTGTATATGAAGAGTCTACGAATGAGGAGCATATACTCCAGGACTTGTCCAAGGTCTTGATTCCAAATTTAATGGGCATGGAGCTTCATGTTAACCACAGGTATTATTATTTCAATTTTGAAAGGTTTGCATTTTCGAGAAGCACCATGAATTGTTAGGAGGCCAAGACCCGGGAGGGAAATCACATGTATGGAGAGTATGAGGTATATATTCTCACCTTGAGACAAGAATTCCCTCAAACCAAGCAAGAACAAGCTTAGAGTATTTCAAAAATAGCTATGTTTTATGATTTTTACATAAATTTCAGGAGCTATTTTTGATAAATAGCCATTTTGGGAAAGCAAAAAGAGGAGGTATTTTTCATAGTTTTATGGAAAAAACCATGCACACCTATAGTCTAGCATATTGACTTCCATGCAAGATCAAGAAATCTAAAAGATACCTCAGTTTGATGGGAGTTTGAAGCTCCACAAAACCCCCTTCCATCACAGTTTGACAAAAATTTCAGCACCTAAATTTGAAAAATTCCCATTTTGGAAGAGGGAAAAAGAGGTGCGATAATTATGGATGGATGGGAAAAAGTATATTTACTGAGAGTATGGTGTATGGACTTCTTAGGCGAATCATTAGATTCATCAAAATGATAAGTGAAGGAGGAATTTTACTTCCTCAAAGACCCCCTTCCCGCATTTTTTGGAAAATTTCAGAAATTAATCTTTTGCCAAACTCCACTTTTTGGAGTAAGAAAAAGATCATTTAGAGGCTTCCCATGGATTATTGTATATAATCCAAGAGAAATCCACATTTAGAGTGGATTAGAAGCTTGCTAAGAGCTCCCATTTAAGTTTTTGCATAAAAGCAAAATCTTAATTTAGGCCTCTTTTGGGGAGCAAATTAGCATGCATGAAGGGAGGATTCGGAAAGGTAAAAAATGGCTCAAGCATCTTCATATACCACTCTCTGAGGTTATGGAGAGAATTTTAGGATTTGCATGATGGAAGAATGCTTTTGGGCACCCCAAAAATCACATTTTTACACTTTTTCCAGCCCCTCCAACAGTCCACTAGTTTGGCATGTTCCACTTGGAATGGCCATATCTTGGGCTAGGAAACTCCAAATTGGATGTGCTACGGCTCGTTTCGAAGAGCACAAGGTCTACTTTTAGTTTATGAGAAAAAATTTTGGAAAATAAGTATTTTTGCAGGTCTGAACAGCTCTGCAAAATCTGAACAGTTTTTGGCGACTACCTTCCGGGAGCCATATCTTTCAAACCGGGAAGGCGATTTGAGTAATTTCACTTCGACCTATTTGCACATGCTTTATATTTCAGTTTATGAAAATTTGCAGGTCCTAAAGTGGGTTTTGCAGGTCTAAAGAAGGATTACTAAGGCATTTTTTGACTAATTTGCATTATTTTTGTAATCACCTGACCATGCTTTATGCTTGAGGAGTGCTCCGATATTTTCGGACACTTCAAAGTGTATTTTAGGACCTGAGGAGGAAGGTGCAGAGGTTTCGAAGCTTGTCGAGAGCGATTGGATGCATGCAATTCCAAAATCAAACTACTCAGGGATGTATATTTTATGCTTTCTGGCATTTTATTTATGTTATGGCATGTCTGTAACTACATGCATGAATGGGATTGCATACATCAAGTGTTGATCATTGTTTAAGCTCTTAAAAGTATGGATCAACATGTAGGAAGTATACTTTTTGATTGTTTGCAGGAAAGAAGATTACAGAAACCATATGGCTATGCAACACCGGGAATGGTTGCTAGCAAATACTTTTGTGTTTTTGCAGGTCATGGAATCCATATATAAGTTTATGGCGTGCATGCCATGGGCCTGTCAAGCCCTATGTTTTTGGGTGGCCTGCGTGCCACTGAGCTATGGTTTAATTTTTTTTGGGATTCTATTTCCTGGGGAAATGCTGTCGAAATTTTTCTTACCGTATGGCGTTATATACGCACTTGCCTTTAGGCAAGAAGGATATGGCATGGTAACATGCCTATTCTGCAAACGTCAATAAGGTATACACATGCTTTTACGCATGTATTTGATGGACTTAGGACCATCATAGTAGTATACATAAGGCAACTTCAGTAGTAACAGGATCCCTACACATAATCCTTATGGATTTAGACCATAGGATTGCTAACGGAAGGAGCTACACCTTCACCATTAGTAATGTGCACAAGCAATCCTATAGGTTTAGGAAGTTGCATTCAGGCACGGGAGATGCATTTTTTATAATCTCCAAGTTAGTGAAGATTTATTTATCTTCATAAGAGTCTCACATGATGTATAGGAGACTTTGTGGTATTATTAAAAATACCCAAAGAGTGACTAGTTTCACTCTTGCACATCACTTGAGCGAGTAGTGAAGCATTTTTGCTACACTACTAAGGAAACCAATAAGATGGGATCACAGAGATGGGTTTCATGAGTAGCATCGACGGATGTTTATGTGATTCGAGTGATGGTTAGGAAGGTCATAGGCATGGCACTAGCTCTATGACTCAGAGCATAGATCCCTTACTCAGGAATAGTTGGGGTACCCAATACATATATATGTATATTTGGATCTACAGAGAGGTACTTAGACCTAGTCTTTGTACTTAGGAACAAGTTGGTTTGGAACAGAAAGGGGATATCCATTGTCACATTGTTGACTAGAACCAAACTAACTAGTTCAAGGACATGGGACTCATTTCAGTCCACTGATATGATTTTAGTATATGGGATTCATTGGAGTCCACCTACATATTCCATTATATGGAATAGATATTCGGTTTAGTGTAGGTATGACACCGTGAATTGGAAGAAGTTTTCACTGGTATGGGACGGTGGAAACGACTTCCCTTTGAGCACTCTTCTTCTATGGCCAGGAAGAAAAGGACTCATCATTCATGGCATCATGTCTCACTACATCAAAGGAGAGCTCTTAGTAGGCATCTCCTACTAGGATTGGGAGTTATCTTTCACAGTATGGGAAGATTTATTCTTCCAGTAGAGAATGTGGTAGGTGATTTTATCACCATGGATATCACATACTCATGTTGTGCTTTCAGGAAGGATAATTCCATTAGGTTATTGGATCCTATAGATCCATGCACAGAGTATGGTTAGCAGAGATAGTTCTTCACTATGGATACACATATGTTTACGGTATCATGTCACATCATTGCTGACCATTTTAGTAGAGGGCTTTGGCCCTTATTAGGAATTTATTTTCTCCACTCTTCACTACATACGCCTTCATCAGTTAGCGGAGATCTGTTCTCCACTTTCATAGGAATATGTAATGAGGGATTATGCATTAGTTATGGAAGAGAGGACTAAATAAATTCATGAATCTCTCTAGGAAAGGAGAAAGTGGGAATCAGCTTAGAGATCCATGAGAGATCTCACTTTAGCTCAGAATGGTCTCACTTTAGCTCCCGCTCTTTGAGAGAGAAAGAAGGGAAGGAAAACATGATTTCTTCATAGGAGAAGAACAGAGTATGTTTTTCTTTAGATAGAAGAGGTGTTCTGAAAACATCTCTTAATCTATATTTGAAAAGGAATTCATTTCCTCTACTTTTCCATCTAATTTTCCTTCATATGGGAGTATGATTCTCCACTATTTTGGAAGGAAAAGTATGGAGAACTTATGTGCATGTTCTCACCTATGGATGAGTAGAGAAAATGGATTCAACACAATCTCTTTCAAAGGGAAAGGGAAAGTGGAATAGTTTCCACTGCTAGAGCTTTTTTCCTTGGAAGAGATTACAGAGATAGACATGGAGAGAGTTTCACTTTCTCATTTAGATTGTCTTGATAGGAGTGGCACTCTTCTATTAAAGACAACAGGGAGATCAGTTAATCATGATGGTTAGATTGAGTCTCACATGGAGACTCTAGAGAGAAGTAGTTATGTTACTCCAGTGATAGTCTTTGACTAGATGAGATGATCTAGTCATTGACATTAGTTAGACTGGAAGTAGAGATATGACTCTTCTCTTTATACTTTCTAGGAGATAGAGATATATCTAACCTATTATGATACCAAACTCTTAGTTGGTGTTACATCATGAGTATGATGAGTAAACATCAGTTAGGAGAATGGGTACTTAGGGATTATCTGAATCTCAAAGGGAATGCTTTCTACATTCATATGGCAAACTACAAGGAAGAGAAAAATTAGAGTTTGCACAAGTGCCAATAGATGCTCTTCCAATACAACCTAGTCCAATGGTAAAGGATGACAAACCACACATTTCTCGGTTGGTGAAATGTTGAGATTGCATTTTACTACCAAGAAATTCTTATGTATGAGCTAGATGATGGAACTGCATAGTCACAAGGTGGTTTAGAGGAAACTATTACTTGTGAACACACTCAAGGTTAGCAAGACCTGAAGTGTTATGAGGGAAATCTATCATTTAGTTTTTAGATGGGTTTGGAGTCACTTGTTATGGGACTTTGTTCTATATTTTAGAGGATTATATGGTTTATTATCTCCATTAGGATACGGTCAAGCTTACAAGTTTGGCACCTTTACACTTGCTTTACATGCTATTACTCCATAGAGGATACATCATATGGACTTAGGTCATTTGGATGATGTCGCATGTTACGAGAGTGATAGTTTGGAGATGGAGTGTACATGGGAGATAGTAGGCACCAATCAGATGGTTTCCCACCTTTGAGATGATTTCATATGAGACTTCTTAAGGGGAAGGATACCGGGAAACAACACACAGAGATGACCATGTACATAGACTACATGGGGTTCAGGGGAGTCCGAGCACTTATTTCTACCAATACGGACATTTCATCTACATTTTCGAGGACGAAAATGTTTTTAAGGGGAAGGAAATGTCATATGATATTCATGGGGTGTGCCTCATCCCTTGGAGAAGGATGCCACATGACATCACACGGGTATTTATACCACTTGGTAGAAGATTTAAGAGAGATCTCATTTATGATATAGACCTAAGTGAGACTTCACTCTGGGATTATGAAAAGAGAACCCTCGGACGTGGCTGGGAGGAGAACACTATCACGTCTCTGTGTGTGTCCGACGAGAGCTCGCGTTGGAATCTTAGGAGAAGATATCGAATGTTGGTCGGACTAGCAAAATAGATGCAATAGAGACATTGGAGTTATAGGTAATATCCTTCCTTCTCTTTATTTTTCTTCATTTTTTCCTTACTTTCGCATCACCATCATCACCATCATCATCCCCACCATCTCCCACCTCCATCTCCATCTCCACAAAAAATTTCAGTTTTTTGGTCATATTACACTCCCCACCTCATTTCCCTCATTTCATTGTGAGAGAGAGCGAGAGAGAGCTTGCATGCTATCTGTTTTTGGTGTGTTTTTGAGCTTTTGTTGCAAGAACTAGCTGTACCACCTTCTCCAGCAGTGTGCGCAGGTACGACAGACTCTGCACAGGTCCCGGGACGACGACCTCTGTCTATCGCGACAGACCAAAATTCCACGACAGACCCAGTCTATCGCGACAGACCAAATCACGACAGACGACAGACACCGTCTATCGCGACAGACACCGTCTATCGCGACAGACAGAGACCCACGATAGACCCCGTCTATTGCGACAGACACCTGTCTATCGCGACAGACCAAAATTCCACGATAGATCCAGTCTATCGCGACAGACCAAATCACGACAGACGACAGACACCGTCTATCGCGACAGACATCGTCTATCGCGACAGACCACTCTATCGCGATAGACACCGTCTATCGCGACAGACACCGTCTATCGCGACAGACACCGTCTATCGCGACAGACACCCCCCCACGATAGTTTGTGTCTATCGCGACAGACACCGTCTATCGCGATAGACAGACATTTTCAGCAAAAATTAAGGGGTAAATTTTTTGGAAATTTAGGCTAAATTTTGGGCATATTTGCACTCTCAAATACTCACACACTTGCAAAGGCCTTAGAAAAATGCATTAAAACTCCTGAAAGGTTCTGTTTGTCTGTTTAACCCCCTAAACCCTGAACGGTTATAACTTTTTCATACGAAATCCATTTTTTGAGCTCTAGGGCTTGTCGGAAAGCTCGTGGCATATACTACACGCCCTCAACAGTTTTTTATAAGAATAATGCATTGATTTTCAGATAGGATATTTGGAAGTTGACACACTGAGGGGTAGGAACACCAAGGGAGCTCCAGAGGAAATTTTTAGCAATACAAAAGGGGGAACAAAGATCATTAAAAAAGTGTCTGAAATAAATTGTCTGTCAATTGAAGGATCAACTTGAAGCTAAACTTGGGATTCTTACAGGATCATCGAGAGCTCTTGGAGAAAGCAAAGTAAGTGCCAAGGAGAACAAGCTGGGGAACGTGCTTCCTGGGTAGACCAGCATCGCCAGGAGGAGCGACTTGAGGTTGGAACATCACTTAACCCCCTCAATCTATTCTTAGCATAGGCTAAGTGCGAGTAGTTGTTCTGATTGACTAGGGGTACGATAGGAACACTCAAGTTTGAAGAGCCCTTAATTTCTCAAGTGCAAGGGTAGGCAAAATTGTAGTCAAGGGATAACTTAAAGGAAAAGAACTTAAACTAAGCGGACGCAGAACATCAAGTACGACCCACGAAAGTGCTCCGGATGACGCTTAACTAAAAACAAGAAAACACATCCAAAGGAACTTAAAAGGAACAAGTGACTGGTACCAAAGAATCAGCAATGTACAAAGGGCATATGAACCTTAGGTCAGGTAGACACCTAGGGAGAGACAGACAAAGTCATATGTGTACTTGAAGGACCCCCGGACTATAGAAGAATGTGTACGCATGTGCATCGATATTGAGGATAACCTAGGGGAGGAGTTAGAGCTATCCAAAATCTACAAAGATTCAGATAGTACCTCTAGCCTCTCTTCCTCATAGTCCACATCAATTGAGGAACTTGCGGAAAAAGTAGCTCAAAAACTAGGCATCTCTAGTAAACAAATTCCTATATTTGCCCTAGTAAAGAGGTGCTATACTTGCGGTGGTGACCATATGGCAAACGCATGTCCCATCACGACTCAACCCCAAGTGAACCCTAGCAGCCAATATTGCACCATAGAGCGAAGGTACACAAATCACTCAGCACAGGACTGCCCATACAATAAGCAAGCGGTTAGGCAAACCTACCCTCAGCCATACCCTCAACAAGGTAGATACCAGAGTCAATATTCACCACAACAGTATATTAGGCCTCAGCAAAATTACCAACCGCAATATCAGGCCCAACTGAGACCCCAGCCAGTGCTAGCACAACAACGACCTGCTCCTACTAATGTGATTCCGGTCAAGTATGCTGCTGCAGAAGAAAACCTGAATAGAGCGATAGTCCCAGTAACATCATTAATCTCAGAAAGTGATCCCAGTGACCATAGCTTTGATTCTACACATGTTGATAGTCCCCAGGCTTACTACATGCAGTCTCCTGAACATGGTGAGTCTTACTACAGTGAGGAACCGAGTGAACCTATTTGGGAGCCTGAATATGCTAATGTCATGTACACAAACCCCAACTCTAGACCTCAACCTAGGCAGATATGACCCCCTTTTCCTAGAGGACCTTGCTTTAGATGCCAGGGTGATCACCTCATACGTGATTGCCCCATGCCTGCACCTACACAACCCCAATCAGTGACGATCCAAGGCTTTTGCCTGGAGTGCTGAAAGGAACATCTCTTACGAGATTGTCCCAAGAATCCCAGCAATATGCCAAAAATCACTCCGATTAGTGTTATTGGGTTAGTGGTCAATTCCACAGGAAGTGTCACTTCCACTGCACCAGTGCAGGTAATCACTAGGGCTCAAGCATTGCAGCAAAACCAAGGCGTAAGCCAGGAAAAGAGCCCAGACGCTAGCGATACTGAGAGCCAAAACAAGAAGAGAACAAGAGCTTGGAGAGATAGCCGTGAACGTATGAAAAGGCAATGGGCAAAGAAGATGAGTGAACTTGAGGAAAGTCTACGAGAAACCAAGGCCAAAATCATAGAGATCACATCTCAACCGCACTCTCACACATTCCCACTGCTACCATCCCCATCACCCTCCATCCCTCCACCCTCTAATACACCCCACGTAACCCACCCACCACCCCGAGCAGGATCAGTATTAGCTGATCCCACTCTTGAAGACATAGACATGATGCTTAAAGCATATCAGGCCAGAATCCAAGAAGGGCCAAATGTAATGGATCATGACAAGTGCTACCCTAGAGCTGACCTAGAGATAGAAAGAACCAAGCTTTGTGCGAAAATGGTCGCATTGGCTCAGACTATGTTTGAAGCCAGTCGCCTTTTTAATTACTCGGGCTCAGCCAAGACGCAATTACACTTGGATGGACTTCTAGAGAAGTTAGAGGGCATAATTGCAAGATCTACCAAGGAAGAAAAAAAATCAAGAAAGAGATAAAGCAAGCAAAAACAGGACCCATCCCCCACCGAAAGCTTATGTGCCCAATTCCACTGAACCAGACAACCCCCCCTCCCTAGAAAGAATAGAGAATCTAATTGCACAATCACAAAAGGAACCTGCCCCTCAACACCATGACAAGGCTAGTGAAAGAGCAGGTCTTCCTACCCAGAAAGCCTATGTGCTTGAAGGTTATGTGCCTAACTCCACTGAACCAGACACCTCTTCTTCTATGAATCAATACACACCAGAATTCTTGTGAGAGATTCAAGAAGAGAAATGGGCTAAAGAGAGTGAAGTTCCTCCTCCTATTGAACTTGTGGATGACACACACGATCAATTCCCACAAGACCTTCCTTCCATTTATGGAGAGCAGGAGAGTGCCCAATCTCAAGAAAGATTAGACTTCGAGTCTAATTCTTTACAAGAACTACCCCATTTCACAGGCCCATGGGAAGCAAAGTCCACCTGTATGAGAGCACCTATAGTCACGAAGATTCAGTCATACCTAGGAACACAGAGGTAGTGAAGAACACCAAAGTGCAGTGCAATCTCACTTTGGAAGAGCTGCTTAAGGTTAGACCAGAAGTGTGGAAACATGTAGCCAATCAAGTGCCCGAGATAGCAAAACCTCGTTCCCAGGTAGGATCCCAGAGAACAGTGCCAGAAATACCCTTAGACAAGATAGGAGACATGAGTGAGGGCGAAGAGGGAAACACATATCTCCCCATCACTCATCAGGGATACACAACCAAGGCCATCTTGGACTCAGGTGCAAGAGTTGCAATTGTTACCACTTCCTTATGGAAACGATGGGGCAAGCCAGCTCTCAGGCCAACGAGAATGAAATTGCAGATGGCTGACGGGCACATAGAAAGACCCTTAGGACTACTCGAGGGGATAACTCTCACTACTTGTGGTGTAGAGTTTGAGCACACATTTGCTATCTATGACTTTAGCAAAAATCAAGCCTATGAGATGATTTTGGGAAGACCATTTATGCGGTAGATGCAAGTGGTACAGGATTGGGGAACCAATTCCTTGTATTTGCAGCACTTAGGTGTTACAACCAAAGTCAATCTCAAGGATTACTCTCATAGAGATGTCCCTCCTATCCAATGGAACCCCATCCATAGAGCCAAAGATGATACGGAATCGGTGCATTCCCTAGGATCAGGATCCTCATGGATGCATGAAGACACTCACTTATAGATGTGTAAGGTAGCAGTAGAAGAAGAGAAGAGAGAAAAAGCCAGAGAGATAGGTGCAAAAGAAACCCATAGATCAATCCAAGACCCAACCTATGCACTTGTAGTTTTTCCAGACGAAGAATTCGAACCTCACGGCTGGGCAGAAATTCTAGCAACCATGGATGTAGCCATTAATGAAGAACAATGGACACCTCACTGTGATGAGGATGGCTATGACATTTCAGTCTTCTCCATAAAGCCGATCATGGGAGAGGCAGTTTTAGAAGAGTGTGAACCTAGCCCTGATGCATTTGAGGATGCGAGCGACTCCGATCTAGAGTCAATCATTATGGACCCACCTTTTGCATCAGATGAGGAATACTTCTATGAAGTAGAATCTCAACCCCAGAAGCACGGAGAGCTTACAAAGGATGTAAGGCTAGCCACAAATGTAACCTCTAAGGAAGAAGGAAAGGAAAGAAAGAAGAGAGAAGTCACACCAGAAGAGGAAGAATCTTTGTTTGAGGTCCCGGAAAATTTTAAGAAGTATGAGATAGATGACAGGAGAGTCATGATTAGAATGCCTAAACGAGAGGCACAATCGGGAGAGGCCTATGATAACAAAGAAACCACCAAGAAAATAGTGGTAGCCATAGAAGAAGGAGAAGAGAGGTGCACTTACATAGGACATGACCTCACTGAGGAAGAAGAGCATGAGCTGATAGCCTTGCTAAGAGAATACAGAGATGTATTTGCTTGGAGTTACAAGGATTTGAAAGGAGTGGACCCAGACATATGCTCACATACGATTCCCATGACTACAGAGGCCAGACCCTCAAAACAAAAGCCATACACATACAATGACAACTACGCTGCCAAGATCAAAGAAGAGATAGACCGCTTGGTTGAAGCTGGATTTATCTATGAAATTGAGCACACTGAATGGGTATCCCCCATTGTGGTGGTGCCCAAGAAGAACGGCAAATTACGAGTATTAACTTGAAGAAGGTTAACGTAGCCACGATCAGGGATAATTACCCGCTTCCTATCACTGAGCATCTTTTAGAAAGGGTGGCAGGCAAGGAAGTGTACAGCTTCCTAGATGGGTTCTCTGGCTACAATCAAGTGGCCATTGCACCAGAAGATCAGCATAAAACGGCTTTTGCCACAGAGTGGGGTATATTCGCTTTTAGGGTAATGCCATTCGGGCTAACCAATGCTCCCGCAACCTTCCAAAGGCTGATGTGCCATGTATTTAAGGAGTTCCTGAGGAAGAACTTAGAAGTCTATGTTGATGATCTTTGTGCTCATTCCAACATTAGACAAACCCATATTCCTGAACTCAAACAAATCTTTGACAAATGTAGAGAATATCAAGTCTGCCTAAACCCAGAAAAATGTGGTTTTATGGTCAGGCAAGGCAAAATTCTAGGACACATAGTGTCAAAGAATGGCATATCTACGGATGAAGAGAAAGTAAGAGCTATAGCTGAATTACCTAGGCCAAAGAATGTCAAGGAAGTACAAGCTTTCATGGGGCATTGTGGTTATTACCGATGATTTATACACATGTATGCCATCATTGCAAAGCCTCTGTACGGACTTCTGAAAAACTTTGAGTGGACTGAGGAATGTGAGAATTCCTTCAATGAGCTTAAACGGCGATTATGTTCAACACCAATCTTAACCACACCGGATTGGAATAAGCCTTTCCATGTTCATGTGGATGCATCCAATTATGCCATTGGATGTGTGCTTGCACAACCTACTGGTGAAGGTAATATGGATCTTCCAATTGCCTATGCTAGTAGACAATTGAATGCAGCTGAACGAAATTATACCACTACGGAGAGAGAAGGACTAGGCATGGTATATGCAGTTAAGAAATTTAGACACTATTTGCTTGCAAATAAGTTTAAATTTTTTACTGATCATCAGGCATTGCTATACCTCGTAAACAAGCCATGCAATACAGGAAGATTAGTAAGATGGTTTCTCTTGCTAATGGAATATGATTTTGAGGTTGTGGTAAGGAAAGGGAAGACTCATTTGAGAGCAGATCACCTTTCTAGGCTCACATCGGGAGAAGCCCCACAAGGAGTGTCAGATGACCTTCCTGATGCTTACTTGTTTAATTTGGAAGTGGTGCCGCAGTGGGCTAAGCCATTGGTACCAGTGTTGACATACGGGCCTAACCACCCAGTAATAAACACTCAAGATAGAGAGGTAGTAAAAGCCCAAAAGTATCACATCATGGCAGGAAGTATGTACAAGCACACAGATCAAGGGATCATGGCTTGTTGTGTGGAAGAGGATGAGTACGCTAAATGGTTGCAATTAGCACATGTAGGTGCGTTAGAGCAACACTACTCAAAGCAACGAACCTTACAGACACTAAGGAGACTCGGAGTGCATTGGCCGACTATGGAGGCTGATGTCCAAAAGTTGTGCAAGGAATGCCCAATCTGCTGCACTAAACCACCTGTGGAACATGCCACTCTTTATCATGTGTCCATAGTGCCAGATTGGAGTGAACCTCTAGTATCCTTCTTAAGGACGAGAACATTCCCTCCAGACATGACTCTGGTTAGGCAAAGGAGTTTAGAACAAGAAGCCCAGGATTATTCACTCATTGGTGACAATCTATACAAGCGTGGTAAAGATGGTTACCTGAGACTATGTGTCCATGAGAGTGAATATCTCAAAATCTTGGATACTGCTCACCAAGGTGTAGCAGGGGGACACTTTGGACCAGATCGGGTAATCAAGGCAATACTATTTGCAGGCTTTTGGTGGCCAACCCTTCACATGGATGCACATACCTATGTGAAACGGTGTGATGTTTGTCAGAGAACTCAGTACCCTATACGCAAGGATGAGATGCCACTGAAGCCTATGATGGGCGGACGGGCGTTCTCTAAATGGGGAATAGACTTTGTTGGTCCTATTAATCCCCCAGCTAAGGGTTCACATGCTGAATATATCATCGTGGCCACATACTATCTAACCAAGTGGGTAGAAGCGAAAGCTACTACAAAAAATGATGCTCAAACAACAGCAAAGTTCTTATTTGAAAATGTATTCACGAGGTACGGATTGCCAATAGAGTTGGTGAGTGATAGAGGCACACACTTCTTGAATGAAGTCATAGAAAACCTTCTCCAAGAATTCTTGGTGATACATAAGAAATCGGCCCCCTATCATCCACAAGCTAATGGCCAGGCTGAGAGCACTAATAAGATCTTATGCAATGTGCTGACTAAACTAGTGAACAATAAACGCTCTGATTGGGACAAACAGCTACACCATGCTGTTTGGGCATACCGGGTTGCCTATAAAACGGTACTCCAAGCCACCCCCTTTCAGATGGTATTTGGCCAAAATGTTGTACTACCTCTAGACTTTTTGATACCTACATTGAAGGTAGCACAAGACCATGACTGGACAGGCCATGAACTCTCCTCTCAAATCTTTGATCTTGAACGTCTAGGTGAAACACGATTGAGAGCTGCAGCAGGAATCTATGCAGCGAAGAAGAGGAAAAAGGCATATTTTGATACACATGTGAAGGATAAAGGCTTGAAAGCAGGCGACCTAGTCCTAGTCTACACATTGAAGCAGCATGCACGGAAATTAGAGAAAAGAGGTTACGGGCCAATGATTATCAATAGAATCTCCACAAGTGGCGCAGTTCAACTAGCCACTTTAGAGGGCGATATTCTACCAAGTTACATAAGTGGATGCAGAGTCAAGTTATATCAGGAACCCCTCACTGAAGAGATGCTAAATCGACTCAACACTGCCAAGAAACGTAAAGAAGAAGAGAAACGAATTAGAGAAGAAGCACAGGCAGAAGCTTTAGAACGCATCCGATGAATGAAATTGAGCAGACAAGGCAGAGACCCACCTATGCTTGGCACTCAAGAATCTGTAGGCTATCCTATGGCCATGTGCGAGACTTCAGGTGGGCATTCACATAGAATAATCGACCAACGGCCTTTTGTAACCCTAGGAGTAGGACAAGGAAAGGGTGCAAAGATTGTAAGAGCTTTGATTGACTCAGGTGCATCCACTAGTGCTGTCAAGTTGTCTTACTGTCAAGAATTGAAATTAACTGTCGATCCTATAGAAGCATATCTCATAGGATTGGGAGGTGTGGAAACCCCTTGCATGGGCGAGGTGGATCTTCCCATCTCCATTCAAGACGAAGTGATGACAGTCAAAGTACTAGTGTGTCAAGATGAGGACCTCACTGAGCCTCTTGTCTTGGGTCAGGACTGGATCTATGATCATGCAGTCAACCTCAACCTAAGAAGTGGACTTCTTCAGGTATGGGTAGATCATAGCCGAATTACAGTTGAATTGGAAAATGAGGCACTCAAGGAACTAGGCAAGGCACAAACTCCTGGTCCTTCCAGGGGCGCACATGAAGTTGACAATGCTATTTTTGTCCAAAACTGTATGATGCAGAAAGAGGCTAATCTCAACAACCGAGCCAGGGGAAGGACGAAACTCCCTTCTTTTCCAAAGACCAAAAGGTTGCAACAACCCACGGCAGATCAAATACAGAAGAAGCAGAACACTACCGATACTAAATGCCAAAAAAAGGAGCAAGGTAGATTGTTTCAGCCATGGAAGCAAGTATGGAGGCGAAAAGGCGAATACCCTGTTCAGACCAGGCCGACCCCACAGCCAAAACCTCTTATTAGTAGTCAACAACATGACACTAATGAGAAGTCCTTCATTAATTCTTCTGCAAAGGTGAAGTCTATTTGGGTACCCAAGAAGTCAATATGAAGGCCAGCCCACAATCACGACAAATCTGGGTGCCTAAGGCTTGCTTGCGGGCTCAAATAGCTACACCAAGGCCGCAACCGGTACAACATGTTTCACTCACTCGAACATCTGAGGCCCAGTCTTACGCATCACACACGGACACATATTCTTCCATGAGCACTAGTAGAATCACTTGTAAATGGGTCCCTAAAAAGCCTCATCTTCAAGCAGATACCCCTATCAAACTCTTCAGAGTCTCCACAAAATCAAGATCAAAGCCCATCCACTGCATTTGGCAACCTAAAACTTGTAATAAACCCCCGGACCCCAGTTGTAAATCCATGCCCACCTACTAACTACGTCACTCTCACACTACATCATTCCACTTAGTTCTTAGGTCCAACCAATTCCTAACTACACACACAAGCACCGAGCACTTATTAACCTACTAATCTCTCCCGAACCTCATGATAATGTTGTAATGGGGACAAAAACGGTTCTAACTTGTCCTTTATAATGTTAACACATGTTTCTATATTCTCACAGAATCAGAAGGCAAGAAGTAACATGGCAGAAGCGACAGGTCCGAGCTCACAAGTAGGAATACTTACTGCAGGAATCGATGTGGATAGTCTACCTGTGGATGTGCCACCTGGTACCGGATCCACCCACAGGGATCACAGAAAGAGTCCATGCCAATTCTCATTGGTTCAATGGCATGCCAGGTCCATTAGGAGAGGCCAAGTACATATGGGAGTCTAAGTGCGAGTATGACAGATCATGGGTTCGATTCCAATTTTTCTCCAAGGAGTTTGAGACTCTACAGAACACCGAGGATCTCCAGACCATATGGCAACGTGCAGGGCTAGCAGAATACTTTGAAGCACCACTACCTAAACCGGATCTCCTCCGATGCTATTATTTGGTCTCCACATTACAAGCTAATGAAGAAAAGGACAAACCAGGATTATTTGTTCTTCCTTCCTTGCTGGGCAACAACGAGTTAAAGAGGTTTGAACTTATTGTGGAGTTGGTGAGCGCTGCTTTGAATATGCACGGCACACATGTACCTTCTGAGAAGGATGCTCTCGTTCCTACTAACATGAAGGATAGGAAACTATTGAAGCTTAAAGACATGGCAGCACTCACACCAAATGTGTCCATCCCTCTCCGTATGTGCATGCAACATTTTGCTTTCCCCGGCCAAGACCGCTTCACACAACCACACTCACACCAAATGTGTCCATCCCTCTCCGTATGTGCATGCAACATTTTGCTTTCCCCGGCCAAGACCGCTTCACACAACCACACAAAAGAATCTGGTTCGCTCTCTACTTAGTAGAGGCAGGTGCGTTACCAATTAAGCTGCCGGTATGGATTATAGATCAATTGTATGAAGCAAATAAAAGGTCTTCTAGGAAATTAGTGGTGAACGGTTGCTGTGCAATCACACACATTATTTACCGGTGCCTAGCATACGATGTTCCCATTGAACGTGCCTTAACTTGGGCACAATTACAAATGTTTAAGAAGCTCAAGACGTCCACACATCAATCCAAGTGCATGAGGGGTGCGATCCCTTGTGTCCAGACAAGGGAAGTTTTGACTACTCCTGAAGTATCGCCACGAGGGGAGACCACTGTACCTCCCTTTACCATTAGGATACCCAGGTCTGGATCTGAAACTACGACACAAGCTACCCCTTCAGCTCCTCTTGCTCCATCTGAATTTGAATTTGCTACAACTGGAGATGCTGAAGGAACGGATCCCCAGGACTTCAAAGCATTCTTACAAAGTACACAACTCTCTGATGTAGAGTTTTATTCAGATACAGAAGAACAAGGCACATCTTCACAAAGAAGAAGAAAATCTACAGATGGCCGCCATGTACATTGGAGTGATGCTCAGCAAGGTCAACAACAAGGACACCTAGAAGAAGAAGGAGCATATGAAGAGGAGACCACTGAAGCCCCAGCCTATACAGCAGAACTCCGAAGGCTGTATCAAATTATGGAACGAGTGCGATCACAACAACTGCTCACCGAACAGAGCAGTAGAGTACTCATGACTCAGCTTTTGGAAGAAGCAGGAGTTGACTCAGAATATAGTGAAGGTCTCTTATTGATGGCAGAAACATATGGGGTAGTAGAAGCAGTGCGGACCGCCATTAGGAGGTCTCCAGTTCAATATGATCCACGAAGATTCTAGACACGACCACGCTCAGGTAAGAATATCCAGATCCCCATTACAACGGCAGAAGGGCCAAATATTACATCCGAACCCATCAGGACAACCTCCCAAGCATCAGAAACTGCTAGCCAAGAGCACCCAGTCACCCATGAGGAATCCACCGAGCCACTACCACCCACACCCCCACCATCGCCTCCTAGAGCAGAAATCGTGGAAATCACCTCGACCACTCAACCCACCGAACCCACCTTCATCTTCCGTACTCCCATCTCTAGTTCAACCCTATTCTCCACCTCTGATAACCCAATCTATGAAGCAACCCCCACCACTACACAATCCACCGAATCGCTCATAGAGCCTGCCCTAGGACAACCATCCCCCATGCCCTTAGCCATAGGTCATCCTGACCCTAGATCTATATTCATGGGTTTCCCTGCTACCACGCAACCCTTCATGCCCTCCTCAACTCTACAACATCAACCCCCGACCTCCATCTCTCCACTTCTCCAATCCCTCCATAACTTCCTTGCTAGAACTTTTCAACCCAGGTCTCAACCATTCCCTTTATTTTCAGCTCCCCACCCCACTTCTCATCTATTCACCACTTTCACACACACACCACCTACCATTCCAATGTATATGGTAGACCCCACACTCGCACCCACTCCTAAAAGTATGGACATTTCACCACCCACGGCACCTCCCCCTCCCCCCACGCTTCCACCTCCTCCCATTCCCCCTCCACCAATTTCACCCACACACACGTCTTCAATAGACACATCATTCACTCTTCCCCTTCCCCAATTCCCTTCCCATGCATCTTCCATTGTAAACACCACCCCCTCATCTATAGGAAATGCATTGGACACCATGCTAGCTTGTATATCAAACTTAAGGACATATTACAATCAGCTCCAGCAATAGAATGAACGCCTGCAAGAGCACTCGGAGACACTACAACACAGACTTGCTGCACTAGTGGAGGAAAATGCTAGCCTCCACACACAATTCCAAACTCTCCAAGAGGCTCATAGCATATTGGAGGTACAATTACAGAACACAGATCAGGAAGCAATACAAGTGGTAGAAGGTCATCTACGGACACAGCTGGAACGCAATTCAAAGCTTCAACGAAATATGGCCCTACTCAAGCGACATCTTGCTGCCGCTCATGAAGAGAATCGACGCCTGCAATTACAAAATCAGGAGAACCTAGAAGCAGCTATCGAAAGCACACCTGGGGCACCCATCAGCCCATCAAAGTTTCAAGCAGTGACCCCCGACAATATCAAGATCATATTGGAAGACTATGCCATGCTGCTTGAAGCACATGACCTGCTATCAGAGGAACTGGGTCAACTGAAGCAGAAACACCAAAAAGAAACAACAACAGCCTCTCAAACCACCTCCTCCGCGGCTTCACTTCTCACAGACTCAGAGGCCTTAAAAGATCTCCAGAAACAGGTCACCGAATTGCAAGCACGTCTACTACAATATGAGAGACCACCTTCCCCTCCAGAGGCTCCCACCGACGAAGAAGTAGTACAAATTCCTGTGGAACAGACATTTGAAGAAGAATACGACCCACAACCCTTCCCAGGAGGCCAACAAACGGAAGAAGCTCAGGACACATTCGAAGCACCACGGCCTCCATGGCTACGGCAAGTGGAGGAAATCGGGAGTTCTCACGAAGAGCGCACAGTAGTGCAAAATCAGGCCATGAGGGTCATAGAGGAAACTGTGCTACAATCTGCTTACTTCAAGAACCTGTCATCGAGATGCCTTATCCTCTCATCTGAACTCCAATACAGGCCTTACTATATTATCCTGGCTGATTATAATGCAGAAATACAGAGAGTCACGGGTCAGATTCCTACCTTTGCTACCCAATTTCAACCCGAAGACCTTCCTCCAGAGGCGCAAAAAGGCAAAATTCGTCAACCCACCTGACGGCAGAAACTTCTAGAGACATATCCAGAAATGCTACGCACATGGAACAACGCGCCTTTACATCTCCTATACAATCCATGCTACGGTCCAGTTCCACGCCGCAGGTCTTGGAAGGCATTCAATATCAAAGTGCAGAACAACGCGCAATGCAAGGAATGGCTAAACTACCCGTACATTGCACCACCACAGGGACCACCGTCGGTAGCATACATGATGGGAACAATTCGCCATTGGATGCCGCGATTGAAGCCCATGCCAGATGTAGCAGCTCAAATGATGCTTAAAATTTTTGATATGATGCAGGTAGTCCTGAAAACTTTTAGAAATGCAGCTGCACCACAGGTACGTCTCCCGGGGTTTACCAATGGAAATTATGATTTGGTGTATGACATGAGCACCACCCCCAGTATTCGTGTGGCTTACGCCTGGCATGCACGCATCGAATACCTCCCTGCATGTTACAAACAGACCTTCGAAGAAATGTTCAGATCAGGTTTCTGGGAGTATCACTCGGAGATCTTCGCACCGAAGCCAACACACCTGCTCCATCTCTTTGCTTGTGAACAAGCAATGTACTCTGAGTACTACACCACCCCGCAACCAGAGGTCCCTGGCGCAATAAATTGGGATGCATTGGAAGCTGATCTAGCAAGAGGCTTAAGGATAGGAGAACACGAACTTGCCACCAATGTCATCCAATACTATATCGACCACCCGATAGAACAAAGGTCTGTCAGGGGCGACAGACGCTAGGAAGGGGGGCGTGTTGGCATACAAGTCAGATGAAGAGCATACTAGCGCAATGGAGGAGTCATGCACAATACGGCAACAAGGCCAAATCATTTTTTTCCATGGACCATTTACAACTCAAGTGATTTTAATCACTACACAAACATTGTAAATTCCGTTTTTGGTAGAATAGACTCCATTTTGTGCAAGCCGAGGAGTCCTCGAGCTTGAGGAGTATTAGAACTAGCTACATATCAATTTTCATAATTTTTAGACTCTGTTTGAGCCCTCAAATAGGCTCTAGAACCTAATTTTTAACTAGGCCGGACACTAGGTCTGGACAAGACCAAAGCTAGTTAGAAAACTATAAAAAGAGCTAGAGAGCTCATTTTTGAGGTTAGATAGTTTGTGAATTGAACTTATGTAAGAGACTTTTTGACTAATGCAAAGAACTCCATTGTTCCTCTCCTTGTTCTTGCCTTGTGTGCGCGTGTGTGTGTATGTGTGTGCATGCTTGTGTGCTTCTCACTCACACACTTGTGCCTTCACTTGCTCATAGTCTTCATACTAGTCCTCACGTCTCCACGGATTGACAATTATGAGGTGAATCTTCTCACGTTGGTACTCACAATTGTGCTAGAGTGACATGTTGTTTTATTCAAACGAAGAAAATTGGGAACATACATTAACGTTTTGATGTGGAATGTAAAAGCAATCAGTTTATAACGCTGTGACGCTTTAAATATTGTCATGATTTTGTGCTATGTACATTACATCACAGATGTGAATAGAAGAATATGCGCTCATGGAGGAATGCTAAATGTGAACAATGACTTATGCATTGATTGATCGAAATTATGAACGTTGTGAATCTAAACTTTCCAATATACTAAGAAATGAGTTTTTATCTAGGAGAATGACACAGGTTTTAGCGTATGAATATGGACGACACATTGAAGAAGGAACTTGTTTTGAATATGTAACTCGTGACTGACATTGTAAACACAAAAGCATTGGGTTGCCAACAGATTTAGAGTTAGAAGGCCAAGCAAATTTGAACAGAAACTAGTGAGGACAAATACGCAAAGAGATAGGAAGAGAGGGAGAACTGTTGTTTTGCCATTATGTGAGTTCCGTGATCAAGGTTGACCGAAAAAAAATTGGAAGCCAAACGAGACCCACGGGCACAATTTCAAAAGTAAATAGAAAACTTAGGCACAATTTCAAAAGTAATTGGGAACTAAATTTTGTTAGTGCATGGAAAATCTAAAACACTTCCTGAGAGAGCATAGCTCCGTGTTTGCGCTTGAAAATACTCGTATTCAAAATCCTATCGTGGTCAGAGAGAAAGTGAGTGTGCGTGTGAGGAGAGGCTTGGGGTACATTCGAGTATTATTTGGTGACTTAAAGCAAGATAAGTGGACCGATTTCAAGCGATTTAGGCAAAACATAAGCATATATAAATATCTTTTTGTTGGGCATTAGGACTCTTCATTTGGCGATCCTACTGGGGATCATCAAGTGGTGGTAACTGCGCACATTCAGTGCTTCCGAGGTGAAAAGGACCTATTGGGAAACAAAAATCCGAGCAAATCCAATTACATATGGGCATTTTTCATTGGGTTAAGAGACTAAACAATTGCACAAGCTACTGAAGAAATAAAGCAGAAAGATGAATTGATCAAACAGCTTCAAGAGCAATTGGCGCAGAAATCAATTGAGGGGATACCATTAGTTCCAAAATCCGTAGAGGCTACTGTAGAGACTGAGGTACGTCCTCTCTCTCCCCCCTCATATCATTCACCGATAAGGGAGGGACAGGAGGTCCACATTGAACATAATCATCAAAACATTGCAGAACTAAATGGACCAGAAAGGGCACTACTGGTGTCCCAGCTTAGGGCTGAATTTGAAGATCAAATCATCCAAGTAATGAAGGAAGTTAAGATAGAAAGCAAAAACTTGGAGAAGATTTTGAAGCCTTTCAGTGTACCATATGGCCTGCTGAAAGAACAAACGCGACAATATATAAAGACTACGACAAATAAAGATCCGGACTACAATCTCTACTTCAGCCAAGATACATTCAAATATACCCAAGAAGAATTCGAGAAGGCTGATCCCATTTGGAGACGCAAAATTTTGGAAAAGAATCCAACACTACAGGTATAGTGGGAGGCATCACCATATGTGCTTTAGGTAAACCCATCTTTTTGCCCAGTACCTCGCAGACGCTCTTGGTCGCAATTTTGGGAAGGACAGCGCTAGGGAAGCATCAATAATCAGTGGCTGAATTACCCATTGTTACCTAGTCCACCTCATAACTACCTACCAACGGAAGAGTATATGGTAAAAACAATGGAGTTTTGGATTGCCAGATACGCTACGGTCCCAGACTTAGCAGTCAAAATGACCAATATAATATTCAGTATGCTACTAACAGTAATCAAAGTCTTCCAGCATGCAAAATATACTTTTTTGAATTTCATCGGCATTACGCAAGGATCCGAAGCACTCATTTTTTATCTATCTACTATTCCAAGCCGATTAACACTTATGGCATATTATTCTCGAATTATGTTCTTGCCATCAACATATATGCAAACTTTGGAAGAAGCATTTTTCACTGGCTTCTTCGAAATCGATTCAGAATTTTTTGTCAAAATGACTTCGAACCTGAATGCACGTCTTGTCGCTTATGAGACGAGTTTTTTTGAAGATCATCGACAAGCACCAGAGGATGGAGTGAAGTCCACCCAATGGAAGGAATTTATGATATATCATGCTAATCTTCTAAACCAAAGAGAGCAAGCAGCCATACAGACCTATACACGTCGCCACAAAAAGCCTGTTGAGGACGACAGAGTTCAGGAGGAGGGACGTGTGGAAGGGGAATCAAGCAAGAAAAGAAGAAGAAGAAGATCAAAGTAAAAAACGACTCAATAAAGAATGAAGATTATAATACAGGAAAACCACCCTCTGCCCAAAGCCCCGCAGGGGCATGCATCAGGCAACAATGCGAATCATCCAGGTCCTAAGAATTGGAAATAAAGATCAATCAGAACCAGGACATTTTATGGGAAGGATGGACCAGGGCCAGGAACCATACATGAAGAAGTGCAAGACAATATTTGGCACGTAATAATCCTTCCGCTGATAGCGTGTGTTGTCAACAAAGTAAACAGGCTCAGAACAATACAACCGGGTCAGATGTGTGCAACTAGGACAAATTAGAAGACCAAAAGCTAGAAAGAGGTGACTAAGGACAACACATTCCTAGTCACTAGTGGCATGCCTGGCAGCCCGACTGGATGCAGCAACCCAGATTTGTGATGTACGGGATATCAAGGGGAAAACAGAAGCAAAGGACTTACATCGGATAAAATAACAAATTCTCTGACAGTCCTTGTTGTCGCTTCGACCGCTGGGTGCGTGCATTCAGACCTCTTAAACAAGCTGAAGACAAGAAGTAAAAGCCTGTCAAGGGATGACAGAGACAAAGAGGGGGAGAGTGTTGAAGAGAAAAGAAGCACAAGAGAAGAGCCCCCAAATTTTCAAATTAATGGGCATAATTTTTCTTCTTCGAGGTCTTAGAGAATCCCCTCAAAGCCATGTACATGCACTAGAGGAGTCCTCTAAGTTGCATAATCCCAACTTTTTGTAAAATACCCCTTGTAAATTAGTAGGAAATTCACTTTTTTGGAATAAAGTGCCGGTCTCTTGTGTGAAAGGACAAAACTTAGGGCACATGTATATAAGTCACTTTGTGACTCTTTGTAGAGACTTTTTGCCATTGTGAAGAAGGAGCTCTCCAAAATTTCGAATTTGCCTCTTTCTTGCAGATTTCCATCTTCTCTTTGATCTTGTATGTGTGCATAATGCTTGGAATGTGTGAGTAGGGCTGTTGTCTACCCCTCCCCACTGTTTTTGAGCAACTGTAGTGTGTGTGTGTGAGCTTGTAGGAATTGTGGCGTGAGTGTGAGTGTTTCCCACCATTCACCATTTTGGTCATAACTTGAAGCATAGTTGTCAGAATTGAGTGGTTTCTAGTAGATGCTTCTTGTTGAGAGCTTCGAAACGAGTATCCTATTGACTATATTCGGAGCTTGGAGCTGGGAGAAATCCTTGATTTATTGAAAACTGCTGTAAGAGGTATCGCGGCAGACACTTTCAGTCATTAGTGAGTTTGAGAGGTGGATTAGTCTTTTCTCATACATATCAACTAAACCACTTCATTTTCCATCATGTGTGCACATGTCCTCATACACTTGGTTAGGTCGTTCGATCGGATTGACATATAAATGTGTGTTAATTTCCCACTATACGCACTTGTGTTGCAATAGAGGTACAATCTCATTGGCACGAGTCCTTGAGTCTTCTTGACTTGAGTACACACATGGGTTGAGCCTAATATGGTTTTGCTCTTTGTTGGTTTTGAAATCTTAGCTTCTTGGCAACCGATTATGCCCATTGTTCTGCATTTTAGAAATAGTAGATATACAACTAGAAGTATCTTTAGACTTAATTGGAGTCTACGGAATCTTTATGTCATTGTCTAGATTATCCTCCAAGTCTATACATTCCTTGAGACATGCATCCAAAGTTTCAAATCGCTTCACATGTACCAAGCTTCTTAAATTCCCATTAGTTAATCCATAAAAAAATAATGAGATTATTTTTGGTTGGGTAGGCCTTTTTGTTGTTGGACATTGATCCACATATTGCTTAAACTTTCTAACTGCTAGTCTTATAGACTTGTCACTTTCTTGTTTGAAGTTATGTATTTAAGAAAAGGTATTATGCTTAATCTCTCTCTTTGAGAACTCACCAATGAAATCTTCCAACAATTGTTCAATTTTGACAAATCTACTATGATATAGGGGTTGGAACCATGTCAAACTATTCCCAAAAATGTGAGTCCAAAAGCTTCATACTGAATAAAGAATCCATCTATCTGCTTGACTCACAACTCTTGTTTGAATTCAATGATCATAAGGATCCCTTGATCCATCAAAGTGTTTCCTTAAGAATAAGATCTCAACTTTCTGCCCACATCGGGTGGTCGAAGAATAACTTGAACAACTGGATGGACACATGGTCCTCTTCCTTGTGGAGGTCTTAGAGGAAAGGGTGATCTATCACACTCCTAAATGATGAGATTACACTCCTTTGGCTCCCTAAGACACATCCTGATCTTAGGTTCATTCACATTCTATGATGCCTCACAACTTTTCTAGCCCTAAATTCTTTTTTTCTTCACCTTTGAATGTTTTTAATGTTTGAATTTCGGTCAGAGTGGCATTTTTGAACAAGAGATACCCTAAATATCAATTATGGATCAATTATGACTTGTTCCAAAAAACTCACAATACATGATACTTGGGCTTACTGATGATACATGAAACTTGACTCTCACAATACGATACTTGGCTAGATGACACACGACACATGGGCAAATGATACATGGCACTCTAGGTCATGATACACTACATGGAATTTGAATTGATGACACATGATAATTGCGGGTATTAATGAAACATGATACTTGACTTCACATTATGATACTTAGGTTCACACGACACACGATACTTTAGCAAGATGACACAATACTTCTCAAGACATTACATGATACTTAATGTCATGTGATGATACTTTACTTGTATTAGCAATACATGATACTCATCAAGAACGACACATGATACTTGATACTTGAGTACCATGTGATGATACTCAACCAGCCACAATACACGATACCTAAGTATCACAATATTTGACTAGGAGTGAGGTGTTGGCAATACATGACACCTACCAAGTGTCAGTGACACATAGGAATTTGGTATCACAATACCAAAAAATCAATTGGTTGGGACAATTGGACTTCTTCTTACTCTAATTAAGTTTTTGAAGTGATGTGTGTGTTCCTTCTACACTCCTCTCTTCCTTTGTGTGTCTGTATCATAAAAATTGTTATTTTTCCTTGCAAATGCTCCTCACGACACTCGGGATATGTTGTTTCTCCTCATGTGTGAATATCCAAAGTGTAGAGCTCACCTCAAGGAGCTTCCCTATCACTTCTTAGAACTCAATTCCCCCTATAGCTTGAGTTCTAGATGATACACTGCTCGACCATACCGATCAATAGCTCTCACTCTCCATGATATGTACACTTTGCTAATGGTTCTTTTGGATTTGGGTTTTGGTCCACTAAACAAGATCAATGACATCTAAAAATGAAATATTTTGATTTATTATGGTTTTTGGGTGTCCCAATATACTCCAATGCTACTTTTCTTAACTCCTTACCCTAACTTCTCCACTCCCTAACCTAATCCTAAAAACTTGTTACACACATACACACACACACACTAGGTGCATGCAAAAACAAGTGCAAGTGATCAATGATTAGCCACAATACTGAATTCCTTCCTCACATTCACTATCTTCACAATGACACTCTAACCATCACGTAGGCACCTTGACTTAAGCCCTTGTCCCTAGAAACGACACCAAAATGTGTGTGTCGGACTCACAAGGTCCTATGCATGTGACAAGTGAGACTAGCTAGCCCTCATATGTCCAACAAGTGCACATAGAGGTGGTTTGATACACACACACACACACAAAATAAGAGTATGACCCATTCAACTGCATGGAAACATGTGATCTAATGATGATATATGTGGGAAAGGGTGAAGATTAGCTCAGCAACCTCCAACTCCAGCCAATGTGATCCCAGTGAAGTATGCAACTACTAAAGAAAATCTAAATAGAGACTTAGTGCCAGTAACACCATTGGTTTCAGAAAGTGACCCAAATGATCATAATTCTGACTCTACTCATATGGATAACCCACAAGCTTACTATATGCAATCACCTGAGGAAAATGAAATTTACTATTACGAAGACCCTAGTGAGTCTAGCAGAGAGTCTAAATATGCCAATGTCATGTACGCAAGTCCTAATTCTAGGCCTCAACCTAGAAAAATGAGATCCCAAGCACCTAGAGGGACATGTTACAGATGCCAGGGAGATCACTTCATTCGTGATTGTCCTTTGCATGCTCCAATGCAACCCCAATCAGTGACACTTCAAGGGCTTTTTCACGATTGTGGGAAAGAGCACCTCTTATGAGAGTGCCCAAAGAACCCACACAATGCAACAAAGATCACTCCCATTAATGTGATTGGGTTAATAGTAGACTCTACAAGAAGTGTAACTCCCACTATCCCAGTGCAAGTGGTCACAAGAGCTCAAGAATTACAACAAAACCAAGGCTTAGGTCAGGAAAAAAATTCAGAGGTTAGTGAGAACGAGAGTATAACAAAGTAAAGGATGAGATCTTGGAAAGAGAGCCAAGAGAGAATGAAAATGCAATGGTCTAAGAAAATGATTGAACTTGAGGAAAGCTTAAGAGAAATGAATGCCAAGATAGTCGAAATTGCCTCTCAAATGCACTCTCACACACCACCACCATCACCATCCCTATCACCTTCTAATCCACCACATGTAACCCACCCACCACCCAGAGTAGGATGAGTCTTAGCATGTCCCACTCCCAAGGACCTAGACATGATGCTTAAAGCATATCAGGCCAGAATCCAAGAAGGGCCAAATGTGACAGATCATGAAAAATGTTACCTAGAGCTGTCTAGAGATAGAGAGAACAAAGCTTTGTGCTAAGATGGTAGAATTGGCTCAAACCATGTTTGACCCGAGTCGCCTTTTCAACTACTCTAGTTCAGATAAGACATAGTTGCATTTTGATGGACTGTTAGAGAGATTAGAGAGCCTAATTGCAAATCTGGAAAGGAAGCCACCTCCTAGAGAAAGGACAAGGCAAGTGAAAGGATACGCCTTCCTCCCCAGGAAGCTTATGTGCCTAATTTCATAGAACCAAACACATCTTCTTCTATGAATCGATATTCCCCAGAATTTCTAAGAGAGATTCAAGAAGAGAAATGGGCTAAAGAAAGTGAAAAACTTCCTCCCACTGAACTTGTGGATGACTTACACGACCAATTCCCACTAGACATTCCTTCCATCTACGGAGAGCAGGGGGATGCCCAATCTAGTGATAGATTAGACTTCGAGTCTAATTCCTTGCAGGAACTACCCCACTTCACAGGCCCATTGGAAGCAAAGTCTACTTGTATGAGAGCATCCATGGCCATGATAAGAAACGAAGACTCAATTGTCGGCGAAAATTTCAGCTCTAATACCACTGGTGCGGAATAACTTTCGCCCTGAAGGTGGATTTCGCGACAAAGCTTGAACTCTGTCAGGCCTGCGGAAATTGCCGCGCCACCGCAATAGAATGCTAAACTAGAGTGATTTAGAACACCTCTGTAATCAACAGTAGCTCAGCCTAATTAACATTGCCTTAACTGTGTTATCCTGCGACACAAGTTCCACCGGAACTTCACCAGACTGTCACTGGACTGACACCGTAATCGTACCGGAACTTCACCGAAATGAACTTCTACTTTGGTTATAATTGTTTCCGGTTAGATTTTGTACTGCATGCACATCTCCTTTTCACCGGAAACTGTGACCAGCTTAAAGTAGAGACGTCTAGCTACAAGATGAGCTATCTCTCATACAAAGCTTCGAACTCTGCTACGAGTTATACTTCGTTGTTCTACCGAAAAATCTTGTTTTCTGAGAAACTATAACTGACCGGAAATTACTGAAATATGTTTACTGAGTAAACTGTTATTCACCGAAACATGCGTTTACAAAGAAGGTACTGAAGCACGTTTAGTAACGAGTCGTGACAGTTAACGATAAATGGAACTTCCTATCGTAACACGAAATAGCTTCAGATTCTTTTCAAGTAAAGATTACGCGCAGACATCCACATGAACATGTGTTTTCGATTAGAGAAGATGTGTACAAGTAAACTTGGCCTCTTCTTGCTCAAGTTACAGAAACTCTCCTACCGTGAGTAGTTTCTTATTACTATCTCTCTCAGATGAAAAACCCGACACTTCAAGCTTGTGTTATTCATCTATACATACGCGATCTATGGCGTCTTCTGAGAACTTCTAACTCTCTTTTCACTCATACGTGCATCTCACATGCATCATCTTCACGCGTCTCTTCCTGAGTCTTCTCTCTCTCTTCTAGTTCTTCAAATCTTGCTGTATATATATACTTTCCTTTGGCGCTCCTCTGCGCTGTTACTCTTCAATTTACGTTATGCGCGCCTTACGCGCCCGCCGCGGTTAATTGCTCTGTTATGCGCACACCGTGCACTAACTTCGCATACTGTACACCTGTGCATTGATTTTCCAGAAGATTCTGTTTCTCTCTGTCTGTTGCGTCAAATTCGTGAGTGTTTCTTTAACAGCTCCCCCTCAATCACTAATTTGACCTCTTTCGATCTTTCATATATCTTTCTTTCTTTTATTCCTGCCATCTCTTTGAATCTGTTTGTCTTTGTTCCATCCAAGCTCTTAGTCAGAATGTCTGCAATCTGATCTTTCGTAGGAGTGTAGACTATTTCTATCTCTTTGTCCATTACTTTTTCCCGTAGGAAATGATACTGAATCTCTATGTGTTTTGTTCTTGCGTGAAATACAGGATTCGCTGCAAGATACAGCGAGCTCATATTATCCCCATGTATGATCGGTATACTTTGATCTATACCCATGCTTTTAAGTAAAGTCTGCATCCATATCACTTCTTTTGCTGCTTCTACCAGTCCTTTGTATTCTGCTTCTGTTGATGATAAGGCTACTGTGTGTTGCTTCTTCGAACACCAGCTTACCAGCTTATCTCCTAGGTATATCATATACCCGTGCGTTGATCTTCGATCATCTTGACTTCCTGCCCAATCTGAGTCACTATATGCTCTGAGCTTTATATCTGATGTAAAAGGATAATATAATCCTTCCTTTATAGTTCTTTTGATATATCTGAGAACTCTTTGTCCCGCAACCCAATGTTGCTCTGTCGGACAATGCATGAACTGTGAGAGAACTCCCACCGGAAAACTGAGATCCGGTCTTGTTAGCGTAGCATATATTAAGCTTCCTACTAACGATTGATATTTTTTCATATCTTTAAACTCTGTTCCACTATATTTGCTGAGTTTATGATTTACTTCAAGCGGTGTTGAAGCTTCTCTGCAATTTTCCATATTGAACTTCTTCAGTAAGTTCAGGAGATACCTTTCTTGTGTGACATATACACCATGATCTGTATATGTGATTTCCATTCCTAGAAAGTATGATAACTTTCCCAGGTCACTGATCTTGAATTCCTTTTCTAGCAGTTTCTTTACCTCTGTGATTCCTGCATCTGAGGTACCTGTAATTATTATGTCATCTACATAGATACAAATGTAGATAATTCCTTCTTCTGTTCTTTTGATGAGTAGACTTGCATCTGCCTTCGAACTTTGGTATCCAAGTTCATTGGGATATTTCACAAGTCTGTAGTTCCAAGCTCTTGGAGCTTGCTTCAGTCCATAAAGTGCTTTCCTTAACCTGCAAACAAAATTTGGGTATCTGGAACTTATAAACCCTTCCGATTGTTCCATATAGACTTCGTCTGATATATATCCATTTAGGAATGCGTTTTTTATATCTAGCTGACTTAGCTTCCATCCTTTTGATGCTGCTATAGCAATTACTGTTCTTATGGTTGACATCTTTGCCACCGGACTGAACGTCTCGTCATAGTCTATGCCATGCGTCTGAGCATAGCCCTTGATAACTAGTCTCGCTTTATGTCTGGCTATCCTTCCATCTGCAAGTTTCTTAACCTTGAACACCCATTTATTTCCGATTACTTTCTTACCGTTCGGTTTAGGAACAAGCTCCCATGTCTTGTTCTCTTCGAGTGCGGTGAGTTCTTCTTTCATTGCTTCTTGCCATTGCTTCTTGCCTTTGGCTTCGTCATAGCTCTGAGGCTCATCCTCTTCTTTAACCATATATGCATAATCTTGTTGAGTTATATACGATGTATCATACGAGTATCTTTCCGGTTGTCTTCTTACTCTGTTTGACCTTCTTAGCTCATATTCTTCGTGTGTGTCTGAGTACACGTCTTCATCTTCGTTTCTCATACCTGATTCAGTCCTAGACGTACTTGCCTCTTCCTTGTTTACCTGTACAATTGTTTTTCCTTTCTCTCTTCTTTTTATCTCTTCTTCAAATTCTTCAGCTGTATGACTCTGATCTGCATACCAGCTTTTCTGTTCATCAAATGTTACATCTCTGGAAACAGTAAAATGTTTGGTTAGAGGACTCCATAACCTGTAACCCATCTGCTTTTCATCATATCCGACGAACACATATTTCTCTGCTTTTGGTTCAAGCTTATGTCTGAGTTGAGACGGTACATAAGCATACGCTACTGATCCAAACACTTTGCAGTGATCAAGTGTTGGCTTCTTTCCCCACCAAGCTTCATAAGGGGTCATTCCTTCTAAGGCTGTACATGGTAATCTGTTTACCAAGTATGTCGCTGTGTTCACGGCTTCAGCCCAAAGATAATCTGGGCAATTTTTTTCTTTTAGCATAGCTCGTGCAAACTCGACTAGAGTTCGGTTTCTCCTTTCTGCTACACCATTCTGTTGTGGTGTATACCTGCAGGTTATTTCTCTCTTAATACCTGCATTCCAAAGATAGTCATTGAATTCTCGGGAGAAGTATTCTCCCCCTCCATCAGACCTCAGTCTTTTAAGTTTTCGTCCGGTGAGTCTTTCAGCATATGCATGAAAATGCCTGAAAGCTCCAAATACTTCTGATTTTTCTTTCAAGACATAAAGAGTTATCCACCTTGTTGCATCATCAATGAATAAAACATAGTACCTTGATCCACTGGTTGATCCTTCTTTCGTTGGTCCCCATACATCTGTATGTATGAGTTCCAGCACACTGTCATGTTTGAATCCTTTCTTCTGGAAAGGTAACCTGTGGGATTTTCCCATCTGACAGGCTTCGCATTTGTGAATCATATGTTGGTTCTGTACGTTCGGTAATCCCAGTACAGACTGATTTGCTATCATAGCTTTGATTCCTTTTTCGTGAAAATGACCTAATCTCTTGTGCCAGAGATCAAGTTCTGTAATTACCTTTTCATCATGTGTGAGCAGCGCTTGGCCAATGTTCCCTTGTACTCTTAACGTAAAGAGTCTCCCTTATTTCTTACCAGAGACGATCTGATAATATCCGTTCTTGGGATCTTCTACAAATACTCCTTTGTTTGTAAATCTGACCTGAAAACCTTTCTCAACTATCTGTCCCACGCTAATCAAATTTTTCGGTATTGTTGGAACATACAAAACATTAGTTAGCAAATCTGCTCCACTTTTGCATTTCACTTTTCCAATTGAGTGTACACTATGTCTCGTATTGTCACCTGTTTGAACAGTGTGACTCGCACTTCCTTTTTCCAATTCTGACATCAGTTCTATGTTTCCTGACAAGTGATTAGAACATCTAGAGTCAATGTAAAATACCTTTAGATCTTCGTTATCAGATGTGCTGATTGAGTTCATCATCAATGATGTATGACTTTCATTCTGTGTGTCATTTGCGTAGTTGTTGTAGGTGGTGTTGTAGGATTGGCTCTGTCCCCAACTTCTTGTTCTACCTCTACCATAGCCTCCTCTTTGATTTTGTCTTCCTCTTTGGAAGTTACTTTGATATCTTCCGCTTCTGCCTCTGCTATTACTGTTCTGGCTTTGATTTGATCCCTGTTGGTTGTGCCAACAGTCATGCGCCAGATGATTACTTAGTCCGCAAATCCAGCAGACTTTCTTGTTAATATTCTGACTACTTCTTCCTCTTGCTCTTCCTCTGCCAGTGCCTTTACCTGTTGCGTAATAGGCCTGAGAGCTCGACTCTTCTTCGTCTTTTGACTTACCTTTGTCTTTCTTCTTGTTCTTCATGTACATTGCAGAGCTCTGTCCTTTATCTGCATCTCCTTTCAGGTCTTGCTCATATGTGAGCATCAAACCAAGCAACTGATTTAAATCTGGCACAAAATGATTTAAGGAGAGTTCAGTTGATAGTACGAAAGGTTTCCACCTTTCATCTCCTCTCAACCCTGTGAGCACTTGCGCTATCAATCTATCATCTTCGACTTCTTCATTTATGGATCCAAGACTATCTGCTAGATCCTTCATTTTAGTGACGTAGTCACTTATGCTTTGACTCGACTTCTTTTTGAATGTAGTAAATTCGGACCATAAGCTAGCCTTCCTGGCTTTCGTAGTATTTTGGAAATGATCTTCCAATGCACTCCATATGTCCTCCGCTTTCTCCAGACCTCTAATGTGCGGTAGCAGATGATCTGAAACAGTGTTGTAGATGTAGGCTCTTGCCGTTGCATCTTTCTTTTGCCACAGCTTCAAAGCTTCTATCTCTTCCTTTTCTGGTTGGCTATCATCTTCGAAGGTCGGTTTCTTTTCTTCTCCGGTCACGTACATCATTAACTCCTTACTCATAAGTAAGGCTTCCATGCGCATTACCCATGCGGGATAATTATCTCTGTCCAGTTTATCAATTTGGACGTGATCTGCCATGATAGGTAATACTCTCGCTCTGATACCAATTGTCGGCGAAAATTTCAGCTCTAATACCACTGGTGCGGAATTACTTTCGCCCTGAAGGTGGATTTCGCGACAAAGCTTGAACTCTGTCAGGCCTGCGGAAATTGCCGCGCCACCGCAATAGAATGCTAAACTAGAGTGATTTAGAACACCTCTGTAATCAACAGTAGCTCAGCCTAATTAACGTCGCCTTAACTGTGTTATCCTGCGACACAAGTTCCACCGGAACTTCACCAGACTATCACTGGACTGACACCGTAATCGTACCGGAACTTCACCGAAATGAACTTCTACTTTGGTTATAATTATTTCCGGTTAGATTTTGTACTGCATGCACATCTCCTTTTCACCGGAAACTGTGACCAGCTTAAAGTAGAGACGTCTAGCTACAAGATGAGCTATCTCTCATACAAAGCTTCGAACTCTGCTACGAGTTATACTTCGTTGTTCTACCAAAAAATCTTGTTTTCTGAGAAACTATAACTGACCGAAAATTACTGAAATATGTTTACTGAGTAAACTGTTATTCACCGAAACATGCGTTTACAAAGAAGGTACTGAAGCACGTTTAGTAACGAGTCGTGACAGTTAACGATAAACGGAACTTCCTACCGTAACACGAAATAGCTTCAGATTCTTTTCAAGTAAAGATTACGCGCAGACATCCACATGAACATGTGTTTTCGATTAGAGAAGATGTGTACAAGTAAACTTGGCCTCTTCTTGCTCAAGTTACAGAAACTCTCCTACAGTGAGTAGTTTCTTATTACTATCTCTCTCAGATGAAAAACCTGACACTTCAAGCTTGTGTTATTGATCTGTACATACGCGATCTATGGCGTCTTCTGAGAACTTCTAACTCTCTCTTCACTCATACGTGCATCTCACACGCATCATCTTCACGCGTCTCTTCCTGAGTCTTCTCTCTCTCTTCTAGTTCTTCAAATCTTGCTGTATATATATACTTTCCTTTGGCGCTCCTCTGCGCTGTTACTCTTCAATTTACGTTATGCGCGCCTTACGCGCCCGCCGCGGTTAATTGCTCTGTTATGCGCACACCGTGCACTAACTTCGCATACTGTACACCTGTGCATTGATTTTCCAGAAGATTCTGTTTCTCTCTGTCTGTTGCGTCAAATTCGTGAGTGTTTCTTTAACATCAATCATACCTAGGAACATGGAGGTAGTGAAGAACACTAAAGTGCAGTGCAGCCTCACTTGCTACTCAAGCTTAAGCTAGAATTGTGGAAACATGTAGCCAATTAAGTGACATAAATAGCTAAACGTCATTCCCACATAGGATCTCACAGAAAAATGCCAGAAATACCCTTGGACAAGATAGGAGACATGAGCAAAGGAGAAGAAGGAAACACCTACCTTCCAATCACTCATCAAGGTTACACAACCAAGGCTATTTTGGACTCAGGTGCGGGAGTTGCAATTGCTACCACTTCCCTATGGAAGTGTTGGGGCAAACCAACACTCACGCCAATAAGAATGAAACTACAAAATGGCCGATGGTCACATAGAGAGACCTTTAGGATTTCTAGAAGGGATAACTCTCACTAATTGTGGTGTAGAGTTTGAGCATACTTTCACTATATGTGACTTCAGCAAAAATCAGGCCTATGAGATGATTTTGGGAAGACCGTTTATGAGACATTTGCAAGTAGTACAGGATTGGGGAACGAATTCCTTGTATTTTCAACACTTATGTGTTACAACCAAAGTCAATTTCAAGGATTACTCTCATAGAGATGTGCCCCCCATACAATGGAATCCCATCCATAGAGCCAGAGTTGGTATGGAGTCACTGTTGCATAGAATCACGATCCTCATGGATGTATGAAGACACCCGCTTATGGATGTGCAGAGTAGCAGTAGAAGAAGAGAAGAGAGAAAAAGCGAGAGAGGTAGGTGTGAAGGAAACTCATAGATCAATTCAAGACCTAGCCTATGCACCTGTAGTATTTCCAGACGAAGAATTTGAACCTCATGGTTGGGCAAAAATTCCAGCGACAATGGATGTAGCCATCAACAAAGAGCAATGGACACCACACTATGATGAGGATGGCTATGACATTCTAATCTTCACTATAGAACCACTTATGTGTGATTCAGTTATTGAAGAGTGTGAACCAAGCACTGATGTACTTGAGGAAGCAAGTGACTTTGATCTAGAATCAATCATTATGGATCCTCCTTTTACATCAGAAGAGGAATATTTCTATGAAGTAGAGGTTCATCCTCATAGACATAAAGAACTTATGAATGATGTGAGATTAGCCACACAGGTAACCACTAAGAATGAAGGCAAGAAGAGGAAGAAGAGAGAAGTCTCACCAGAGGAGGAAGAATCTTTGTTTGAGGTCCCTGAAAACTTTAAGAAGTATGAAGTAGAAGATAGGAGAGTCATGAGAAGAATGCCTAAATGTGATGCACAAGTAGGAGATGCCTATGATAACAAAGAGAAAACTAAGAAAATCATTGTAACCATAGAAGAAGGAGAAGAAAGATACACATACATAGGACATGACCTGGCCGAGGAAGAGGAACAAGAATCGGTAGCCTTGCTAAGAGAATACAGAGATGTTTTTGCTTGGAGTTACAAGGACTTAAAAGGTGTGGACCCAAACATATTCTCACATATGATCCCCATGACCTCAGATGCCAAATCCTCTAAGCAGAAGCCATACACATATAACGATAACTATGCTGCCAAGATCAAGGAAGAGACAGATAGATTGGTAGAAGCTGGATTTATCTACGAAATTGAGGACACTAAATGGGTATCCCCCATCATAGTGGTTCCCAAGAAGAATGGAAAGTTATGTGTTTGCATTAACTTGAAGAAGGTTAATGCAGCCACAATTAGAGATAGTTATCCGCCTCCTATCACTGAGCATCTACTAGAGAGGGTAGCGGGCAAGGAAGTATACATCTTCCTTGATGGTTTTTTGGGCTACAATCAAGTGGCCATTGCTCCAGAAGATCAACATAAGATGGCTCTTGCTACAGATGGGGCATATTTGCCTTTCGAGTAATGCCATTTGGTCTTACCAATGCACCAGCCACCTTCCAAAGGCTGATGTGCCATGTGTTCAAAGAGTTCTTGTGGAAGAACTTGGAAGTCTATGTTGATGATCTCTGTGCTCATTCCAACTTTAGACAGACTCATATCTCGAGTTGAGAGGTATCTTTGAAAAATGTAGAGAATATCAAGTTTGCTTGAACCCAAAAAAGTGTGTTTTTATGGTCAGACAAAGCAAGATTCTAGGACACATAGTGTCAAAGAATGGCATATCCACAGACAAAGAGAAACTAAGAGCTATTGCAGATCTACATAGGCCAAAGAATGTCAAGGAGGTACAAGCTTTCATGGGGCATTGTGGTTATTACCGACGTTTCATTCACATGTATGCAATCATTGCAAATCCTTTGTACTCACTTTTGACTAACTTTGAGTGGACGGATGAATGCGAAAACTCATCTAACGAGCTTAAACGACAATTATGTTCAACACCAATCTTGACTACACCAGATTGGAATAAGCCCTTCCATGTTCATGTGGATGCATCCAATTATGCAATTGGGTTTGTACTAGCACAACCTACTGGTGAAGGAAATATGTTTTCCCATTGCTTATGTTAGTACACAATTGAATGCGACTGAACGAAATTATACCACTACAGAAAGAGAAGGATTAGGCATGGTGTATGTGGTTAAAAAATTTAGACATTATTTTCTTGGAAATAAGTTTGAATTTTTTACAGACCATCAAGGAATACTATATCTAGTGAACAAACCTTGCAGTACAGGCAGATTAGTAAGATGGTTCCTCTTACTAATGGAATATGACTTTGAAGTTGTGGTTAGGAAAGGCAGAACTCACCTTAGGGAAGATCACCTTTCCAGATTAACTTCAGGAGAGTCTCCTCAAGGAGTGTTAGATGACCTTCCTGATGCTTACTTGTTCAACCTAGAAGTAGTGCCTGAGTGGGCCAAGAATATAGTGCATATCCTCACCTTTGGATCTAAACATCCTATCTTGAGAGCCAAAGATAAAGAAGTAGCGAGGTTCTAGAAATATCACATAATGGTAGGCAGCATGTACAAGCACACCAATCAAGGCATACTGGCGTGTTGTGTAGAAGAAGACGAGCAGACAAAATGGTTGCAACTAGCACATGTAGGTGCACTTCAGCAACATCACTCTAAGAAAAGAACCCTCCAGACTCTGCAAAGGTTAGGGGTATATTGGCCAACTATGGAAGAAGAAGTTCATCAATTGTGCAAGGAATGCCCAATTTGTAGCTCTAGACCTCCTGTGGAATATGCCACTCTATATCGAGTGTCTTTAGTACCAGATTGGAGTGAACCATTGGTAAATTTTTTGAGGTCGAAAACATTCCCTCGGAAAATGACATTAGCTAGACAAAGAAGCTTAGAGCAAGAAGCACTAGATTATGCTCTCATTGGAGATAATCTATACAGACGAGGAAAAGATGGATATATTAGATTGTGTGTCCATGAGAGAAAATGTCTGAACATCTTGGAGACTGCTCACCAAGGTGTAGCAGGAGGCCACTTTGGACCAGATAGGGTGATCAAAGCAATACTATTTGCAAGACTTTGGTGGCCAACACTTCACATGGATGCACATACCTATGTGAAGCAATGTGATATTTGTCAGCGAACTTAGTACTTGATATGAAAAGATGATATGCCTTTGAAATCCATGATGGGTGGATGTGCATTCTCTAAGTGGGGAATAGACTTTGTCAGCCCCAACTAAGAGTTCACATGGAGAATGCAGTCCATGATGGGTGGACGTGCATTCTCTAAGTGGGCAATAGACTTTGTCAGCCCCAACTAAGAGTTCACATGATGAATACATCATTGTTGCAACTGATTATCTAACAAAGTGGGTAGAAGTGAAGGCCACAATGAAGAACGATGCTTAGACGATGGTTAAGTTCTTATTTGAGAATGTATTCACTAGATATGGATTACCAATCGAGCTAGTAAGTGATAGAGGGACACACTTCTTGAATTAAGTCATTGAAAACCTTCTCCAAGAATTCATGGTGGTTCACAAGAAGTCAGCTGCATATCACCCACAAGCCAATGCCCAAGCTGAAAGCACGAACAAAATACTTTGTACTGTGTTGACAAAATTGGTGAATAATAAACACTCTGATTGGGATAAACAACTACACCATGTTGTTTGGGAATATACAGTTGCCTATAAAATGGTACTCCAAGCCACACTCTTTCAGATGGTATTTGGCCAAAATGTAGTGCTAGCATTGGAATTTTTGATACCCACACTAAAAGTAGCACTAGAGCATCAATGGACCGGCCATGAGCTCTCATCTAGAATCTTTGATCTAGAACGCTTAGGTGAAATAAGATTGAGAGCAGTAGTAGGGATTTATGCAGCTAAGAAAAGACAAACAGCGTACTTTGATTCCCATGTGAAGGATAAGGGCTTGAAAGTGGGAGATTTAGTCCTAGTGTACACCTTGAAGCAACATGCAAGAAAGTTGGAGAAGAGAGGCTATGGAGCTATGATCATCAATATGATCTCAACAAGTGGAGCAGTCCAATTAGGCACTCTAGAAGGTGATATCCTACCTAATTACATCAGTGGATGCAGAGTGAAATTATATCAAGAACCCCTCATAGAGGAAATGCTAAATCGACTTAATATGGCCAAGAAACGCAAAGAGGAAGAAAAATGAAGTCGAGAAGAAGCATAGGCAGAAGCTTTGTGTTAAAAAGGGGGACTTCCGTCATGTCTGCTTTTTAATCTCTTTTTGGGTTCTTGGGGATGGTAGGGGTTTGACAATGCAGAGGCCCTTTATTTGATTTTCCCAACTTAACTATCAAATTAAGCATCACACTACTATCCAGTATAACTTCTTCTACACCGTATTACTGTTCGTATTTCGGTTATTCCTTACACTGTATTTAACACACGAATTAATGATCACCGTCACACAGACTTATTAACGTGAACATAACATTACTGTGTTAGTAAAGAATTACTGTGAGTTAACAAAGACAGAGTGACAGTACTCAGAATATCTGTAATCTGCACCACGAAGTCTCGGCAAGGTCGCAAATCGCCCAGACAGATAGTCTGGCGATCCCGTCTCCTCTACCACCGGAGAACAACGTCATGTCTCTTCATTAATGAATAAAAGGGTTACATCACTTCGCTACGCCCTTTCGGTGTGTGCGGTATATGAGAATGTAAAATTACAATGTGCCAATCCGGCAGCCTAACACTGGCACGCACGATGGACTTGAACCCGCAAAGAAAACAAAATTAAGGCTCATCTACGATGCCTTGGATATACATGGTTCTTGCTAATTTGAAGATTCTGGTGATCTTCTGTTTTAATGAACCCAACATCAGTTTTAATGTTTCTGGCTCTGCCAACTGTGCGTCAGTGCGTACTGAACTCACCGAAATAACCTGACTGAACAGAGCATCGGTCTGAGTCTGCAAAAACGCTTCTTGTAAATAGAAATCATTAGCTGATGCAGCATCTCTCTGTTGCTTCACATCCGCAATTTGCGCATCAATTTGAGACAATCTCTCGGCTTGAGCTCCTAGCTGCTTCTCTTTGCGTTCCAATTCCTGAGCTTGATATTGAATTGTCCTATAATATGCATCCCTTTCTTTCATAGTCCCTGCTAAGTCCTTCTTAAGTTGAATTGTCAGACTCGTCTGTGCTTTTAGGGCAAAATTCGCCTGAAAAAGATCGGCAGAGGCGGTTTGTAATTGGGCAGTAGTCTACTTAGCCAAATTAGCCATTTCTTGTCCTCTCTGCATGACCTCATCAAGCTCTACTCGAGTTTCTTCTAAAAGGTTACCAAGAGCAATCGGAGCATCCTCCTTATCTTGTACTAACTGATTTAATTGCTGGATTTCTTCATCACGAGCAATTAAAAGAACATCCTTGGCTTTTAACTCAGCCAGAGCAGCATCTCGTTGGGCAATCAAGGAGTCCTGCTATGCAATCCTTGTTTGAAGTTGCTGAACCTGCACCTACAAAGCATGGTTCTTTGCCTTAACTGCATTTGCTTCTTCCTATAATGGAGCGATATCGGCTTCTAACAAGTCAACTTTCTCTTGGAGTTCTTGCTGAATACTGTCAGTTGCCAGCTTCATTTGGAGAGGTAATTGTTGAGAAAATTGGATCAAGAGACGACCCATTGATTCTAATTCATTAAACATTGGAACTGGAAGAGTAAGAGGAGGAATTGGCTGGGATGAAGAGGCTGATAATAGGTGAGGGGAAGGTGGTGGAGTAATTGGGAGAAGATGATGAAGTAGCGGGTGCGTCGGGAACAATAGACTCGACGGGGACAACGGGCTCAACAGGATTCATGGGGGAAGGAAGTGGGATAAGGGTATTTAGCAGGAAAAGTATACCAGTTGGATTCTGTTTGGTCGCCTCCCTTCTGTCAATCACAGCTTCAACCATTCGTTAAGAACTTCTGCAATAATTTCCTTCACAGCTTCTTGAATCTGCTGATGAGAATCCTCCCGAGAAGAAACTTCTTCAGAGTCTTCGGTATGAACACCATGTTCCTGCTGCTTAACTGGAGAAGAAGGGTTAGAAGAATCGACATGAATGGATGTAGCAGTGTCGTGGAAGACTTCTTCTTCATTGCCAACCGTTGATCCCTGCACCTGGCTCTCAGAGGGACTTATACGTCTGCGTTTCCGGTGAAGAAGTTGAAATAGATCCTCATCGTCATCATCCGCGTCTTCGAGCACTTGAGTAGATTCTTCATGGAACAAGATGGGAGCGGTTGGAGGTGGTTGCACAGCTTGGAGCACCGGAAAAAGAGAAGTAAGGATATGGGGTAGACGAGAACGCGGAAGGTCACCCTTATTGACTTGTTTAATAACCGCAACACATTCACGGTGAATGCACCAGAAATAAAAATAAGCAAAAATTGACAGACTCGCGAGAAGCCATGTCTATCATCGAATAGAAGGGGCGCGAGATACCATAAGTGCGTTTTTGCAAATTCAAAATAGCGACTAAAAATTGTAGATCAGTTCGCTCTGGTTCGGGTCTACACAGAATGGCATACTCATTAGATGAGTGTCGGGGGAACAACTCTTTCATGGTGGCTACAGGAAGAAGTGGATCATTCTCCAATCCTTCCATAGGGAGGCGAAAAGCGTCAGCAAACAAAGCTAAAGTAATAGCAACACAGGATGGTAAGCAGGCGATGGGCCAACACTACTCTGTAGCAGGTATAGAGGCGATGGCAACAATGATTTGTGCATAAAATGGTTGACACTCCACTGAATGCCAAGGCAATTCAGCGAAATTCAACAAACCGCGAGTGCGCAAATACTCACTCACTTTTGGAGGGAATCCTGCACGAAAAGTAGCGACATTTGTTAAAGCTTCCATAGTGCGCACAAGTAAGCACAAAAATACAGACGACAAGGAACACACAATCACACAAACACAATAGCGATTAACAAGAAAAGAAACAAGATTAAGTAGTCACACAGGCAACGTTAAGCGGTCGAAAACCCTAATCATCATGCGGTATTGGAAAGATATCCGTCATAATTACGGCATGCATGTAGGAAAAGAAACAGTAACACAGGGAGGCGATTAATCATAATTAGATACCATAACGAGGAGATTACGGTCAGTGGTCAACCGAAATATGGGAAAGAAATAAAAAAAAAAATGACACGCGAAAAAGACAAGGTCCACATCATTGGTTATCGGCCGATTGCTGATATGGGTGAAGCTTAGATCCATTAATCACCTTCGGGAGGGGAACTTCGGTTAAGGTGGCCAACCTAAAAGTAGCGGGTCCCACCTGCTCAATAATTTGGTATGGACCGAACCACCGTAATTTAAATTTTCCAGCGGACCGATTTGCTTTAGCATTGTAAAATAACACCAGTTGCCCCATCGTAAACACAGGGGTCTTGAGGAAACGATCATGGGTACGAGCGTGACGAAGCTGAACTTCTTGAAGTACCAGAAAACTTTCCCAGTGCTGTTCATCCAACAATCTGAGTGTATCCAACTGAAATGGCAAGGATTCTTCCGGTAGCAATTTTTGAGCTAAGGCAACGCGTAGACTCGGCACTACTACCTCCATCGGTGCAATAGCTTCCAATCCATAAGCAAGCTTGAATAGGGTCATGCCAGCAGCTACCTTTTACGTAGTCCGGTATGCCCATAATACTGCCGGTAAAAGCTGATCCCAACATTCCAGACATTCTTGGATCAATTTGCGAAGCATATTCAACAAAATCTTATTGGTACTCTCTGCCAAACCATTGGCACGAGGATAATAAGGCGAGCTAAATTTATGGACAATCTGAAATGTCTCGGTCAATACTTGCATTAAGTGGTTAGCAAAGTGTGTACCTTGGTCCGTAATGATTTCCAGAGGCAACCCATAATGAGGAAAAACATCCTTCATCAGGCATTTAGCTACCGAAACTACTGTGGCTGATCGTAATGCCCAAGCCTCCGCCCACCGAGTGGCATAATCGGTACAAGTCAGTATGTAGCGATTGTTGGTGAGGGTCGAGGGTGGTGTTATTGGGCCAATAAAATCTAGACCCCACTTCTGAAAGGGTTCCAGTGGTAAGACAGGTTGAAGAGGAAAGAAGTGCGGCTGTAATGGTTGTCTAGACCGTTGACAAGTATCACACTACTGCACAAACGGAGTCACATCTTTGTACATGGTAGGCCACTAAAGCCCACTTTGCAGAATTTTTCGGTGAGTAAGATTAGCTGCGAAATGTCCACCCGAGGGTAATGAATGAGCCATGGCAATAATTGATTTGGGTTCATGTGGTGGGATACAATGAAGTAACACACCAGTATGATCCATGTAGTACAGTTGACCTACAATCAACCGGAATCTACGACTATAAACTGCAAATTTTTGCCGCAGAGCAGGGGGAGTTTGAGGAGGAAGACACCCGTCAGTTAGAAAAGTTAGTAATGTATCGTAGTATGTAGGGGGTACAAGAGGTTCTGTAGATTCTTCAATAGTTGGCTCAATAGTGTAAATTGCCGGTGTAGTTTCATCAACCCCCACCGGAGCTTCACCGGAATCCAACCGAGATAGAAAATCCACCAAGGCATGTGCTGTGCTGGGTCGATGAATAAATTCATAGTCGAACTCCTGTAATAATAAAACCCATCGCGCCAATCTCCCACCCAAATGTTGCTGCCGGACCAAATACACAAGTGTGGAATGATCCACGTGGAAGGTGAACTTTGGGCCCAACAAATAATGGCAAAACTTCTTCACAGAGTACACCAACCCGAGACATTCTCTTTCGGTCACTGAGTAGTTTCTTTCAGCAGGGGCCAAACGGCGACTTGCATAATATACAGGCCGAAACCATTTATCCATTTGCTGCATGAACACACTTCCAATAGCGATGTCCAATGCATCCACAAAAACATGGAACGGATGATCCCAATCAGGGGGTTGCAAAATTGGGGCCTACGTCAATAAAACTTTTAGACGATCAAATGCAGTTTGGCACTCTGGAGTCCATTCGTACTGCCGCAGAGCGCTAGTCATAAGCCGATTAAGTGGTGTTGCTAAATGAGCTAACCACCGTAAATGTCTGCCATGCCACCGGATTTGGCCCAGAAAGCGCATAACTTCTTTCTGTGTCGTAGGGATTGGTGCCTCCAACACGGTTGCAACTTTATCCCGATCGACTTGGATTCCTTGTGGAGAGATAATATGTCCGAGTAGTTTGCCACAAGAGACCGCAAAAACAAACTTTGTTGGATTCAAGCATAATCGGTATTCGCGACATTTTTCAAAGCAGCACCGTAAATGATAGAGGTGCGTAGCAGTCTTGCCAAATAAGGAAAAGTCATCCAAAAATACTTGCATAAAAGTAGTCAAGTAGGGTGAAAAAACTTCTTGCATCCATCGTTGAAACATACTCAGAGCATTCCTTAACCCAAACCACATTACAGTACAGCATAAACACCCCAGTTCATGATAAAAGTTGTTTTAGGTATGTCCTGTTCTGCCATCCTCACTTGATTATAGCCACTATATCCATCCAGAAATGAATACATCTCGTGCCCTGCCACCCTGTCGAGCATTGTGTCCAGAAAGGGGAGAGGGAATGGATCCGTGACAGTGGCAACATTCAGTTTTCGGTAATCAACACAGATGCGCAACTGTTTATTTTTCTTCAGGACGATCACGATTGGTGATATTCATTCAGCATGCTCGATTGGGACAATGACTCCCACCTTCAATAACCGATCAAGTTCTGCTTTGACCTGTGCTGCATAATTGGGGTTCATTCGGTAATTGAACTGTTTGATTGGCCTCGCCTCCGATTTGAGCACTACCCGATGTTGATAGATCCGCAGGTCCAGACCTTTCATATCTCGATAGTCCCAAGCAATAACATCGGAAAACTCACGCAGAAGGCATATCAAATCATCTTGAAATGTCTCTGACAATCTTGCCTTAATCTTTACGGGTCGCGGGTTAACCGCATCACCCAAATTATATGTTACTAACTGATCTTCTGGTACATAAAATTGTCGAGGTTTTGCTAGATTATCAGCAGACTGCAAGAGGTGATGTAAAGTGGCCCCATCCATAGTGACACCATCATTGACTTCTACATCTCCGGTCACTGGTACAACCGTACAAGCTGCCAGACTCCACTTGTCTGCTACGGATTGGAGATCTACAGTACCTAATGAGATCAGATCCTTATTGGTCTTCAGGAACGCTTCTTCCTCGTCGTCAGATAAGCCATCCAACATGTGGACTGGCTCCGCTATATATGGTCTTGCATGAAGCTCGCAGGGCTGCATGGCATCCAATTTAACTACATATTTATGGTGATTATCTTTAAAAGTTAACTCCTGCGCCGACCAATCCTATACAACTTTGGCTTGTTTCAACCATGGTCGACCGAAAAGTAGATTGTAGTCGAGGCTGGATTCTGGTAGTTCGAGAACGACAAAAGTCATTTTGAATGTTGTACCCTGCAAGGTAATCGGAATATTCCGTACGAGTCCCACCGGATGGACTCGGGATCGGTCTGCCATTCGTACAAAAAATTATACTCGCTCGATGTGGGTCCACCCCAATTTCTTGCAGAGAGCTGCAGTCGCAATATTCACACCTGAACCACCATCAATTAGCACTTGAGTAATCTTTTGGTTTTTATGCCAGACAGTGATCAATGGGACTGAATGATCCACCGTAGAATCAGCTTCCGGTTGTATTGTTGCAGTCGTCGGAGTACAGGAAATCCGAGACTAACTTGCTGTTGGAATTGCTGCCTGACTCCTGGCACCAAGGCGAGCAACTATCCCAAAGGGAGTGTAATTGAAGCCTTAGATAGGATATCCCATATCGGATCTATTTGGATCGTACTTCTCACTGATTCTGATGATGATTCTACGGTTGCTGGGGTAGAATTTTGTTCATTCGATCTTGCCTTAGGCAAGAGAACCTGTGTTACCGGAATTGGATCAGGAAACAAACTTGGCTCTTTAGCTATCCATTGACTAGCCTTTGTATACATTCACTACTGCTCATGGATACCAGGCTCGAACACCTCAGCTGCGGGTTGCAACTGCTTACCCGATCTGGTCTGAACCACTACTGCTTGTGATTCAACTGGTGAAATATAGACCATGTTGGTCATTGGGTTTTGCCACTCCTTCCTTTTGTCGTACTCTGCTGTATCCTTGCAAAATCTACGGATGTGGCCAATCTCACTGCAAAAATGACATCGAGGTGGTGGAAGAGAAGTACCTTCCGCTGATGTACCCGCCTGCCATCGATTTGAATTGAAATTGGTATTCCGTTGACCCCGGTAATTTCTATATCCTTGCGACTGATTGGTTCGCATCTGTGGTGGCACATAATGGGTTGCTGGCTGACCTAGTTCTTGTATGATGGCGTTTACAACTGCTCTGCCCTGCACCTTGTCATTATACACACAGTTTTCCGTCGAGTGTCCTGTTGTGTTGCAGATGGCACAATACATCTGGTTAAGGGCACATGTAGCACTGGTGTGCCCTAGATTTTTGCACATGGTGCAATACATCTGTTTAGTCAGATCATCCACTACGTTCTTACTGGCCTTCAGCCATTCCAGGTCTTCTGTAAATCCTCCAACTTTATGCTCTAGTTGCAGGGCCATCACAATAACAACATCCAGTGTCATTGCACCCACACAGCGGATGATCATGATTTGTTTAAGCTGCGGACTCAGTCCGTTAATGAACCATTGGGTTATAACATCGTCCGGTAGATTAGCGTGTGCCAGAGGCAGCTGCCTTAAGTGAGTTCAAAACAATGTTGTGTATTCTTGAACAGTCTGATGCGGTTTGTGTTGATTGTTCTGCAAATAATCGAAGATTTTGGCAGGATTTTTCTTCAACCGAAACCTCTATAAAAACACATCCCTCACAGTATCATAGTTAACAAAATGATTAATATCATACTCAGTCAACCACCTGGCTGCTTCATCAACTAAAGTGGCTTGAAATACGATGGCCTTGTACGCCGGATCGGGTGGATGATTGAGCACTGCATAGCTTATCTCAAAGGTACGCACATGTGCATTAGGGTCGTCACCCGGGAATCCATCGAACTTGGTATAAGTCACTCCTGTTGGAACCGGTCGAACTGGTATAATTGGTTGCAGTTGCTGTTGTTGTTGTTGCTAAAACTGTGGTTGCGGTTGTGGGGGTGTCTGTTGCTGAGACTGTGAACCACTCATAGTACTATTATGAGTAGTGTTGTTGTTATCTGTCTGTTGAAGAGGTGTCTCTTGTCCTTCAGAATCTGTATTGTCAGACTGCTCATCTTCCGGTTCAAAAAGGGTGTTGAATCTCTTACTTATCTCCAAATCGAATAACCTATCCTCAACCTTGGTATCAAAACTAGGTAGGCTTGCACCGAACAGTGGCGAACGTAACAAGGATCCACCAGGTAGTACTGCGGTGTCACCGAAAAACTTCAAATTTTCATTAAATGGTACCGAACTCCCATCGAAAGTTATCGAACTTTCACCGTAGCAGGTTATCTTTTCACCGAAAACGATCTCACTTGGTAACACAACTTTATCACCGAAAGTAGTCGGATTCTGACCAGATACTGTCGAACCAACTGCGCACTGCAACTCTGTACACTCAAAAGTCACTAGACCTTCTTCTGAATGTACTGAAATCACACCGAAATCTACCGGAATCTCATCATGTGTCACCGAACTGGTGCCGGAATCACCGCGAACTGGCTTCGATCCTTCGACAACTAGGCTTGAACGGCCTGCACTTCTACTGCTTGGGGGTATCCCTAATAGATTTGGAACTGCCCAGGGATGCTGGTCTCTCCTATACTTTGGATAAGACTCGTCGGACCGAGTAACCGGCATATATCACCTCTGCACCGCTTGCCTTATGCACTACTCTACCTTTACTGATTATTCTCAATCCATTGCCATCTTTCCACAGACGGCGCCAGTGTTAAAAAGGGGGACTTCCATCATGTCCACTTTTCAATCTCTTTTCGAGTTCTTGGGGATGGTAGGGGTCTGACAATGCAGAGGCCCTTTATCTGATTTTCCCAACTTAACTATCAAATTAAGCATCACACTACTATCCAATATAACTTCTTCTACACCGTATTACTGTTCGTATTTTGGTTATTCCTTACACTGTATTTAACGCACGAATTAATGATCACCGTCACACAGACTTATTAACGTGAACATAACATTACTGTGTTAGTAAAGAATTACTGTGAGTTAAGAAAGACAGAGTGACAATACTCAGATTATCTGTAATCTGCACCACAAAGTCTCCGCAAGGTCGCAAATTGCCCAGAAAGATAGTCTGGCAATCCCATCTCCTCTACCACCGGAGAACAACGTCATGTCTCTTCATTAATGAATAAAAGGGTTACATCACTTCGCTACGCCCTTTCGATGCGTGCGGTATATGAGAATGTAAAATTACAATGTGCCAATTTGGCGGCCTAACACTTTGGAACACATCCGAAGAATGAAATTGAGGAGAGAACGTGTAGTTCAACCTAGGACAGATGCTTATGATGCTCTGAGATATCACACGGCCATGTGTGAAGCATCAAGAGTACGTTCCAATAGAATAGTTGACCGACGTCCTTTCGTGACCCTAGAGATAAGACAAGGAGAAAGTGCAAGGATTGTGAAAGCATTGATTGACTCAGGTGCAACCACTAGTGCAGTTGGACTTTGTTACTGTCAAGAATTGCAATTAAGCATCAATCCTGTAGAGGCATATCTCATAGAATTGGGAGGTGTGGAAACCCCTTGCATGGGCGAGGTGGAGCTTCCCATCAACATTCAAGATGTTCTCATGACAGTAAAGGTGCTAGTGTGTCAAGATGAGGATCTCACTGAGCCTCTTGTCTTGGGTCAAGACTGTATCTACAATCATGTAGTCAACCTGAACCTAAGAAGTGGACTTCTTCAGGTTTGGGTAAATCAAAATTGCATCACCATTGAGTTAGAAAATCAAGCACTCAAGGAACTAGGAAAGGCACCAACTCATGGTCCTTCCAAGAGTACACATGAAGATAAAGATGATATTCTTGTCCAAAACTTTGTGATGCAAAAGGAGGAGGTTCTTAGTAAAGAATCAAGGATCAGATGGAACTCCCTTCTTTTCCAAAAACAAGCGGAGCAAAGTAGACAAGGGAGCACAAGAAGCCGTGGAAGCAAATGGTCTATGCTCATTGTCAATGGAATGAGCGAAGCGAGATGACTCAAATGGTGAAGCAAATTTTGATTTGCAAGGGTGAACAACCCCCTGCCCAAGAGATTGTACTCCAAAGATGCACCCAACCAACTATTCAAGGAAGAACTACAAAGAAGGAGTATTTAAGAAATCTCCCAACACAAACCATTTCTATTTGGTCCCAAAGCGGTCAATGAAGGCTTACTCCAATGAATGACAAATTTGGGTGCCCAAGCCCTGCTTACAGGCTCAAGTAGCTTCACATAAGCTCACAAGCCTGAAGCACTGATCACAATCATCCACATCATGCACTTCTGAACATACATCTGAATTCCAACACTCCAAATGTGCGATCACACCTAGGATTGCTTGGAAATGGGTACCCAAAAAGTCCCAGATCCAAAAAGACATAATTCAAAACTATAAAAAGGTCATCAGAGCTGAAAGATCCTATCTCACACCCACAATTTGGAGATTTAAACTCTGTGTTAAACTGCCTGACCCCATCATGTAAACTATTATGCATAGTTGTATATGCATTCGAGTACAATGCACATCCAAAGTATGCATCTAGGGACAAACCACTAACTTTCTAACTAACACTCATAGTCACGCAAAACATCTCACTCACTAACTCCATAACCACATCGGTAGCATATTGGTTTTGTAGAGGGAACACAAAATTATCTTGTTTTCTATGCAATGCTAATTTGGCTTTCTTCTTCCAATAGATAAGCTTAATATGGTTGACGTAGCAAGAATCAACTCTTAGGCAGGAACTAGTCAGCAGGTGGTTGATATGGAAAGTCTACCAATCATGCCTGAAACTACTGAAAGATCGGAGGAGTTGTAGGCCATTCAAATTATACATATACATGACCCACCAAGCGGCCATAAGATGCCTATCAGTAAAGCTTCTCATTGGTTTAATGAAGTCGTAGGACCCTTGGGAGAAGGATCGTACCTTTGGGAGGTGGAATTAGGATTCAATGGAAAGTAAGGCAAGTATCATTTTTTCACAAGGGAATTTGAAAAGTTACAAAATGCAGAAGGACTCCGCCCTGTGTGGGAGAAAGTAGGATTGGACACATACGTCGGTGCTCAGATCCCAAAGCCTGACTTCATGAGATGCTACTATCTTATCAACACCTTGACTTCGAGCAAGCATCCCAAAGGTACGAGCACATTTGTGCTCCCATCTCTAGCAAGGGGAAATGAGATAAAGAGGTTTAATTTATCCAACAACTTAGTGTGAGAGACCCTAGACATGAGAGGCATGCATATACCTACAGAGAAGGAGGTCCTAGTGCCCGAAAGCATGAAGACTTGAAGCCTCACCAAGCTCAAGGACATGGTGGCCATGACACCAAACATTGCAGTTCACTTGAGAATGTGCATGCAACATTTTGCATTTCCAACACAAGATAGGTTCACCATGCCACCTAAGAAACTATGATTTAGCTTACACCTTGCAGAGACACAGAACCTCACCATCAACCTACCTCACTAGATCATCGACGAGATACACTTGGCTCACAAGAGATGGCCACGTAAATCAATCTTGTATGGATGTTGCGCTTTGGCAAGAATCATTTACAATTGTTTAGCTTATGACATTCCTCTTCAGAGGGCCCTAATGTGGAGCAGAGTGCAGCATTTTAAAGGTCGAACATCAACTGGACCCCCTTCCAAGAGGATGAGAGGGACTATACAAGTACCTTGTGCTCAACCCCATGGAGCAACACTAACCCTCGACGTCATCCACCCACCTCGAAGGATCAGACGATTCACATTACGAATACCACAAAAAAGCTCTAAAGGTCCCCATTTGATATCTCCACCCATTCTCATAGATCTAGAATTCCCTGGAGGAGCACCCTTGGAAGAGCTCACCAAATGAAGACTTTGAGCAGATTTTAAAGGACGTGAATCTTGAAGCAGAAGAAGAACAACATGTGGAAGGATCTCCATTGCAAGGAACAACATCACAAGTACTTGTTACACTTGCTGATGTGGAGGAAGAAGAGGATGAAGATGGGACAGAAGATGAAGAATCTGAAGATGACGAGGAAGGGCATGACGAAAGATATCGAGATGAGCAGGAAGGAGTACCAGAACTCGCATGTGCTCTAGCATACACAACCCAGTTGCACATGTTATACAACATGATCGGAGTAGTGCAAGAGAGGCACATACTTTCCTTTGCATCAAGCCAATCCCTAATAGAATAGATGTTAGCAGATGAACGAGTGGACTCGCAATTCATCACTTCCCTCCAACTATTGTCTGAATCCTTAGGAGTTCAAGAGGCTATCTACACAGCCGTTTGACAATTTGTTCGATACGACTAGCGTAGAGTTGATACACAACCACGAGAAGGAAAGAGCATATGAATACTAGCAACCGAACCTGCCACTTCCATAGAGCCCACAACTACCCCCACACCCACCATTGACCTCACTACTGAAACTTTTGTATAGACATCGCCCATCTCACCCCTGCACCCTCCATCTCCCCCTTCTCCACCACCACCGCCTCCCACCAAGGAACAAACTGCAGTCGTAACAACTACCGTCACCCACACCCCAACCTCATCCACATCCTTCTCCTTCCATGAGCCAAACTCACAAGCCACTCTCTTCTCTTCCATCACCAATCATTTGTACACTTTGCCATTTTTGTCCTCCGACCCCATCACTGGCCATCCCATGATACCTAGCATTGTAGGATACCCTCAACCCACTGATGGCATTATTGGTCTTCCAACTTACCTCCCTTCGCATGTAACCCCATCCCATGATCCTTACTCTCCTTTCACATCCTGAATCTTTTCCCACACCATAGTCGCAACCATCACCCCATCCCCCTACGTCTCATTCATGGAGGATTTTTTTCACCAACATAATACGCAATTGTTCCAACAACACTCACCCACACTCACTTCTCAACACACACACACACACACACACCATGATCACTTCACCTACCATCCCCACATACATGGTAGCACCTGCATGCACCACATTGTCAGATCCTATGGACATTTCACCATCCACAGTGCCACCCCCTCCCCCCACTCTTCCACCATCCCCCACTCCTCTACCACAAACCTCACCAATCACCACATCATTGGTAGATAGAGCATACACAACCCCCATTCCCAACCCCATTCCCTTTGCATTACACACTATTTCCCCTACATCTCATAATGTAAATAATATGTCTAATACATTAATTCAGTGTGCACACCAACTGCAACAAACATACCACCAATTGGAAGAGTGCAATGCTGCCTTCCAGGTAGAGTCTCAATGACTACAAGCTAGAGTCGATATCTTGGAGGCTCATCACCAGTCACTCCTAGCAGAACATACCACTTTACAATAGGCTCATAGTGAAATGGAGTCAAAGTTTTCAAACATAGATGATCAAGCAGTCAAGGACTTAGAAAACATGCTTGAAGCACAAATGCTCATAAATGCCAAATTACGTCAGAATTTAGGACTTCTCTAAAAACACATGGCCACGACATTAGAAGAGAACAAGTGCCTCCAACAGCAAAACTAAGATAACCTTGAAGCTCGCTATGGAAGGCAACTCAGGCAAAGAAATTAGTCCAACAAAGTACTGTGTTGTTCCCTCTAAAGATATCAGAATATTAGTAGAGGAGCATGCAAATTTTTTGGAGTCCTTTGAAAAGTTAGAATCAGAATTTGCTGATCTAAAGAAGCAGTTAGCAGATGCTAATACAACTTAGCAGGACTCAACCATCCCACGGCAATCTACAGAAGAATTAAAGGCCCTAAAGAAGCAGGTGGTAGAACTACAAACATGTTTATTACCATATGAAAGGCCGCCCTCACTAGTTGAAGAACCAGAAGCTAAAACGGTAGTTGAGATTCCTATCAATGAAAGTTATGATAAGCCATACGAGCAAATGCCAGTACCTGGCGGGCGACTCACTTTAGAGGGAAGAGACACTTGGGAAATTGAATTCCCAGATTGGCTCAAGAGGATCGAGCAAGTAGGACAAACCCATGACGATCGTGTTGCAGTGCAGATTCAATCCCTCACCAATCTGGAAGAAATCTTTCTCAAATCTTCTTACTTTCAGCACCTATCCCATCAGTGATTAATAACAACATCAGAGTCACAATACATGCCCTACTTTGTCTTATTACATGACTATAATGCTGAAATTAAAAGGCATACAGGGAAAGAGCCCACCTTTGCAACACAGTTCGAGCCTGATGACTTACCTCAAAATGCACGTGTTGGCTACATCTTTCAACCTACTTGACTAGAATGGCTATTAACCGACTACCTTGAGATGATGAGCACTTGGGCCACCATGCCACTATATATCAAGTATAACCCATGTTATTGCCCAGTGGTCCGTTGCAGATCATGGCAAGCTTTTGCAATCAAAGTACGCAACAATAAAGGATGCTCTGCTTGGGTCAATTATCCATATTTTGCTCCACCTTGAGGGCCACCAACTATAGCATATATGATATCCACCATATGATACTGGTCTAAATGCTTAAAGAATGTGCCAGACATCACAGCGAAGATGTGTATGAAAATATTTGAGCTCATGATAGTCGTCTTCAAAACCTTTCAAAAGGTCTAGGCTCCATACATCTCCGCCCTAGGATTTTCTGCAGGAAACAAAGATTTAGTATACGACATGAGCCAGACCCCCTCTGTGAACATAATCTTTGCATGGCATGTGTGCATAAAGTATTTACCTACTCGCTACAAGCAGACCTTTGAGGAAATGCTCTCTACAAGGTTCTGGGAATATCATTCTAAAATTTGTATTCCCGGACCAACACATTTGCTGCATCTCTTTGCGGTAGAACAAGCCATTCATGCCGATCAACTACATGTACCAGATCTGGACATTCCAGGTCCAATCAATTGGGATAAGCTCATATATAGATTTGGCTCGAGGATTATGCATTCAAGAACATCACCTAGCCACAGAGGTTGTCGAGTATTACATCAAGCACTCCCACCAACAAGGGTTTATCAAGGACGACAGATGCAAGATGGTAGCAGCTAGAGCAAAGAGATGGACCAAGTAGGCAAAGCAATCAATGCAGATCTGGCAAGTAGGCCATATAATTTTTCATGAAGAAATATTTCCCAAATAGTGATTTTAGTCACTTCACACCATTCTAAATACCATTTTCCATTATCCCTACTCCATTTTGTGCAAGCCGAGGAGTCCTCAAGCTTGAGGAGTATTAGAAGTAGCCATGTACCGATTCACATAATTTTTAGACTCCATCTGAGCCCTCAAATAAGCCCTAGAACTTAATTTTTAACTAGGTCAGAGACTAGGTCTGGACACGGCCAAAAGCTAGTAGAAAACTATAAAAGAGCTAGAGAGCTCATTTTTGGGGTTAGCTTGTTAGTGATTTGAGCTTGTGTAAGAGACTTTTTGAGTAATTCAAAGAACTCCATTGTTCCTCTCTTTTTCTTGCCTTGTGTGCACGCATGTGCGTGTATGTGTGTGCATGCTTGTGTGCTTCTCACTCACGCACTTGTGCCATCACTTGCTCATAGTCACCATACTAGTTCTCACATCTCCATGGATTGACAATTATGAGGTGGATCTCCTCACGTTGGTACTTGCCATTGTGGTAGAGTGACATACCATCTGGCTTCTCTCATTAGAAAACCCTCACTAGGAACTTCTAGATTTTGATGGTCATTTAGAGCATCTAAATAATCTCACTCTTAGGTATTGCTTCATCTTTATCGGAGCTACATATCTGCTCCAAGTGGTGTGAAGCATACTCTCTAAATGGGCAATCCTAGTGCTCATGGTTTCGATGGTATCTTTTGAATGATCAACCATGTTGCTACCTTCTCTATGAGGTGAAGAAGTCTACAGTGACCATCACATGTGTGTGGGACAAGGGCTAGGCATAGCCAAGGTCCCTAGCTCAGGGGATATCCTAAGGTACTTGAAAGTTAATGGGAATGAGTGTGCATGATGGCCACGTCCACACTCGAGCATTTTAGATCATTTCTATTTCATGTGCAAGAGGATATGAAGGATGGGAGGTGAGTTGCACACAAAACATTCATATTTTCTATTTCCCAAGTCGTCTTTTGGAGAGTTTTTAGGAGCTTTTCCTACAGGATATGTGCTATGCACATGCTCAACTACACGTAGGGTCCACCATTCAAGTCCTTGTTCCACTAAATCTATCTTGCTGATTGATATTAAGAGGCCACATCCCACCACCCATCCCACCCATCAACACTTCCTCTCTAAGCACTCCTATGCATTCCCCCATTTCCTCATAATCCCTATCACAACAATTTCGATACATCTTTCAGACCCCACCTCGTACTATTTCACCACTTCTTGTGTTTGTACTTGCACTAGGCCCTAACCACAATTGACCTTCACCTCTCCATCAACAACCATCTTGATGGTGATTTAGCAAGCACTGTTGGCAGTGGTCAGGGCGGTCATGGACTTACAAGACAAGGGAGCCAACGTGAAGGGCCAAGTAAACAAAGCAGTCAACGAAGATCTGGCAAATAGGCCTATCATTTTTCATGAAGCTGAAGGTCAAGGACAAAGCACAAGAGAACATCAAAGAGGTGGACACACAAGAAGAAGGAGAAAGTAGGGAGCTCCAAGAAGTCTATGTCAAATTTTCAGAAGAAATCCCTACAAAAATAGTGATTGTCATCACTAAAAGCCATTATAAATACCAGTTCATATTTTTGTAGCTCCATTTTTTGCAAGCTGAGGAGTCCTTGAGCTTGAGGAGCATTAGAAGTACCTACCTATCAATTTTCATATTTTTTAGACTCCGTTTGAGCCCTCAAATAGGCCCTAGAACCTAATTGTTAACTAGGCCGAACATTAGGTCTGAAAAGGGCCAAAGCTACTCAAAAACTATAAAAAGAGCTAGAGAGCTCATTTTTGAGGTTAGCTTGTTGTAGAATTGAACTTGTGAGAGCACTTTTGAGTAATCTAAAGAACTCCATTGTCTCTCTCTTTGTCTTACCTTGTGTGCACGTGTGTGTGTATGTGTGTGCATGTTAGTGTGCTTCTCACTCACACACTTGTGCCATCACTTGTTCGAGGTCTTCATACCATCCTCACATCTTCCCATATTGACATTAAAGGAGGTGCTACTCATCACTGAGCTACACCAAATTTTGGTGCCATTGCTGGGGATCGAGCTTCGAGGACGAGCGTGTGATGCTAAGACATAGAGTTGAGACGTTGGAGTCATAGGTATTTTCTTCACTTTTATCTACTTTCTTTTGTTCTTTTCATCACCATCATCATCATCACCATCTCCCACCTCCATCTCCATCATTGCAAAAAATTTCAGTTTTTGGTAATGTCACCTTCTCCCTTCCATTTCCTTCATTTCACTTGTGAGAGAGAGCAAGAGAGCGATTTGTGTGCGCTATTTTTGCATGTTTTTTGAGTTTTCTTACAGGTTTTGGCTGTATCATCATCTCCAACAGGCCGTGCAGGTACGAAAAAGCTCTGCACAGTCTCCGGGGCATTGACCTCTGTCAATCGCGATTGATAGAAAAATCGCTCCTTTGGTAAAACAAAGTGCACCTCTATGACACACATCTTGAGCACATTCCAAATCACTTTTCAAAACTAAAAAATTCCGTGTTTTTCTATCAATCGTGACCGACACCGTCAATCGCGATCGACAACCATGATCGACAGAGATGACTGACAGACCCTGTCAATCGCGATTGACACTGTCGATCGCGATCGACAGCCACGACCGATACCTCTGTCGGTTGTGATTGACATCGTCAATCGCGATCGACTGAATTTTGACGATTGACACATATACTCACGTGCCCACATGTCCATCACGATGGACAAAGCCACGATTGACTGAAATTACGCCGAAATTCACGAAAAACATGTCGATCGCAATTGAAACCATCAATCACAATCGTCTGACCCCACGACCAACTCTCTCGATTGCGATTGACACTGTCAATCGTGACTGACGTGTCGATCGCGACTTACAAGCCCAATGGACACCTCTGTCAATCGCGATTGACAGACTTGTCGATCGCGATATACAGGCTTTTTCGGCCAAATTTTTAGGGTATTTTATTCTAATTTCTAGAGTAATTGTGGGCACAAAAAATCACACATGTAGAGCATTGTGAGGTCCCTACACTTGTATTTTGAGAAAAATCCTATGAACTATTAGCCTGTTTGAACTCTATTTTAACCCTAGAACCCTGAACTATCATAACTTTCTCATACGAAAACCATTCGGAGTGATCTTTGGTTCGTTGGAAAGCTCGTGGGGAGTACTTTGAAGTAGACCATACCCCTGGGTAAGAAACTAAGGGATCCCTAGAATTCTCTTCCATAAAGATAAAGGGAAAATTGATATCTGATTTACATGAATGGAAGTGATTTGTTAGGTCATTTGATTCTAAGTCTTGAGGTAACTTTGGGACTTTTACAGGTTTATTGAGAGCATCAAAGGGCATTCAAGGCAAGAGTGAGTGCAGGCTTGGGAACACATCTCCTAGGCTTACAAGGGCAAGGGATAAGCATCTCGAGGTTGGTTCATTCTCAACTTCATTTATGAATTCCTAGCTTAGGATAAGTGCGAGTAGTGCTAGAAGTAAGTCAGGGTGACGATAGGCATCTATCAAGTTGAAGACTACCTAAATACTCAAGTTCAAGCTGAAACATAATCTCTGTGTGATCGATAATTCTAAAGGAAAAGAACGTAATGTGGTACGATCAACATAAAGTGTGGAAAATCACCCAAGTATTCCTGACGACATGATACCAGACAAGATCATAAACACGATAATCAATTAAAAAAAAAAGAAATCAAGTATGTGATACAAAAGAACACAGCAACGAGGTTGTACTTGGGAAAACTGCGGCTATTCAATTAGGCATATGAACCTTAGATCAGGACGACACCTAGGGAGAGATAGACAGAGCCTTAGGTCTTCAGAGGCTAGTGTCAATCATACTGCTAGGTCTTGGGCCCAACAGTTGAGCCATTATTCGCACTACCCTAGCTCTGAAACTAGCGAGTCCGAGATGTCTCATGGTATGGAGAGACCCATAGGAAGTTCAGGTGTGCCATACTTACAAAGGCTTGAAGGCCCTTACAAGATGCAACTTGAATACCTTAGGACCAATCGATTAGGTGATGGCATCTATGAGGACGGCCTAGGAAGATCTATGGTTCAGATAAAAAACCCAAATCAACCCATTGGACTTGAACTCTCAGCAGTCAAGTTTGAAAATGGTGCATACTTGGACAAAGAAGGAACCATATACATAGTAACCAGTCACCCAGATAGAATAGACGAATTCGGGAATGTGATCCCAGAGATGGACTTAGGTAACCTAGAGCAAGGGAACATAGGTGGAGAGCCTAAAACACCTCGAGGCAAATAAATTCTTACTATAATTATCACACAAGAGTGGATTCCCCAAGACAATAAGAGCATAGATCTACTCTTGAACTGAGAGACTGATGAAACCTTTTGGAGGTATAAGCCTGATCAACTGAATGAGGTAGGAACAATCACAATCTATGAGTTCAAAGGTCCTGATAGCCCAGGCAAAGTGACCTATCTAGACAATACTTCAGAGAGGATCTTTGTGGTCACAGAACATGGTAGTCATGCTTACACTTGGAAGGGTGAATTTGTTTTTCCCCAACCAAGATCCAATGTCTCTTATGGCCACCGAGGATCTGGAACATCCCAAGCTCATGGGGCTCAGAGAGACAGAAGTAGAGATAGACCAGAAGTAAGCTTTGCCAACCCCTTGGGAAGAGAAAGGATGAGAACAGAGACGGATAGAGAAGAAAATGAGAGACCTAGAGCCCCAATAAACCAAAGAAATGTTGATGATTTTCTGTTGCCAAGGCCTAGAGAACACACTAGGACTTTGAGGCCAACTCAATTGGTCAAGTCCATGAAGAATTACTTCGATGGCACTGGAGACCCATATGATCATGTGGCTGAGTTTAGACAAGTCTTGAGAGCTGAACAAGTTGAGGACCTGTTCATGCAATACAATGCCTTTGGTCTAACCCTTAGGAACACAACCCTTACGTGGTTTCAACCACTAAATGAGAGACACTTCAGGAACATAGAACAACTTCTAGAAGCTTTCATTACCGAATTCTATAAGAGTGGCATAAGGCATAATACTTCCTCACTGATTCACATCTTCAAGCAGACACCTCAAGAGACCGTGAGACTTGCAGGAAGAAGGTTTAGGAGAGATGCCCTATTCCTGAGTTACCCACACCAGTGAAACAAGTGGCTTTATTCCTAGATGGACTGCTGAGTACAAAGTTGAGATCATATGTGTACTTGAAGGACCCTAGAACCATAGAAGAGTGTGTCCGCATGTGCATAGACATTGAGGATAATCTAGGAGAAGAATTAGAGCTTTCAAAAATCTACAAAGATTCAGATAGTTCTACTAGCCTCTCTTCCACGCAGTCTACATCTATAGAGGAACTCGCTGAGAAAGTAGCCCAAAAGCTAGGAGTCTTAAGTAAACAAATTCCAAGATTTTCCCCAATAAAAAGATGCTATACTTGTGGAGGTGACCATATGGCAAACGTGTGTCCCATTATGGCTCAACCCCAAGTGAATCGTAGTAGCCAATACTGCACCATAGAACGGAGATACACTAATCACACCGTGCAAGATTGCCCCTACAATAGCAAGCAGTTAGGCAAACCTACCCTCCGCCATATCCATAGTAGGGAAGATACTAGAACCAGTACCCTCCACAACAATATGGTAGACCACAGCAACCCTATCAACAACCCTACCAAAACCAACAAAGGCCTCAGCCTGTGTTAGCTCAGCAACCCCCTACCCCAACTAATGTAATTCCAGTAAAATATGCAGTTGTAGAAGAGAACCGAATAGAGCCATAGTGCCAATGACACCATTGCTTTCAAAGAGTGACCCGAGTGATCATAGTTTTGACTCTACTCACATGGATAGTCCACAGGCTTACTACATGCAGTCACCTGAGCATAGTGAGTCATATTACTCTGAAGATCGAAGTGAACCTGGTTGGGAGCCAGAGTATGCAAATGTCATGTACACAAATCCCAATGCTAGACCTCAACCTAGGCAGGTAAGACCCCCTCTTCCTAGAGGACCGTGCTTCAGATGTCAGGGAGATCACCTCATTCGTGATTGCCCCATGCATGCACCTACACAACCCCAGTCAGTGATAATCGAGGGCTTTTGTCAAGATTGCGGAAAGGAGCATCTCTTACGAGATTGCCCAAAGAATCCTAATAATATGCCAAAAATCACTCTATTAATATTATTGGGTTAGTTGTGGACTCTACAGGGAGTGTGACTTCCACCACACTAGTACAAGTGGTCACTAGAGCTCAAGCTTTGCAGCAAAACCAGAGTTTAGGAAAGGAAAAAAGTTCTGAGGTTAGTGAAATTGAGAGCATAACTGAGAAGAGGACTAGAGCTTGGAGAGATAGCCGTGAGAGAATGGAAAGGCAATGGGCAAAGAAAGTGAGTGAGCTGGAGGAAATTCTAAGAGAAACAAAAGCCAAGATAATTGAACTCACATCTCAGACTCCCTCTCACACTACCTCACCACCACCATTCCCATCTCCATTAAATCCACCACCTTCCAATCCACCTCACACAATCCCACCACCCCCTAGAGTAGGATCAGTCCTAGCAGATCCCACTCCCGAGGACGTTAACATGATGCTTAAGGCATATCAAGCCAGAATCCTAGAAGGGCCAAACATAACGGATCATGAAAAGTGTTACCCTAGAGTCGAACTAGAGCTTGAACGAACTAAAATTTGTGCTAAGATGGTGGAATTGGCTCAAACCATGTTTGAAGCCAGTCGCTTCTTTAACATCTCTAGTTTAGCTAAGACGCAGTTGCACTTTGATGGACTGCTAGAAAGATTGGAGAGGCTAATTGCATAGTCAAGAAAGGACCCCGCCTCTCAAAAAAAGGGCAAGCCAAGTGAAAGGCTAAGCCTTCTTGCCCAGGAAGCTTATGTGCCTAACTCCACGGAACCCGACACATCTTCTTCTATGAATCGGTACTCACCAGAATTCCTACGAGAGATTCAAGAAGAGAAATGGGCAAAAGAGAGTGAAGTTCCTCCTCCCATTGAACTTGTGGATGACACGCATGATCAATTCCCACAAGAAATTCCTTCCATTTATGAGGAGCGGGAGAGTACTTTATCTCATGAGAGATTAGACTTTGAGTTTAATTCCTTAGAGGAACTACCCCATTTCACAGGCCCATGGGAAGCTAAGTCTACTTGTATGAGAGCACCGACGGTCATGGTAAGAAACGAGGACTCAATCATACCTAGGAACACCGAGGTAGTGAAAAACACTAAAGTGCAGTGCCATCTCACCTTGGAAGAGCTACTCAAGGTTAGGCCAGCACTGTGGAAACATGTAGCTAACCAAGTGCCAAAAGTAGCAAAATCTCATTCCCGGGAAGGATCTCATAGAACAGTGCCAGAAATACCCTTAGACAAGATAGGAGACATGAGCGAAGGAGAAGAAGGAAACACCTACCTTCCCATTATCCATCAAGGATACACAACCAAGGCAATTTTGGACTCAAGCTCAGGAGTTGCAATTGCTACCACTTCCCTATGGAAGCGTTGGGGCAAGCCATCACTCATTCCAATGAGAATGAAATTGCAGATGGCTGATGGTCACATTGAGAGACCCTTAGGAGTGATAGAAGGAATAACTCTCACTACATGTGGTGTTGAGTTTGAGCATACATTTTCTATATGTGACTTTAGCAAAAATCATGCCTAAAGAGATGATTTTGGGAAGACCATTTATGCGTCAGTTACAAGTGGTACAAGATTGGGGAACCAATTCCTTGTATTTGCAACACTTAGGTGTCACGACCAAAGTCAATCTCAAGGATTACTCTCATAGAGATGTCCCTCCCATCCAATGGAATCCCATCCATGGAGCCAAAGATTATACTGAGTCAGTGCATTCCATAGGATTGGTATCCTCATGGATGCATGAAGACACCCAGTTATGGATGTGCAAAGTAGCAGTAGAAGAAGAGAAGAGAGAAAAGGCTAGAGAGATAGGTGCGAAGGAAACCCATAGATCAATTCAAGACCCAACCTATGCACCTGTAGTATTTCGTGACGAAGAATTTGATCCTCATGGCTGGGCGAAGATTTTAGCAACAATGGATGTAGCCATCAATGAAGAACAATGGACACCCCATTGTGATGAGGATGCTATGATATTTCAGTCTTCTCAATAGAGCCAATCATGGGTGATTTGGTTCTTGACGAATGCGAACCTAGCACTGATGCATTTGAGGATGCAAGTGACTCTTACCTAGAGTCAATCATTATGGACCCACTCTTTGCATTAGATGAAGAATACTTCTACGAAGTAGAGCTCATCCTCAGAGATACAAAGAGCTTATAAAAGAACTGAGGTTAACCACACAAGTGACAGAAAAGAATGAAGGAAATAAAAGAAAGAGGAGAGAAGTCACACAAGAAGAGGAAGAATCTTTGTTTGAGGTCCCCGAGAATTTCAAAAAGTATGAGATAGACAATATGAAAGTCATGGTAAGAATGCCTAAACGTGAGGCACAATCAGGAGAGGCCTATGATAACAAAGAAACCACCAAGAAAGTAGTTGTAGCCATAGAAGAAGGAGAAGAAAGATGCACGTACATAGGCCATGACCTGAAGGAGGAAGAAGAACATGAGCTAATAGCCTTGCTAAGAGAATACAGAGATGTATTTGCTTGGAGCTATAAGGATTTGAAAGGTGTAGACCCTGACATATGCTCACACACAATTCCCATGACCTCAGATGCAAAACGCTCTAAGCAAAAGCCATACACATATAATGATAACTATGCTACCAAGATTAAAGAAGAGATAGGCCGTCTGGTGGAGTTGGATTTATCTATGAAATTGAGCACACTGAGTGGGTATCCCCCATTGTAGTGGTGCCCAAGAGGAATGGAAATCTACGTGTGTTTATTAACTTGAAGAAGGTTAATGCAGCCACTATTCGAGATAACTATCCACTTCCAATTACCGAACATCTACTAGAAAGAGTAGCAGACAAGTGTTGTTTTGTGACAAAAGCTTGTTCACTAACAAGACTGCGGAAAATTGCCACTTGTTGAGCTCTAACGAACCATCATCAACTGTTGAGCTCTTGTACTACTTGTTAATGCAGCGAGTGAGCTTAACTAGCTAAAGCTCAACTACGGAATTCACCACGTTACAAGAACTAAGCTAGAGCGATATTAGAACACCTCTATAATCATCAGTAGCTTAGCAAACTTTTTGAAACTGAAAACTTTAACACTGTGTTTTGAACTCACCGAAATGTCACCGGAATTGTCACTGGAATGTCACTGTAATCTTACCGGAATGAACTGCAATTCTGTTTGTAATTACTTCAAATGATTGTAGATGAAGTAAGGAAGTAATACCCGAGCTTCCTTCAGTGAATGAACACTATCTGAAGTTTAAGAAAAAATTCACCAGTTCTAAATGCCTTTACTTTCAGACACATTACTGTGTGTACTTGTCCGGTTTCACAAAAGTCTTTTGATCAACTTATAGTTGAGACTACTGGCTTCAAGATGAGCTATCTTTCATAAAAAACTTTACACTATGTTGCGAGATCTAACTTGTAGATGTACCGGAAAATATTTACTGAGAAAACTCTAACTGTTAACTAACTTTCACAGTAACATGAAATTACTCAAATTTCTTCACATACGAAGAATGTGCCTCTCTTTGCTCATAGCTATGGAAAACTCTCCTACTCTGAGTAGCCTGCCAAGTCTGAGTCACTGTATGTTTTCAACTTTATATCTGACGTAAAAGCATAATATAATCCTTCCTTTATAGTTCTTTTAATATATCTAAGAACTCTTTGTCTTGGAACCCAATGTTGATCCTTCGGACAATGCATGAACTATGAGAGAACTCCTGCTGCATAACTGAGATCCGGTCTTGTTAGTGTAGCATAAATTAAGCTTCCCACTAACGACTGATACTTCCTCATATCTTTAAACTCTACACCACCATATTTGCTGAGTTTATGATTTACTTCAAGTGGTGTTGAAGCTTCTCTGCAATTCTCCATGTTAAACTTCTTCAGTAAGTTTAGGAGATACCTTTCTTGCGAAACATATACACCATGATTTGTATATGTGACTTCCATTCCAAGAAAGTATGATAACTTTCCTAGATCACTGATTTTGAACTCTTTTTCAAGTAATCTTTTTACCTCTTTGATTCCTTCATCTGAGGTTCTTGTGATTATTATGTCATCTACATAAATACAAATGTAGATCATACCTTCATCTGTTCTCTTAATGAGTAGACTTGCATCAGCCTTTGAGCTTTGGTGTCCAAGGTCATTGAGATACTTCACAAGTCTGTAATTCCAAGCTCATGGAGCTTGCTTCAATCCATAGAGAGCTCTTCTTAATCTGCAAACATGATCTGGGTAAGTGGAACTTACAAACCCTTCAGGTTGTTCCATGTAAACCTCATCTGATATATATCCATTTAAAAGTGCATTCTTTATATCCAGCTGACTTAGCTTCCATCCTTTTGATGCTGCTATAGCAATCAATGTCCTTATGGTTGACATCTTTGCCACCGGACTAAACGTCTCATCATAATCTATACCATGCGTCTGAGCATAGCCTTTGACCACCAGTCTAGCTTTGTATCTGGCTATCCTTCGATCTGCAAGTTTCTTAACTTTGTAAACCCATTTATTTCCAATCACTTTCTTACCATTTGGTTTTGGAACAAGTTCCCAAGTCTTGTTCTCTTCAAGAGCATTGCACTCCTCCTTCATTGCTTCTTCCCATTGTTTCTTACCTTTTGCTTCACTGTAATTATGAGGTTCTTCATCTTCCTTTACTAAGTAAGCATAGTTTTTCTGAGTCAAATAAGAAGTGTCATAGGAATACCTTGTTGGTTGTTTCCTTACTCTGTTTGATCTTCTTAGCTCATATTCTTCATGTGTATATGAATACATATCTTTATCAAATCTTCGTCCATCTTCATTTCTCATACCTGATCTGATCCTAGACGTACTTGCCTGCATATGATCTTCATCTTCATTCACCTGCATATGTGATTTTCCTTTTTCAATTCTTCTCATCTCTTCTTCACGTGTTTCAACATTATGCTCTTTATCTGTATACCAACTTTTTCCTTCATCAAATGTCACATCTCTGGAAACAGTAAACTCTTTGGTTAGAGGACTCCATAACCTATAACCCATCTATTTTTCATCATATCCGATGAACACATATTTTTCAGCTTTTGGTTCAAGCTTATGTCTCAGTTGTGATGGTACATAAGCACAAGCAACTGATCCAAACACTTTACAATGATCAAGTGTTGGTTTCTTGCCCCACCAAGCTTCATAAGGGGTCATCCCATTTAAAGCAGTACATGGTAATCTATTTACCAGATATGTAGCTGTATTTACAGCCTCAACCCAAAGATAATTTGGACAATTCTTCTCCTTTAGCATTGCTCTTGCAAACTCAATTAGAGTTCGATTTCTTCTTTCTGCTACTCCATTTTGTTGCGGTGTATACCTGCAAGTTATTTCTCTTTTGATACGTGCATTCCACAGATAATCATTGAACTCTCGACAAAAATATTCTCCTCCTCCATCAGACCTTAGTCTTTTGAGTTTCTGTCCTGTAAGTCTTTCAGCATATGCATGAAAATGCCTGAAAGCTTCAAATACTTCTGACTTCTCTTTCAAAACATAAAGAGTTATCCATCTTATTGCATCATCAATAAAAAAACATAATACCTTGAGCCGCTGATAGATCCTTCTTTTGTTGGTCCCCATACATTTGTATGTATGAGTTCTAACACATCATCGTGTTTATACCCTTTATTCTGAAATGGTAACCTGTGGGCTTTTCCCATCCGACAAGCTTCGCACTTGTGAATCATATGTTGGTTCTTCATATTCGGCAATCCTTTCACAGATTGTTTCTCCACCATAACTTTGATTCCTATTTCATTAAAATGTCCTAACCTCTTTATCTACTATCTGTCCCACACTAATCAGATTTTTTGGAATTGTTGGAACATACAAAACATTTGTTAGTAGGTCAGCTCCATTCTTACACTTTACCTTTCCAATTGACCTTACATTATGTTTTGTGTTATCACCTATCTGTACTGTATGATTTGAAATGCCTCCTTCAAGTTCTGATAATAATTCTATATTTCCTGACAAATGATTTGAACAACCAGAGTCAATATAGAATACCTTGAGATCTTCATTCTCTGATATACTTATCGAGTTCATCATCAACATTGTATGACTGTCATTCTGCGTATCATTCGCATAGTTGTAGTAGGTAGTGTTGTGAGACTGATTCTGTCCCCAACTTCTTGCTCCACCTCTACCATATCCGCCTCTTTGGCTTTGTCTTCCTCTTTGATATCTTCCGCTTCTGCCTCTACTGTTATTGTTGTGATTCTGACTTGATCCTTGAGAATTATGCCAGCAATCATGAGCCAAATGATTGCTTAATCCACAGATCCAAAAAGTCTTCTTGTTGTTAGTCTGATTACCTCTTCCTTTACCTCTACTTTTACTTCTGGCATTACCTCTTCCTCTTGCATAATTTGCTTGAGTAATCATCTCTTCTTCATCTTTTTCTTTACCTTTATCACATTTCTTCTTATTCTTTGCATACATAGCCGAACTATATCCTTTATCTCCATCTGCCTTCAAATCTTGCTCAAACGTTAGCATTAGTCTAAGCAACTGATTTAAATATGGTACAAAATGATTTAAAGAAAGTTCAGTTGAGAGTACGAAAGGTTTCGACCTTTCATATCCTCTCAGTCCTGCAAGCACTTGTGCTATCAACCTATGATCTTCGATATCTTCATCAATAGATCCAAGACTGTCCGCCAAGTCTTTCATCTTAGTGACATAATCACTAATGCTTTCACTTTGCTTTTTGTTGAACGTTGTAAACTCTGACCATAAGCTAGCCTTCCTAGCTTTCGTCGTATTTTGGAAATGATCTTCCAATGCACTCCATATGTCTTCCGCTTTCTCCAGACCTCTAATGTGCGATAGTAGATGATCTGTAATGGTATTGTAAATATAAGCTCTTACCGTTGCATCTTTCTTCTGCCACAGCTTCAAGGCTTATAACTCTTCTTTCTTTGGTTGACTGTCATCTTCGAAAGTCGGCTTCTTTTCTTCTGTCACATATATCATTAAGTCTTTACTTCCATGCGCATTACCCATGTGAGATAATTATCTCTGTCCAATTTGTCAATAGAGATATGATCCGCCATAATCTTCTTATTTCTGTTACTGCCGGTGAGTATAATGTTAAAAGGTTTTACCTTTTACAAACCTTTACCCTTGACAATTACTTCGGAATGCTTCTTTGATTCCGTTTGTTGTTGATCATCTCAACTTTCACCTTTCTTGTGAAAGTTCTTCGAATTCTCTTGTATCTTTACTTCCGTTTCTACTTCTGAGAAACCTTTTTCAGCTCTTCAGAACCTTTTTCTCTGATACCACGGTTGATTTGTGACAAAAGCTTGTTCACTAACAAGACTGCGGAAAATTGCCACTTGTTGAGCTCTAACGAACCATCATCAACTGTTGAGCTCTTATACTACTTTTAATGCAGCGAGTGAGCTTAACTAGCTAAAGCTCAACTGCGGAATTCACCACGTTACAAGAACTAAGCTAGAGTGATATTAGAACACCTCTATAATCATCAATAGCTTAGCAAACTTTCTGAAACTGAAAACTTTAACATTGTGTTTTGAACTCACTGAAATGTCACCGGAATGTCACCGTAATCTTACCGGAATCAATTGCAATTCTGTTTGTAATTACTTCAAATGATTGTAGATGAAGTAAGGAAGTAATACCTGAGCTTCCTTCAGTGAATGAACACTATCTGAAGTTTAAGAAAAACTTCACCAGTTCTAGATGCCTTTACTTTCAAACACATTACTGTGTGTACTTGTCCCGTTTCACAAAAGTCTTTTGATCAGCTTATAGTTGAGACTACTGGCTTCAAGATGAGCTATCTTTCATAGAAAACTTTACACTATGTTTCGAGATCTAACTTGTAGATGTACCGGAAAATATTTACTGAGAAAATTGTAACTGTTAACTAACTTTCACAGTAACATGAAATTATTGAGATTTCTTCACATACAAAGAATGCGCTCAAACTTCCACATGAACATGTGTTTTCTATTAGAGAAGATGTGTACAAAAATAGCTTGGCCTCTCTTTGCTCATAGCTATGGAAAACTCTCCTACTCTGAGTAGTTATTCCTTACCATCTCTCTCAGATGAATACCCAACATTTCAGGTTATATTAGTCATCTCTACATACGCAATCTCTGGGATCTTCTATATCACTATCCTTAGTTTCTATATGCGCTATTCTATTCCGGTTCTATATACTCTATCTTTTTTTTTCTCTCTCATATATATACATTTTGTCAAAACTCGTATTTCTGGAAGTTTCTATGAACTATATTACAGTCGTGAATTTTTCCCTTCACTAAGGCTTGATTTTTTGAATGCTTTGTTTCTGCTTCTCTTTGTCTTTCTTCACCTTTGTGTCTGTCTGTATGTCAAATTTGTGAGTGATTCTTCAACAGCAAAGAAGTGTACAACTTCCTTGATGGATTTCCTTGTTACAATCAGGTAGCCATAGCTCCAAAAGATCAGCATAAGATGGCTTTTGCAACAGAATGGGGCATATTTGCCTTCCGAGTAATGCCATTTGGTCTTACCAACACGCCAGCCACTTTTCAGAGGCTGATGTGCCATGTGTTTAAAGAATTCTCTAGGAAAAATTTAGAATTCTATGTTGATGATCTTTGTGCTCATTCCAACATTAAACAAACACATATACCTGAACTTAAGCAAACCTTTGACAAATGTAGAGAATATCAAGTCTGCTTGAACCCAGAAAAGTGTGTTTTCATGGTCAGGCAAGGCAAGATTCTAGGACACATAGTGTCAAATAATGGCATATCCACGGATGAGGAGAAAGTGAGAGCCATAGCAGAGCTACCTAGGCCAAAGAATGTCAAGGAAGTGCAAGCTTTCATGGGGCATTGTGGCTATTACCGAAGGTTTATACATATGTATGCTATCATAGCAAAGTCTCTGTATGCTCTTTTCACCAACTTTGAGTGAACTGATGAGTGTGAGAACTCCTTCAATGAACTTAAACGACGATTATGCTCAGCACCAATCTTGACTACACCAGATTGGAATAAACCCTTTCATGTGCATGTGGATGCATCCAATTATGCCATTGGATGTGTGCTTGCACAACCTACTGGTGAAGGTAATATGGATCTTCCAATTGCATATGCTAGTAGACAACTAAATGCAACTGAATGACATTATACCATTACTGAGAGAGAAGGATTAGGCATGGTATATGCGGTTAAGAAGTTTAGACATTATTTACTTGCAAATAAGTTTAAATTTTTTACTGATCATCAAGCATTGTTGTACTTGGTAAAAAAAACCCAACAATACAGGTAGATTGGTGAGACGGTTCCTCTAGCTAATGGAATACGACTTTGAGGTTGTGGTGAGGAAAGGCAAAACTCATTTGAGAGCAGACCATCTCTCTAGGCTCACATCTAGAGAGGCCCCACAAGGAGTATCAGATGACCTTCCTGATGCTTACTTGTTTAATTTGGAAGTCGTGCCGCAGTGGGCAAAAACATTAGTGCCAGTATTGACATACGGACCTAACCACCCAGTAATGAACACTCAAGATAGGGAGGTAGTAAAAGCCCAAAAGTACCATATCATGGTAGCGAGTATGTACAAGCATACAGATCAAGGAATATTAGCTTGTTGTGTGGAAGAGGATGAGTACAAAAAATGGTTTCAATTAGCACATGTGGGTGCATTAGAGCAACATTACTCAAGGCAAAGAACCTTACAAACATTGAGGAGACTTGGAGTGCACTGGCCGACTATGGAAGCAGATGTCCATAAGTTATGTAAGGAATGCCCAGCCTGTCGTATTAGACCACCTGTGGAGCACGCTACTTTGTACCAAGTGTCTCTAATACCAGATTGGAGCGAACCATTAGTAGCCTTTCGGAGGACGAAAACATTCCCTCAAGATATGACCCTCGCTAGGCAAAGAAGTTTAGAACAAGAAGCCATAGATTACACACTCATTGGTGATAATCTATACAAGCATGGAAAAGATGGATATTTGAGACTATGTGTCCATGAGAGTGAATATCTTAAGACTTTGGAAACTGCTCACCAAGGTGTAGCAGGTGGACACTTTGGACTAGACCGTCTGATTAAGGAAATTCTATTTGCAGGCTTGTGGTGGCCAACCATTCACATGGATGCACATACCTATGTGAAACGGTGTGACGTTTGCCAGCGAACTCAGTATCCTATATGCAAGGATGAGATGACACTGAGACCTATGATGGGTGGACGTGCATTCTCCAAGTGGGGAATAGACTTTGTAGGTCCTATTAATCCCCCAGCTAAGGGTTCCCATGCTGAATACATTATTGTGGCCACAGACTATCTAACCAAGTGGGTAGAGGTAAAAGCTACTACAAAGAACAATGCTCAGATGACTTCTAAGTTCTTATTTGAGAATGTGTTCACTAGATACGGGCTACCTATAGAGCTAGTAAGTGATAGAGGCACTCACTTCTTGAATGAAGTTATTGAAAATCTTCTTCAAGAGTTCTTGGTGATACACAAGAAGTCTGCTCCCCATCACCCACAAGCTAATGGGCAAGCCGAAAGCACAAATAAGATTCTATGCAATGTGCTGACTAAATTGGTGAATAATAAACGCTCTCATTGGGACAAACAGCTACACCATGCTATTTGGGCATACAAAGTTGCATATAAAACGATAATCCAAGCCACTCCCTTTCAAATGGTATTCGGCCAAAATGCAGTGCTACCATTGGACTTCTTGATACCTACATTGAGAGTAGCACAGGAGCACGAGTGGACAGGCCATAAGCTCTCCTCTCAAATCTTTGACCTTGAGCGACTAGGTGAAACGAGATTAAGAGCGGTAGCGGGAATTTATGCAGCCAAGAAAAGACAAAAAGCATATTTTTACGCACACGTGAAGGATAAGGGCTTAAAAGCAGGAGATCTAGTCCTAGTCTACACCTTGAAACAACATGCATGGAAATTAGAAAAGAGAGGCTATGGACCAATGATTATCAATAGGATCTCAACGAGTGGAGAAGTTCAATTAGCTACTCTAGAAGGTGATGTTCTCCCTACTTACATTAGCGGATGCAAAGTAAAGTTATATCAGGAACCCCTCACGGGAGAGATGTTAAATTGACTCAATATTGCAAAAAAACGTAAAGAAGAGGAAAAATGAATTCGAGAAGAAGCACAGGCAGAAGCATTGGAGTGCATCCGAAGAATGAAATTGAGAAGGTAGGGTAGAGATCAGCCTAGGACAGATGCCTATGAGGATCCAGGATATCATATGGCTATGTGTGAAATCTCAGGTGTAAGTTCCAATAGAATAATTGACCGACATCCTTTTGTGACTTTAGAGATAGGACAAGGAAGTAGTACAAGAACTATACGGGCTTTAATTGACTCACGTGCAACAACTAGTGTTAAAATTTCGTACTGTTAAGAGTTGAACTTAAGTCTCAATCTTGTAGAAGCATATCTCATAGGATTGGGAGGTGTGGAAACCCCTTGCATGGGCGAGGTGGAACTTCCTCTCTACATTCAAGATGCTCTTATGACAGTTAAGGTGTTAGTGTGTCAAGACGAGGACCTCACTGAGCCTCTTGTCTTGGGTCAAGACTGGATCTATGAGCACACAGTCAACCTAAACCTAAGAAGTGGACTTCTTCAGGTCTAGGTAAATCAGGACCGCATTACAGTTGAGTTAGAAAATGAAGCACTCAAGGAACTAGGAAAGGCACACACTCCTCGTCCTTCCAGGAGTACACATGAAGATGACGATGCTATTCTTGTCCAAAACTATGTGATGCAGAGGGATGTTTTTCTCAACAATGAAATCAAGGATACGATGGAACTCCCTTCTTTTCGAAAATCGGTAGAGGCACGGCAACCAAAGGAGTGCCAAGCACAGAAGAAGCAGATGACCTATGCTAAGAGGCAAAAGAAAGTATGAAGCAAGGTTTCTCAGCCACCGAAACAAGTGTGGGTGCAGAAAGGTGAGCACCCTACTATGGTCAAGCCACAACCATTGGCTCAACTTCCTATTAGTGATCAATAACAAAATACTAATAAGAAGTCTCACAAAAATTCTTCTACGAAAGCAAAGTCTATCTGGGTACCCATGAAGTCAATGAAGACCGACCCACAATCAAGACAAATTTGGGTGCCTAAGGCTTGCTTGCGGACTCAAATAGCCACATATAAACCACATCATCTACGACATGGTTCACTCAATCGCACAATTGATTTTCACTCTTATTCCACACACACAAATACATATTCGTCCATGAGCACGGGTAGAATCACTTGTAAATGGGTCCCTAAAAGGTCTCATTTCCAAGCAGACAGTCTGATAAAACCTTCCAGAGTCTCCACAAAATCAAAAGAGAAAGCCATCCACTGTGTTTGGCTGCCCAAACTTGTAACAAACCACCTGATCCCATTGTAAAAACACCTCCGCTTACTAACTGTATCCACATTGCACCCCACCACCCCCGATGCAGAAGAGGCACATACTTATGATTTTGTAAATACTTTTCTAAAATATGTTGAATATACCTTAACCATTAATTTAAATAATTTAGGATTGGAAAATTATGCTACTAACATCTTTGGTATGGGCACATTGAAATAGGTGAAAGCTTCATAAGCTAGAAGAATAGGAAAAGATCCAATGACGAAGATACAAGGAGCAAGTTTTCTAGAGAATAGTGTCATTTTTGTTCCAACTTTTTGGTCAATGAAGCCAAAAAAAGTGCCATTACACGTACTTGTAGGAGATATTTATACTTACCACCATGATACACATGAAGAATTTGTCAAAATCGTATATCTTATCTCCTGTAATATGTGATGTTGTGACCTACACCGAAGAAAGCTTCTCTATAGTCGAATGCAACATATTTGTGATGCCCTGATCATCCAGTGCAGAGCTTCAAAGGCTCGAACTACTGCACATGGTGCTATACACAACAACACATGAACGCCACTGGGAGCATAACAAGAGTGTGCATAGACACTTTTAAACAATGAGATGCATCAATAATTATACAAAGTGTTTATAAACACTTCAAAAACTGAGATAAATGCAGCGCGCTCAAGAAATTGCCATGTTGTATGACAAGACAATATAGTCTCCACATGAAGGTTACAATAATGAACCACGAAATGAGCACAAAATACCACCAAATGCAAGGGTGGGAGGGAGGTAAAGAGTGATAGAAAGGGTGGGAGGGTGAGAAAATGGACAAAATGAGGCCTCAAAGAGTAGCTATGATGACAAAAGCCTCTCTAAATGAGGAGAAAGCAAAGCCACCACCACTCAAGCACCACCACCACCAAAATGAACACCAAATGCACCACCAAGACCTCCACCTAGCGCTCTGATACCATGTAGAGAGTACGCACGCAGAAGCAAAATGAAAAGTAAAGTACTCTCACAAAACAAAGAATGTGTGAGACACAAAATGAGTAGACCATGAAATGGATAAACTCATGTGGATTAGAAATGAGCTTGCCAAGAGCATGGAGTAGGCTCCTCAAGCTTCTAACCAAGTACAAATGAGGGGAGAGGCCCTCCTTATATAGATTTGGGAGGCGCTCTCAAAAGTACATCATATGTGGGATAAGTCTCATGAAAGGAGAATGAATACAACTGGTAGAAGCACATGGCAAGGTACCCAAATACAAAGGAAATACAATATAAAATGGAAATAGACTAGAAATGGAGTGCCTCCTGGATACAAAATGGAGATGCACTCATGCGGATACAAATGTAGATGAACTAGGAGCAATCATGTCATCAACATGTATGTCATTGGGAAGGTTCTACTTTGAGCACTACTAAATGTGCCTTGAAGAAATTTTGGTTTCCCTTCTTTGTAATGTAGAGAAGGTATACATGAGTACATAATCTTACATATGTGTATGACATTGGGAAGGTCCTATCTTGAGTACTACTCAACGTGATGTCTAGTCCCTCACACAAAAGGGATTTACATGAATGCCAACCAGAGGGAAGGTCTGTGAAGATGTGCACATATGAAAAGCTAGATAAAGACTTAGTGCTCAAATAATTACAAAGGAAGGTATTACCACTAATAAAGTGGCATTGGCTAATCCTTTTACAAAAGCGCCTCTTATACATAGCTGCTTCTTAAAATATACACCGTAACTTGAGCTATGAAGGAATAAAAATCAATTGAGATAACCCCCTTTTTTATGATACATTTTGGGTGGAATTTCCGCAAAGAAAGTATAATCCCTAATCATCATCATCATCAGACTATGTTATTCTCACTTTCAGCTTTCTCTCTCTATTACACGACAACACATTCACTTCATTACACAACAACAGATTGCTTCCTTTCACTTTGTATTTTACTATGTTTTTACTCTCTTTAATACACGAGAGTAGATTCCTTCCTTTCTGTTCGTATTTTCAATGTGCATTGACTACAATGAACATAGTAAGAGATGGTTTTTTTTTTTTGGAGAGTACAAAACACACTCACACACCCAACCTCGTAAGGTAGAGGCAACCATCTATGAGGAACTCATAGATACATGTCCAGCCAAGACTTGAACTCAGGACTTCCTCCTAGAGACTCAAGGCATTACCACTTGGCTTCACGGGTTTGAACATAGTAGGAGACATTAAGTGACATCACTGCTTATGTTCTGTGTGATCATTCTCTCTTTCGTCTTGCATGTATGCCGACTTGTGGCTAGAGTAGTTTGATAGCTTCTCCTTCTTCGAAGCAACCGTAGTTATCAACTGCCACACATGGACTCCATATGCATCTTCTTTGTCGTCAGTGATGCAATGGCCTAGGCACGAAGCAATCTCTTCCATTAGAAGATTGTTCTGACGAGCTAGAGAATGCAAAGCTATGGAGCAGTGCGAGCAGGGAAGCAGAGGAATTTCCGCCACAGAGTTTACTGCATGCTTCTGCTTTCATGGGTCAGCTTTGGCTTCGGCTGTAGATACCCAATCTTCAGTTGCATGCGCTGCATAAAGACGCCATAGCTTCTCTTTCCTTGTTCAAAGGGCTTCCTTCTGATAATCTACAGGTGCAACTTCTAAAGCATCTCCCAAACTGACAAGAAGATTTGCGCAGATGCTCTTGACCTCCTTTGATCCCATTGAGCTCCTTGCCCAATCACTCTACCATTGCCTACTGTGTGGAAACATTTATGTGTCTCTCACGTACGTCAAGTCCACCGACCTGTTGTTCTGCAGGTACCAGTTAGAGTGCATTCCTCATAGCTATATATGCCCTATTCTTATCACTACTAGGATTGGCATCCACTCGACAATACTGAAGGCATGCCATGCTTCACCACGCCCAACACATGCTCAACCATTCTCTGATATATATATATATATATATATATATATATATATATATATATATATATATATATATATATATATATATATATATATATATATATATCAATACTGAAGGCATGCCATGCTTCACCACGCCCAACACATGCTCAACCATTCTCTGATATATATATATATATATATATATATATATATATATATATATATATATATATATATATATATATATATATATATATATATATATATAATGAATTGGAAACACACTCACACACCCAACCTCATAAGCTAGAGGCACTCATCTTTGAGGAACTCAAAGATATGTTCATCCAAGACTTGAACTAAGGACTTCCTCCCAGAGATTCAAGGTGTCAACCATTCTCTGATATATGTTGCAAATTTCTATCTCCACAAATGAAAAACAACGTTCATGTAGTCCATTTCTTTTGTCAGTTACTCTTTGCATTGGTCAGATGGCACTTCATGATGTTCAAATGGCACTCCATGGCAACCATTGCATTCTTATGTGCAATGTATCGAAACCTTTTTTTTCTTCATCCTACTTTATGTCTGGTTCATAAAATGTGAGGATTATTAGTAGCATACATGCTCTGTTTTCCATGAATCTTAGCAATTGTTGAGTCAAATCTAGTGGTGAAGCAATCATGTGAACCAAAAGCTTTCACCAATGATGAGTGGCAAGATCTCCTTGCATGCAGCATCGACACTTTTACCTCATATATTGTAGATTTTGCATGCCCATTTAGCTCTCATATATTGCAAATGTCACATGCTCATTTAGCCCTTGAATTATTCATCGATTTCAAATGTTGCAAAAGACTATTATTGCAGCTTCTAGTGCTAAAAATCACTTTATTGTATAAGATACCAATCACTAAGATGCAAAAATGTTATTCGAGAAGAAAAATGATTACGTTTAATGAAAGAAGAAAATAATGCATAGAAGCATTGTTATTGAAAATATGTGGATGGGAGGGAGGGATTAAGATGAGGTACATGCTAATGATGAAGATAGTGGGAACCAAAAAAACTCAAAGGAAAATGCTATAAAAAAACTTGTGCTTTGATACCATGTTGGAATGAACGAAACTACTCCTACTCTACTATTAATCACAAACTAATTAAATTATGGAGGATGGAACAAAATATAGGAAAACATAATGAACTTGATAAATGAAAATACATACATAGAATGCTCCATGATCATGGAGACTCCATGAGAAGCAAGTAAGTGCTCTTGCAATGGGCTTGAGGAATGAGGTTTTTAGGAGTGAAGTGAGGCCCTCCTTATATGGAGTAGAGGGAAAATCTCCTTGCATGTTAGATAAATGAAGCTTGCATGAAAATGATTCTAAGCTTGGACAAAAAAGTAGAGCATGGAACTCTCAACACAAAGGTGGAAAGGAACTCCACACATCTTTTGGCATCCGTATAAAATAGGGGGAGGTTTAAAAACTCATATATCTGAAGCTTCTTCTAGACCACTTCCACCTTAGGATCTTTGTGGATCTCTTGAAATCCAGGAAGATAATCAGTAACACAGTTCCTGTGATCGAATGACAAGTTCACGTGCATCCGTCTGAGACGGACAAGAAGAACTTCTTTACTGCTGCTGTATTTTATAATAGCACACATGCACCATTGTAGCTCAGTGATGAGTAGCACCTCCTTTAATGTCAATCCAGGAAGACGTGAGGATGGTATGATGACCTCGAGCAAGTGAAGGCACAAGTGCGTGAGTGAGAAGCACACAAACATGCACACACATACACACACACGCGCACACAAGGTAAGACAAAGAGAGAGAAGCAATGGAGTTCTTTGGATTACTTTCAACAAGCTCATACAAGTTCAAATCAATTACAAGCTAACCTCAAAAATGAGCTCTCTAGCTCTATTTATAGTTTTTGACTAGGTTTTGGCCTTGTCCAGACCTAGTGTCCGGCATAGTTAAAAATTAGGTTCTCTGCCCTATTTGGAGGTTCAAACGGAATCTAAAAAATATGAAAACTGATAGGTAGGTACTTCTAAAGCTCCTCAAGCTCAAGGACTCCTTGGCTTGCACAAAATGGAGCTACAAAAATATGAAATGGTATTTACAATGGTTTTTAGTGCCTGAAAAATTTAAATGGCCTACTTGCCAGATCTTCTTTGACTACTGTGTCTGCTTGTGCTTTCTCTTCGCTCCGACTCCCTTCGTAGGCTTCCTTGTCTTGTGACTCCTTGAGTTCCTTGACTACTGCCAACACCCCCCCTCTCTCGCGTCTTTCGTCTCTGACAGACCCTTGTCTAGCTGTGCGTTGGACATAATATTGAACAACATCGGAAGTGAGGTGGTGTTCTTCTAATCGTAGCCCCCGTGCTAAGTCTGTTAACAATGCATCCCAATTCACTGGTCCTGGGACGTCTGGATGTGGCACCCGCAATTGTTCTGAATGGATGGTTCTTTCCACAGCGAATAAGTGGAGGAGATGTGAGGGCCTGGGTACAAATATTTCTGAGTGATATTCCTAGAATCCTGTTATGAACATCTCCTCGAATGTCTGTTTAAAGCAAGCTAGGAGGTACTTGATTCTGGCGTGCCAAGCATATATTACCTCTATTGATGGGGTGGTGCTCATGTCGTATACCAGATCTTGATTGCCTATAAGGAAGCCAACTCCTGAGAAGTGGGGGTCTTTAATGTTCTTGAATGTCCTGAATGTGATCAGCATTAATTCAAAGATTTTCATGCACATTTGGGCCATCACATCGGGGGTATTCCGTAGTCGAATGCTCCAGTGACGGATGGTAGAAATCATATAATTCACAGTGGGAGGTCCTTGTGGAGGTGCTAGATAAACATAGTTTAACCACTTTGCACAGCCTTTGATGTTCTTGACAACAATGGTAAACTCGGGCCAGGTGCGTCTGCGGAAGACTGGAACATAACAGGGATTGTATTTAATAAAGAGTGGCATGTTAGTCCAAGTACGAACCATCTCTGGGTAGGTCTCGAGAAGACAGATCCTCCAGGTGGGTTGATGAATGGATCCTTTTCTAGCACTCTCTGGGATATCATCGGGCCCAAATTGTGTGGCGAAAGTTGGAGGCTTGCCACATCGTCGTTGGATCTCTGCGTTGTAATCTGCTAGGAGTACACAGTATGGCACATACTGATCGTCGTTGGTGCCGATCCATCTATGATGAGACATACTGCGGAAATACTCTGACTTTATGATGGTGTCTTCTAATTTGGCCATTGATTGGATTTGGATTGCCACTCGATCTTCATGGGTTGTAGCTGTTTTTTCTAGTGTCTGGAGCCATTCGGGTACTTCGACTTCCAAGGTGTCCATTCCTTCTGAGCTTTGCTGACCACCTGGCATCGACATAGGAACATATGGTTCCTCATACGTTTTGTCCACCTCAATGGGTACCAATTCATCTGGCTCTGGTTCTACAACTGGAGAGGGCTGTCTTTCATATTCCAGTAACTTCTTTTGCAGTTTTGCCACCTGCTCTGTTAATGCCTTTACTTCCGCTGAAGTCGAGGTTGTTTCTATGACTTTGGGTTGTGCCTCCTGTTCCCTGAGCTGGCGACGTAGCTCATCCCGTTCCTTTTCCAAATCGTCATGTGCTTCTAATAGATCGGCATAGCTTTCCAAGATTTGTTTTCATTGTTTCTGAGGGAACTGCCTTGAATTGTTCTGGGTCGATTTCATGGGGAGAGCCTTCCATGGCAGCTTCCAGGTTTTCTTTGTTTTGCTTCTGCAGACGCTTGTTTTCTTCAAGGGCTGTAGCCATGTGTTTTTTGAGGAGAGTCGAATTTCGCCGGACTCTTAGATTATCTGCTTGGTAGACTTCTAGCAAAGCTTCGAGTTTTTTGACACCTGGCACTTGTGATGGTTGGGGTGTCTCCAAGGGGGTTTGATGAGCTTGCTCAAGTGTGGTGTAACGTTGATTGAGGTCTGCATTTTCTTCTTCTATAACTGTAAGCCGTCTCTGTAGTTGTTGATGATTCGTAGTCAGTTGATGATGACGGTCTTCGAGAGCCTGATACTCACTCTGAAGTTGATACACGCATTGATGTAATGCTATGAATATACTATTTACATTAAACGATGCAGGGAAAGATGAAGATGCAGGGGGAATGGGGAAGAGGAAGGGAGTTGTGAATGTTGTGGAGTCAAGTGGTGAGGTAGGTGGAGGGGGTATGGGGGATTGAGGCTGCGTGGGGGGTGGGAGTGGTGTTGTGGCTGGTGATGTTTCCATTGTGTCGAACCTGTGTGTGACTGTGTAGATGGGAACAGTGGGTGGGGTGGATGTGATATTTGTGAAGAGTGTCGTGAAAGTGGGCATGGTAACTCCTCCGAATTGGATACCGGGAGAGAGAGGAATTCCCATGACGACTGTGGTGATGGCAGAAATAGGTATGGTAGTGCCAGGTGGTGAGGTGACTTGTGTAGTGAGAGGTGAGGTGGGGGTTGAGAGTGGTTCCGCCTGATGTGCTTTTGTTTGTGTGTTACCTCCCAGTTCTGATACATTGATGTGGATTTGTTTGCCGGATCGCATGGGACGAGTAGGCACTTGTTTCTCAAATCGATGAATATAAGTCATGGCTGCATGAACAACCTCATCTAAGCCTACTGCATTGTCGGGAAGAAGGAGGTCGTGGCGGGAAGCCGGCGCCTGGGGTTGGATCAGGCCCCGCTCTGGTGCGCCGTTCCCGCTGTCCTGCGAGCGGCGTCTGCGCGTTGGGCGCCTCGTCTGTGCTCTCTGGAGCGTGCGCGATCCTCGTAGGGCCCCTTGCCCCTCAGAAGTATCGAGACGTGGGACTGTGGGCGTCGAAAAGAGACGATGGGGTACCACAGTGATACACGTGATGTAGATCAAGCTCGAAGATACAATCGGAAATGAAACTGAAGCCTCCAATAAAATGAATGATACAAACTGGCCGCTACAGTGCGGGCCGACGGTACAATAAAACCGCTACAGTGCGGTGCGATGATACAATAAAAACGCCGCCGCTACAGTGCGGATCGGCCGATATAAAATAGATCCCTCGCTACAGTGCGAGAAATCACCCACAAGATTCTGCTTCGGTCTTCGCGGTCCAAGCTTTTCTTTAGGTCTTTAATCCGCTCTTTATTTCAGGTACCCTTAGCAATGGCCTTCCTTCTCTTTACTTCAGATAATCAGAAATCGCATAAACCTGTAGGAAGGTTCCACAAAAAAGACCACGGGGTTGGGGGGGAAAAATCGTTAGTACATCAAAATTTAAGATAAAACCCATACTATGCTTTTGATTCATTTCTTTTACCCTTTGAAATAATCTCAATAGCACGGTTTAGAGTTAAGTTCAAATCATTGAGAACCCTGTCTCTATGCCTCCATGCTATCAATCACATCATTTTGAGGGTTATATTGCTTCCTTACATAAGGTCCCATAGTGTGTATTATTCTAGGCATAGATCTATATTCTTATATGAAGAATTTCGCAATCTTCGTTTGTTTGACAATTTTTCATTTCTTAAACAAGGAAACATAAATGATAATTCATCTCCGTGTGATTCTTTAGCACTGTTCCTTACTTAATCTGTTCTCTGTTCTCTGAGCTAGATTATACCATGCCTCAATTTATTGACTTCTTCACGATAGCGCATTCAAGGATTATTGTTCATGCCCACAAAACTCATAGAAAAAGAAGATTGGCTATGCGCAATCGGGTTATGGTCAAAAGAGGAAAGCTTAGAAGTCTGATGATTTAATCTGTAGGTTCCATTTTCTGGATATGCTTCCCTTATCCTTTTCTTCCACAATCTCTACCCGCATCACCTATAGCCTGTTCTCTCTCTCTCTCTCTCTCTCTCTCTCTCTCTCTCTCTCTCGCACATCCACGTGTAGTCTCTCTCTGTCCAATCATTGTGGAGCTCCTGGATGGGCGCAGCAGCCAGATCTCTCTCTCTCTCTCTCCAAACATTCTGGAGCTCGTCACAACTCGCGCAACCAGCCGCCAGGACCACCGACAGTGCAAGTTTCTCTCCTCTCCTGCCGTCAGCAGCGCCGAGTATCTCTCTCTTAGCAACGTCAGCAGCGCCCAATGTTCCGGATATTGCTAGTTGCTAACAGCGCCGCCAATTGCACTCCAATCCCCCGTCTAATGGCACCTCCCACGGACTCTCTCTCTCGTCCGAGTCTGTCGCCAAGACACCGTAGTAATCTCTCTCTCTCTCTCTCTCTGTCCAAGCGACGACCGACACATTTCTCTTTCCTCTCTCTTATCACCGTGACAGCGCGCATCCCTCTCTCTTACGACAACAACAGAATTGACTCTCTCCGGTAGCATCTGACACGCAGACAGCCGCCAACACGTCTCTACGTCCACCTCTCTCTCTCTCTCTTTCTCTCTGTCCTACACAGCTAGGCGCTCTCTCTCCTACGACGTGCCTCTCTCAGAGTGCGCTGCCTCCAGAACTCCTCTTTATTAGCCTCGGATTCTACTGTGCGACCCACAGGCCACATCTCTCTCAGAGTTTTGTGCCGCCGGTTTTTCTTCAGCGCCTCGTGACCATCTCTATGCACACGTGCACACGTAACAGCCGTCTGTAGCCTGTCGGGGCTAATCATTGGACGCGTGATGCCAACCATCAGGTCCATGACTACCATGGTGCCAATTATATGGGCCATAATCACCAAGTAGATCTACTCGAAGGCTTGGGAGACTGCTTCATGAGCTAGCCCACCCGAGATAAAACAAACTCCATTGGTTGGGTCCCTCGCCTCTTGAGGCGGGGGCGAGGGTTCAACCCCCCTGCGCTGCGGGACAGTGTAATCCGCCTTCGGGCGCGAAATCCGGCCTTCGGGCGTTAACCAGTTGGGCCTTCGGGCCGTCCACCTCGATGTATGGGCCTTCGGGCCGTTCACCTTGTCTGCCCCTGTTCTTGTGGGATAAGGGGGGTCCCATGGGTACTATGCCCTTCATTGTACAGTTGTTTCTCTTTCAAATTAAAGTCAGGGGGAGTAGGCCTCGGCCGAACCTCCATTTTCAAAAAAAAACTTCTGGGAAGATGAGTTAGAATCGATATACATTTTCTCTTACAAGGTCGACTCGTAGAGATAATAGGAGGATGAAGCGCAACCTAAATGATTGAGTGATGTCGAGATGCATCCCCATGAGGGTACAAATTAGGAAAGTAAAACATGATTTGATCAAGTAAGAACAAAGAGCATACCTGTAGGAAGGTTCCACAAAAAAGACCACGAACTCCTTAACCAACTTTCCAATTTCAGACGACCATGCATGTTCACTTACTATTCTTGGAAAATCTCATCTCTTGATTCTATTTTTTATTTTTGTCCTTTTTATTTTCCCTAAATTAATGTTTTGGTTTCACACTATATACAGGGTTAATTAATTTCAAGGGTTTCACCTAGGATAACCATCAATTTCAAGGGTCCGACCTAGGGTTTTTAGTCGGGAAAATTAAGGTTTTGCTCACAATTATCTCAAGCTCGCCAATTCAGGGATTTATTTACAAATTTGGCCTAAACTCCAAGGGTTTCCAAGGATTCAAGTCCGATTTTCAGGGGGTAAAACCATATTTTTAGGGGTTTTGAAGGGTCAAACCTAGGTTTTTATGGGTCTAATGTCTGTTGTTTATATACACGGGTCTAACACACATCTCAAACTTGTTTTCGCATCGCACAATCAATTAATTCGGCCAAAATATGTACAAAATATACCACTCTCTCGATCAAAACATCACACAAAAACTCAAAAACAATGAACTTTTGAAAAAAACTAGTGCACACTCCTTGCGGGATTTCATCCCGACAGCGTCAACGTGCAGGTTCATTGATTCGATAAACATGTCATCCACACCTCATGTCATCCACACCTTCCTCGGCTAACATTTGGCTCATGATCATCTTTCCTGTCTGGAGCGACAGTTTGTGTTCTTCTTGGACCTGCTTCATGGTTTCATATAATCTTTTTATTTAGGCCGAGTATGCCGGGGCACTTGCTAGTTCTGAAAGTTCTTCATATTCTTGATCATACTCCTCGTTTGCCTCTTCTTCTTCTGTCTCTTCTTCATCCTCTTCTACTTCGACTACTCCTGGTTGGGTCGGGACTGAAGTTCTAGTAGTAGGTTGTGGTCCTTGCGTCTGCTCTGCTTCTGTCTCTAGATTAGAGTCATTGATCAAACGGGCAATTTCTTCATCTGTCAAATCAGCAAGGGTGTAACCGTGTGGGAACTCCAAGTCCGATGGAATCGGAGGGAACACCAGGTTGGGTCCTTCTGCACTTGGTCTGGGTAGGCGAATGGTAAATGGTCGGATACGTCGCGTTTGTGGAGGGGTCACCTCTGGTGTGGTAGTGGCTCCCCTTGGTTGAGCGCATGGTAATTGAACTCCCCCTCTCATCTTCTTCGATGGAGGACCCGCTGTTGATAGCCGTCTTTGGAACTCTTGGGCCCTGGACCATACTAGTGCTCTTTGAATGGGCACGTCGTACGCTAAGCACGTATAAATTATTCTTGTGAGAGCACAGCATCCATGAAGTACATTTTTCTGTTTCTTATTCCACCATTGATGGGCTAGGTGTATTTGATCGATGATCTAGTGTGGTATATTGATGGTGAGATTCTCTGTCTCCGCTAGGTACAAGCTAAACCATATCTTTTTTGGTGGCATAGTGAAGCGTTCTTGGGCGGGAAAAGCAAAATGCTGCATGATCGTTCGTAGGTGGAGAGCAATGGTAGGTGTCATTGCTACCATGTCCTTCGAACCAACGTTTCTTTCTCAGTGGGAATATGCATACCTTGCATGTTCAATGCTTCCCGTACCAAATTGAGGTTCAGCTTGAATCTCTTGAGTTCGTGGCCTGGCAATTGTGAGGGCAGCACAAAAGTACTATCGCCTCCCTTGGCCCTGCTAGGAGTGATGGTACTGATAAAATAGGAGCAGCGTAGGAAATCTGGCTTAGGCAAATGTGCTCTGAAATAGCTATCCAATCCCACTTTGGTCCAAACCGATCGCATCACTTCTGCATTCAGACATTGCTCAAATTCGCGAGTGAAGAAATGGTAGCGTCCCCATTTGCCATTGAACTCAATTTCTGCTTCCCAGAAGTAAGTGCCATCACCCAATGGCCATGCGACATCACTAAACCAATGAGCGTGTTTCCCCACTTGAGAAGTGTGTCCCTGAGGAGGGTCCTAAATAGGGAGCACATGCACCGCTTGAAGTTCTTGAGGCCTCTCAGTGAGTTGGGGTTTCAAGGAGGAGGGTTTCAATGTCCACAATCTGTGCACTAGACCCTGCCTGGGAACTGGTACCTCCTGCTTCTGCCATGTTATTGCTTGCTTGCTGGTTCTTTGAGAATATAGAATCATGCGTTAACATTGTAATGGGCAAGGTAGCACAATTCTTTTTTTTTTTTGTCCCCGTTACAACATTATCATGGGGTGAGTAATGGGTCAGTGGGTCAGTGAGTGCACGATGACTGTGTGTGTAGTTAATGAATGGATAGTCCTAAGAGCTAGATGGAAAGATGCAGTGTATGAGTGATGTAGTTATCATGTAGTGATGAATTTACATTTGGGGGTCAAGGGTTTATTACAAGTTTTAGGCTGCCAAACACAGTGGATGCTTTCGGTTTTGGTTTTGTGGAGACTCTGGAGGGCTTTATGAGTATGTCTGCTTGGAAATGAGGCTTTTTAGGGACCTATTTACAAGTGAGTCTGTTCGTGCTCCTGGGCGAATATGTGTTCGTGCGTGTTAAACAGGAGTGGGTAACGGCTCTTTGAGTGAGTGAACCCAGTCGTGTATGATGTGATTCGTGCGTGACTAGTTGAGCCTGCAAGCAAGCCTTAGGCACCCAAATTTGTCTTGATTGTGGGCCTGCCTTCATCGACTTCTTGAGTACCCAGATAAATTTCACTTTCTCAAAAGAAGTTTTGGAAGTCTCCTTATTAGTATCACGTCTTTGATTACTAATAGGAAGTTGAGATGGTTGTTGTCGCTTGACTGTAATAGGCCGCTTGCCTTTTCGCACCCACAATTGTTTCAATGGCTGAGTCATTCTGCTTTGCACGTTCTTTTGGCCTCCAACATGGGTAGTCTTCAGTAATTGATCTTCCTTTGGTTGCTGCCTCCCTCTGGCCTTTGGAAAAGAAGGGAGTTCCGTTGAGTCCTTGACTTCTTTATTAAGATCACCATTCCTCTGCATCACATAGCTTTGGACAAGAACAGCATGGTCAACTTCATGTGTACCCCTGGAAGGACCAGGAGTCTCTGCCTTTCCTAGTTCCTTGAGTGTTCCATTATCTAACTCAATTGTAATTCGACTCTGATTTACCCATACCTGAATCAGTCCACTTCTTAGGTTTAAGTTGTCTGCATGGTCATAGATCCAGTCTTGACCCAGGACAAGAGGTTTAGTGAGGTCCTCATCTTGACACACTAGTACTTTCACTGTCATTAAGACATCCTGAATGTGGAGGGGAAGTTCCACCTCGCCCATGCAAGGGGCTTCCACACCTCCCAATCCTATGAGATATGCTTCTATAGGATTGACTTTTAACTTCAATTCTTGACAGTAAGAGAGTTTAACGGCACTAGTGGCTGCACCTGAGTCAATCAAGGCCCGTGCAGTCTTTGCACCCTTTCCTTGTCCTATCTCCAAGGTTACAAAAGGACGTCGGTCCACTATTCTATGTGGGCTTACACTTGAGACTTTACACATAGCCATATGATATCTTGGGTTTGCATAGTCATCTATCCTTGGCTGATCTCGTCCTTGTCTTCTCATCTTCATTTTTCGGATGCGTTGCAAGGCTTCAGCCTGAGCTTCTTTTCGAACTCGTTTTCCCTCTTCTTTACGTTTCTTGGCAGTGTTGAGTCGATTGAGCATTTCCTCCGTGAGAGGTTCCTGATATAACTTGACTCTGCATCCGCTTATGTAGCTAGGGAGAATATCACCTTCTAAAGTGGCTAGTTGTACTGCTCCACTAGTTGAAATCCTGTTGATGATCATAGGTCTATAACCACATTTTTCTAGCTTCCTCGCATGTTGTTTCAGAGTATATACCAAAACTAAGTCTCCGGCCTTTAATCCTTTATCCTTAACATGGGCATCAAAGTACGCCTTTTGTCGTTTCTTAGCTGCATATATTCTTGCTGCAGCTCTTAGTCTGGTTTCACCTAATCGTTCAAAGTCAAAAATTCTCAAAGAGAGTTCATGACCCGTCCACTCATGCTCCTATGCTACTCTCAATGTGGGAATCAAGAAGTCCAAAGGTAGCACCGCATTTTGGCCAAATACCATCTGAAAGGGTGTAGCTTGGAGTACCGTTTTATAGGCCACTCGGTATGCCCAAACAGCATGGTGTAGCTGTTTGTCCCAATCAGAGCGTTTATTATTCACCAATTTGGTAAGCACATTGCATAGAATCTTGTTTGTGCTTTCGGCTTGCCCATTAGCCTGTGGGTGATAGGGGGCAGACTTCTTGTGTACAACCAAGAACTCTTGGAGCAGATTTTCAATAACTTCATTCAAGAAGTGAGTGCCTCTATCACTTACCAGCTCTATAGGTAGCCCGTATCTAGTGAACACATTCTCAAATAAGAACTTGGCGGTTGTGTGAGCATCATTATTTGTCGTAGCTTTTACCTCTACCCACTTTGTTAGATAGTCGGTGGCAACAATGATGTATTCAACATGTGAACCCTTAGCCCGGGGATTAATAGGACCTACGAAGTCTATTCCCCACTTAGAGAATGCACGTCCACCCATCATAGGTCTCAGTGGCATCTCATCTTTGCGTATAGGATACTGAGTTCGCTGACAAACATCACATCTCTTCACATAGGTATGTGCATCCATGTGAAGGGTAGGCCACCACAAGCCTGCAAACAGGATTGCTTTAATCACCCTATCTGGTCCAAAATGTCCTCCTGCTACACCTTGGTGAGCAGTTTCCAAGATTTTAAGATACTCACTCTCATGGACACATAGTCTCAGGTAACCATCTTTACCACGCTTGTATAGATTATCACCAATGAGTGAGTAATCTAGGGCTTCTTGTTCTAGACTTCTTTGTCTAGCCAGTGTCATATCTTGAGGGAATGTTCTCGTCCTCAGGAAATCTACTAATGGTTCACTGCAATCTGGCACTATGGAAACTTAATAAAGAGTGGCATGTTCCACATGTGGTTTAATGCAGCAGATAGGGCATTCCTTGCACAACTTGTGGACATCAGCCTCCATAGTCCGCCAATGCACTCCGAGTCTCCTTAGAGTCTGTAGGGTTTGTTGCTTTGAGTAGTGTTGCTCTAATGCACCTACATGTGCCAATTGCAACCATTTAGCGTACTCATCCGCTTCCACAGAACAAGCTAGGATCCCTTGATCTGTGTGCTTGTACATACTTCCTGCCATGATCTGGTATTTTTGGGCTTTTATTATCTCCCTATCTTGAGTGTTTATGACTAGGTGATTGGGCCCGTATGTCAATACTAGCATTAATGGCTTAGCCCACTGAGGTACAACCTCCAAATTAAACAAGTAAGCATCAGGAAGGTCATCTGACACTCCTTGTGGGGCTTCTCCAGAAGTGAGCCTAGAGAGATGGTCTGCTCTCAAGTGAGTCCTCCCTTTCCTTACCACAACTTCAAAATCATATTCCATTAGTAAGAGAAACCATCTTACTAATCGGCCTGTATTGCATGGTTTGTTTACCAAGTACAATAATGCCTAATGATCGGTAAAGAATTTAAACTTATTTGCAAGCAAATAGTGTCTAAACTTTTTAACTGCATATACCATGCCTAATCCTTCTCATTCGGTGGTGGTATAGTTCCATTTAGCTGCATTCAATTGTCTACTAGCATAGGCAATTGGAAGATCCATATTACCTTCACTTGTAGGTTGTGCAAGCACACATCCAATAGCATAATTGGATGCGTCCACGTGAACATGAAACGGCTTATTCCAATCTGGTGTGGTCAAGATTGGTGTTGAACACAATCTTCTTTTGAGCTCATTGAAGGATTCCTCACACTCATTAGTCCACTTGAAGTTGGTCAAAAGCCCATACAGAGGCTTGGCAATGATGGCGTACATGTGTATAAAGCGTCGGTAATAGCCACAATGCCCCATGAAAGCTTGTACTTCCTTGACATTCTTTGGCCTAGGTAACTCGGCTATGGCTCTTTCTCTTCATCGGTGGATATGTCATTCTTTGACACTATGTATCCTAGAATCTTGCCTTGCCTAACCATGAAAACACACTTTTCTGGGTTCAGACAGACTTGATACTCTCTACACTTGTCAATGATTTGCCTGAGTTCAGGTATATGTGTTTGTCTAATGTTGGAATGAGCACAGAGATCATCAACATAGACCTCTAAATTCTTCCTCAGGAACTCTTTAAACACGTGACACATCAGCCTCTGGAAGGTAGCGGGTGCATTGGTAAGCCCAAATGGCATTACTCTAAAAGCAAATATGCCCCATTCTGTGGCAAAAGCTATCTTATGCTGATCTTCTGGAGCTATGGCTACTTGATTGTAGCCCAAAAATCCATCAAGGAAGTTGTACACTTCCTTGCCTACTACCCTTTCTAGTAGATGCTCTATGATAGGAAGTGGATAATTATCTCGGATAGTGGCTGCATTGACCTTTTTCAAGTTAATGCATACTCGTAGCTTTCCATTCTTGGGCACCACTACAATGGGGGATACCCACTCAGTGTGCTCAATTTCATAGATGAATCCAGCTTCTACCAGTCTATCTATCTCCTCTTTGATCTTAGCAGCATAGTTATCATTATATGTGTATGGCTTTTGCTTAGAGGGTTTCGCATCTGAGGTCATGGGAATTGTGTGTGAGCATACATCTGGGTCAACACCCTTTAGATCCTTGTAGCTCCAAGCAAATACATCTGTGTATTCTCTTAGCAAGGCTATCAATTCGCTCTTCTTCTTCCGTCAGGTCATGTCCTATATAAGTACATCTCTCCTCTCCTTCTTCTAGGGCTACCACTATTTTCTTGGTGGTTTCTTTGTTATCATAGGCTTCTCCTGATCGTGCCTCTCGTTTAGGCATCCTTATCATGACTCTTCTATCATCTATCTCATACTTCTTAAAATTTTTCGGGACCTCAAACAAAGATTCTTCCTCTTCTTGTGTGACTTCTTTCTTCTTCCTTTTCTTTCCTTCTTCCTTAGGGGTCACATGTGTGGCTAGCCTTACATCATTTGTAAGCTCTCCATGCCTTTGGGGTTGAAATTCTACTTCATAGAAGTATTCTTTATCTGATGCAAAAGGTGGGTCCATAATGATTGACTCTAGATCGGAGTCGCTTGCATCCTCAAATGCATCAGGACTAGGTTCACACTCTTCTAAGACTGCATCTCCCATGATTGGCTCTATGGAGAAGACTGAAATGTCATAGCCATCCTCGTCACAGTGAGGTGTCCATTGTTCTTCATTGATGTCTACATCCATTGTTGCTAGAATTTCTACCCAGCCGTGGGGTTCAAATTCTTCATCAGGAAATACTACAGGTGCATAGGCTGGGTCTTGAATGGATCTATGGGTTTCTTTTGCACCTATCTCTCTGGCTTTTTCTCTCTTCTCCTCTTCTACTGCCACTTTACACATCCATAAGTGAGTGTCTTCATGCATCCATGAGGATCCTGATCCTATGGAGTGCACGGACTCCGTAATCCTTGGCTCTATGGATGGGATTCCATTGAATAGGTGGTACATCTCTATGAGAGTAATCCTTGAGATTGACTTTGGTCGTAACACCTAAGTGTTGCAAATACAAGGAATTGGTTCCCCAATCCTGGACCACTTGCAACTGTCGCATAAATGGTCTTCCCAAAATGATCTCATAGGCATGATTCTTGCTAAAATCACATATGGCAAAAGTATGCTCAAACTCAACACCACATGTAGTGAGAGTTATTCCTTCCAGCAAGCCTAAGGGTCTTTCTATGTGGCCATCAGCCATCTGCAATTTCATCCTCGTGGGCCTGAGTGTTGGCTTGCCCCAACGCTTCCATAGGGAAGTGGTGGCAATATCAACTCCTGCACCTGAGTCTAGAATTTCCTTGGTTGTGTACCCCTGATGGGTAATGGGAGGATAGGTGTTTCCTTCTTCACCTTCACTCATATCTCCTATCTTGTCTAGAGGAATTTCTAACACTGTCCTATGAGAACCTACCTGGGAACGAGGTTTTGCTATCTCTCGTACTTGTTTGGCTACATGTTTCCATAACTCTAGCCTAACTTTGAGTAGCTCTTCTAAAGTGAGGTTGCACTGCACTTTAGTGTTTTTCACTACCTCCGTATTCCTAGGTATGACTGAGTCTTCGTTTCTTACCATGACTATGGGTGCTCTCATACAAGTCGACTTGGCTTCCCATGGGCCTGTGAAGTGGGGTAATTCATGTAAAGAATTAGACTCAAAGTCTAATCTCTCTTGAGACTGGGTGCTCTCCTGCTCTCCATAAATGGAGGGAATATCTTGTGGGAATTGATCATGCGTGTCATCCACAAGTTCAATGGGAGGAGGGACTTCACTTTCTTTAGCCCATTTGTCTTCTTGAATCTCTCGTAGGAATTCTAGTGTGTACCTATTCATAGAAGAGGAGGTGTCTGGTTCAGTGGAATTGGGCACAAAAGCTTCCTGTGGGGGAAGGCTTATTCTTTTGCTTGCCTCATCTCTTACTTGATTTTTTTCTTCCTTGGCAGATCTTGCAATTATGCTCTCTAACTTCTCTAGGAGTCCATCCAAGTGCAATTGTGTCTTAGCTGAGCCAGAGTAGTTGAAGAGACGACTGGCTTCAAACATGGTCTGAGCCAATGCGACCATTTTTGTGCAAAGCTTGGTTCTTTCTATCTCTAGGTCAGCTCTGGGGTAGCACTTGTCATGCTCCGTCATGTTTGGCCCTTCTTGGATTCTGGCCTGATATGCCTTAAGCATCATGTCTATGTCTTCAGGAGTGGGGTCAGCTAACACTGATCCTACTCTAGGGGGTAGTGGGATGGTCTTAGGTAGGTGGACAGATGGTGGGTTAGATGGTGATGGAAGTGAGGGTGGTTGTGGTATGTGAGATTTTGTTTGAGAGGTGAGTTCAACAATTTTGGCTTTTGTTTCTCTTATGCTTTCTTCTAAGTCGCTCATCTTTTTAGACCATTGTCTTTTCATTCTCTCTCGGCTATCCCTCCAGGCTCTCGATCGTTTCTTGGCTATGCTCTCGGTTTCACTAACCTCTGCACTCTTCTCTTGACCTATTCCTGGATTCTGTTGCAAAGCCTGGGCTCTAGTGACCACTTGCACTGGTGCAGTGGAAGTGACACTTCCTGTTGAGTCTACAACTAAGCCAATAACGTTAATTGGAGTTATTTTTGACATATTATTGGGATTCTTTGGGCAATCTCGTAAGAGATGCTCCTTCCCACAATCTTGACAAAAGCCTTGTATTGTTACTGACTGTGGTGGTGTAAATGCAGGCATTGGGCAATCACGAATGAGGTGATCTCCTTGACATCTATAGCATGGTCCTCTAGGGAATGGGGGTCTTACCTATCTAGGTTGAGGTCTAGTGTTGGGATTTGTGTACATTACATTTGTGTACTCTGGCTCCCAACTAGGTTCACTTGGTTCTTCACTATAGTAGGACTCGTCATGTTCAGGAGATTGCATGTAGTAAGCCTGGGGACTATCAATATGTGTAGAATCAAAGCTATGGTCACTGGGATCACTTTCTGAAAGCAATGGTGTTACTGGCACTATAGCCCTATTCAAATTCTCTTCTGCAACTGCATACTTTACAGGAATCACATTAGCGGGGGTTGGAGGTTGTTGAGCTAACACATGTTGTGGCCTTTGTTGGTTTTGGTAGGGTTATTGATAGGATTGCTGCGGTCTACCATATTGTTGTGGAGGGTATTGGTTCTGGTATCTTCCCTGCTGTGGATAGGGTTGAGGGTAGGTTTGTCTAACCGCTTGCTTATTGTATGGACAGTCTTGTGCTGTGTGATTTGTGTATCTCTGTTCTATGGTGCAGTATTGGCTGCTAGGATTCACTTGGGGTTGAGCCATGATGGGACATACATTCGCCATATGGTCACCACCGCAAGTATAGCACCTCTTTACTGGGGCAAACCTTGGGATTGTTTACTAGAGACACCTAGTTTTTGAGCTACTTTCTCAGCGAGTTCCTCAATTGATGTGGATTGTGAGGAAGAGAGGCTAGAAGCACTATCGGAATCTTTGTAGATTTTTGAAAGCTCTAGTTCCTCCCCTAGGTTATCCTCAATGTCGATGCACATGCGTACACACTCTTCTATGGTCCTAGGGTCCAGGTACACATATGACCTCAATTTGGTACTTATCAATCCATCCAAGAATAAAGCCACTTGTTTGGCTGGTGTTGGTAACTCAGGAACAGGGCATCTCTCAAGATATTGCCTAAACCTTCTTCGTGAAAGTCTCACGGTCTCTTGAGGGGTCTGCTTGAAGCGATGTATCAATGAGGAAGTATTATGCCTTATGCCCCTTTTAGAGAATTCAATGATGAAAGCCTCTAAGAGTTGGTCTATGCTCCTGAACTATCTCTCATTCAATGGTTGAACCATGTAAGGGTTGTGTTCCTCAGGGTTACACCAAAGCCATTATACTGCGTGAATAGGTCTTCAACTTGTTCAGCTCTCAAAACTTGCCTAAACTCAGCCACATGATCATACGGGTCTCCTGTGCCATCGAAGTAGTTCTTCATGGACTTAACCAGCTGTGTAGGTCTCAAGGTTCTGGTGTGTTCCCTAGGCCTTGGCAGAGGGAAATCATCAGCATTCCTTCGGTTCCTTGGGGCTCTAAGTCCCTCAGGTTCCACCGTATTTGTTTCTGTTCTCGTTCTGTCTCTTCCCACTGGGTTGGCAAAGCTTACCTCCGATCTATCTCTATGTCTGTCTCTTTGAGTTCCATGAGCTTGAAATGTTCCAGCTCCTGGGTGACCAAAGGACACATTCGATCTTGGTTGGGGGAAAATAAATTCACCTTTTCAAGTGTAAGCATGCCTATCATTTTCGGTAACCACAAAGACCCTCTCTGAAGCATGATCCAAGTAGGTCACTCTGCCTGGACTATCAGGATCTTTGAACTCATATATCATGATTGTTCCTACCTCATTCGGCTGATCAGATCTATACTTCCAAAAGCCTTCATCGGTCTCTCGGTTCAGGAGTAGATCTATGCTCTTATTGTCTTGGGGAATCCACTCTGGTGTGATAATCCTAGTGAGAATAGATTTGCCTCGGGGGGTTCTAGGTTCTACACCCATGTTTCCTTGCTCCAGGTCACCTAAATCCGCTTCTGATCACATTCCCAAATTCATTTGTCCTATCTGGGTGATTGGTGACTACATATATTGTCCCTTCTTTGTCCAAGTACGCTCCATTTTCAAACTTGACCGTTGGATGTTCTAGTCCAATGGATTGGTCAGGGTTTTTAATCTGGACCACAGATCTTCCTAGGCCGTCCTCATAGATGCTAGCACCTAATCGGTTGGTCCTAAGGTATTCGAGTTGAGTCTTGTAAGGGCCTTCTACCCTATGTAAATATGGCACACCTGAGCTTCCTGTAGGTCTCTCCATACTGTGGGACATCTCAGACTCGCTAGTCTTAGAGTTAGGGTAATACGAATGATGGCTCAACTGCTGGGCCCAAGACCTAGCAGTATGATTGACACTAGCCTCTGAAGATCTAAGACTTTGTCTATCTCTCCCTAGGTGTCGTCCTGATCTAAGGTTCATATGCCCAATTGAATGATCTCAAATTTTCCCAAGTACACTTTGCGTTGCTGAGTTCTTTTGTATTAGTCACTTGTTCTTTTTTAATTGCCCTTAGGGTGTCACTTCTTGTCCATTTAATCTTCGTCGCAAGGAACACTTGAATTTTATCGTACTTTAAGTGTGGTCGCTCAAGTTAAGTTCTTTTCCCTTAGGTGGTTTCGCAATTGTAATCTCCTAACACTTGCACTTGAGTGATTAGAGTTCTTGGACTTGGTCGTTCTTAACGTGTCCTTAATTAATCAAGACCTCTATCCGTACTTAGCCTATGCTAGGGATTGACAGAGGGGGTTGAGAATTTCCAACCTTAAGTTTCCTCCCTTGGTTGCCCTTGTATGCCCAGGAAGCGTGTTCCCAAGCTCTCACTTACTCTTGCTTCAAGTACCCTTTGATGCTCTCAAAGAACCTGAAAAAGTCCACAATTAGCTCAAGAATTGAATTCAGTTGACAGACAGATCACTTTCATGCATGTAATTCACAGACCCAATTGCCTTTTGCCTCTATGGAAAACAATCCCAAGGGAAACTTAGTTTTCCTACCCCGGGATATGGTCACTTCAAATTACCCTATCTAATAATCTTGACATTAATTCTACCGTAACCAGTGGAAGTTTTGGTTGTACTCCCCATGAGCTTTCCAACAAAACAAAAATCACCACAATCTGATTTCGTATGAGGAAGTTATGTCTGCTCAGGGTTTTGGGCTAAAACAGGATTTAAAACAGGTTAACCGGTAGACAAGACTTTTCAAAATGCTCTGGGTATAGGCCTCACAATGCTCTACTAACCCTTAAAAGTTCCCCACAATTTGCCAAAAAATTAGACCACTATTTTTTACCCTAAAAAATTGGCCAAATTTGCCCGTCAATCGCGTTCGCAAGCTCTGTCAATCACGATTGATAGGTCAATCGCGATCGACGTGTCAGTCACGATTGACAGGTCCGTCGTGGCTGTCAGTCGCGATTGATGGGTCAATCGCGATTGACACGTGGCCCGGATCTTCAGTCGATCGTGGTCAGTCGGTCGTTGACTCTGTCGGTCGCGACTGATGGGTCGGTCGCGATTGACAGGTCCGTCATGAGGGTCTATCCGTCGTGGTCAAGCAATCGTTGACTGGGTCGGTCGCGATTGACAGGTCCGTCGGGGTTGTCAGTCGCGATTGACTGGTCGATCGCGATTGATGGGTCGATCGCGATTGACACGTGTCACGCGTAAGTTCAGTCGATCGTGGTCAGTCGGTCGTTGACTCTATCGGTCGCGATTGACGTGTCGGTCGCGATTGACGTGTCGGTCGTGATTGACAGGTCAGTCGGCAAGTATCCGTCGTGGTTTGTCGATCGCAATTGACAAGTCGATCGCGATTGATGGGTCGATCGTGATTGACACGTGTCACGCGTAAGTTTAGTCGATCGTGGTCAATCGATCGTTGACTCTGTCAGTCACGATTGACGTGTTGGTCGCGATTGACATGTCGATCGCGATTGACAGAAAACTAAGGAATTTTAAAATTTCAAGCACACATTTAGGATGCCCTAGGCCTACACATCATGGTTATACACTTTGTTTTGCAAAAGAGTCAACTTTTCTGTCGGTCGCGATTGACAGAGGTCAACGCCTCGGGACCTGCACAGTCAAATTTTTTACCTACTGAAGCTGGTGCAGCTGCTTGGGGTGCTGATTCTTGCATAAAATCTCAAAAAACACAGAAAATCACAAGCACACAAACGCTCTCTCGCTCCCTCTCACAAGTGAAATGAGGGAAATGGTATGGGTGGGGTGATATGACCAAAAACTGAAATTTTTTGCGATGATGGAGATGGATGCGGGAGATGGTGAGGATGATGATGGTGATGAGAAAAACAAAAGAAAATAGATAAAAGTGAAGAAAATACCTATGACTCCAACGCCTCAACTCTACATCTTACCATCACACGCTCATCCTCAAAGCTCGATCCTCGGCAACGGCGCCAAAATTTGGTGTAGCTCAGTGATGAGTAGCACCTCCTTTAATGTCAATCCGGGAAGACGTGAGGATGGTATGATGACCTCGAGCAAGTGAAGGCACAAGTGCGTGAGTGAGAAGCACACAAACATGCACACACATACACACACACGCGCACACAAGGTAAGACAAAGAGAGAGAAGCAATGGAGTTCTTTGGATTACTTTCAACAAGCTCATACAAGTTCAAATCAATTACAAGCTAACCTCAAAAATGAGCTCTCTAGCTCTATTTATAGTTTTTGACTAGGTTTTGGCTTTGTCCAGACCTAGTGTCCGGCCTAGTTAAAAATTAGGTTCTCTGCCCTATTTGGAGGTTCAAACGGAGTCTAAAAAATGTGAAAACTGATAGGTAGGTACTTCTAAAGCTCCTCAAGCTCAAGGACTCCTTGGCTTGCACAAAATGGAGCTACAAAAATATGAAATGGTATTAACAATGGTTTTTAGTGATGAAAATCACTATTTTTGTAGGGATTTCTTCTAACATTTTGACATACATTTCCTGGAGCTCCCTACTTGCTCCTTCTTCTTGTGTGCCCAACTCTTTGATGTCTGAAAAATTTAAATGGCCTACTTGCCATATCTTCTTTGACTACTGTGTCTGCTTGTGCTTTCTCTTCGCTCCGACTCCCTTCGTAGGCTTCCTTGTCTTGTGACTCCTTCAGTTCCTTGACTACTGCCAACAACCATTTTCTGTGGAAACAAGACAGTGAGAGAGAGAAACAGAGAAAGCACTTCTCTGCTCCTGTCCTTTGCAAAGTAGCATACTTTGCTATCTCTAACGCTTCTTGTTGAGATAGGGTACTCTTATAGCCTCGTTCTTAGAGAATACTCTAATGCTTCTTGTTGAGATAGGATACTCTGACAGCCTCGTTCTTGGAGAATACACTCTTATCAGAATGCCCTCAACGAGAAACGAAATCAGTTGCTCCATCCATATGATCGAGTATGTGTGGAACTTGGCACTCAGATCGAACCATAAGTAAATGTGTTTCTCTCGACCACCCTGCTTGGACGGATCGACATGCCGATCAAGCTGATTCCTGGGGACTCTGTGGGCACTGTTACTACCTATTATCTCTCATCCAAGATAGCGAACCATGATGAGCTTGAGTTTGAATTCTTGGGGAACGTTTCCGGCTAGCCATACATTCTGCAAACAAAAGGGTTCTCTGATGCAAATCTTGATCCAGTACTTTTGATCCAATATGAACTGGAGCTCGTTTTCACCCACAAAGCGAACGTTAGATGCCACTCACCAAACGATGAAATCCTCTTGGAATGCGAACGCCATTATAGCCATGATGCAGAGAAGCATCATCATGATCGAGAGAGAGTGAAAGTAGTTGGTCTTCAGACTCATCGATTGCTGAAATCTCGAGTACTGTGCATAGGATGAGCCGATCCGAATGAGCACGTCGACAGTCTGCATATCTGTGTGGGATAGGTGAAGGAGAAGGGGAGAGAGAGGGTGATAGAGAGAGAGAGGGAGGAAAAGAGTGATTCCATTGTACTCAAAAGCCAGCCTTCAAAGTGTGGCATTGTCGTCGAGATTTTCTCTCCTCTCTCACTAATGAAGACCTACAGGAAACACATTCAGAGAACGTAGCGAGAATTCCCTGAGAAGTCCAAGATGCATCAAGGATGTCAAAGGGAGTTCATATGCAAACTTTGGAAGAAATCGAGCAAATCCAGGGTACCGGTCAAAGCTGGTCAAACTTTGGAAATTAGAGCAAAAATTTCAATGTCTCCAAATCACATGAAAATTCATATACTTGTAAATCTTATCAAATGTAGTCTATAGCCCGAATTTCACATGAAAATAGATTTTCTAGCACATTGATATGCCATGTGCATTTTGTAAAAAATGGAATTTTTCCACTTAGACCCTACAAAATCTTGTATAGGAATTTTTGTTAGCCATATGGTTTGGCATGTATAAAGACCATATGAGCCTACATATTTGTACTATCAAAGCTTCCTAAAGACCTGAATGCCACCTTGCAAGCTTCCAAATGTAGTCAAACTTATACAAGGGAGATTCAAATGGGAGTTTTTTCTGCATATTCCTAAAGGAGGCCTTTCAAAACATAGCCCTATAAATTTTTATCTTCATCAAAGGATATTTGAAGGGTCAAAGAGCACAAAATCCAGTTTTCAAGGTCATCGCAGTTTCCTAGAATAAGAAAATTGAAGGCTTGAAGGGCTGCCACATGGCAAACAATGATTGAACCATGTTGTACGATCAAGATGAGCTCATATTCAAAGGTGGAGATGCACGAAAGCATAAAGGAAGGAGGATCCAGGAGTTTGTTTGACCGGATAAACTTTTTTTTTATGATCAACAATCAATAATGCAAAGTTTCTCCAAAAATAGTGGGTTATCTTATCCAAATTGATGTCAGCACTGATCCGACGGTCCAGATCAGCCCCAGATCCAATGGTGGAGAATGAAGGCGCCTATTTTCCTCCCCTTTGCCCTAGATATCATATAAATAACCAATCCTAACCATCCATTTGATAAATCCAATGGTTGTAATCAAAAGAAGATGATCTTAGGGTTGAGAGTTGATTTCTCTAGATCCAAGGGCCCAAATTCATTCAAAAAACTATATAAACCTCCCTCCAAACTCCTAAAGCATCATTGTTAGGCATCCATAGGGCCCTTGCTAGCACATGGTTTCCTTGAGACGATCACCCTCAATTGAGCGTGTGAGGATCCAAGGTGGGCTAGTAAGAGCATAGTTCCTAGATTCAACTTTTAGACTTCCTCTCTAGGATAGGCTCATAAACCCAGTATCTCTTTCTTTGCTCACCCTCCGTGGAGCGTGTGAGTGAGTTAGAGCTGGTTTTATGTGTCTTAGAATTCTTTAGAAAAACATTACGATCCTAGAAAGACATAGGGTCAATGAAGTGGGACCTATCCTCTTACGTGTGACATACGGTTGAATTGTCATGGTGAGAGGGTCTTGCGGACCACCTTTGACCAATAGAATTCTTAGCTTGATGTTTCACAACATGCATGTATATGTTTATCATAACAAGATCTTCTAATTCATGTCGCATGTCTCTTATCTCTTTGTCTCTTCTATGTTTTTACATGTCACCTTCTATCTCTTTCTATGTGTGAGAAAGCTCCGCAGTATTGCATTGAACCAGTGAGGATGATCCCTTAAGGTTGAGAAAATAATTTTCTTCATAAATCATGACCCACGTGCATTCGTACCAGCCACAAACACCCATACATATGTTTTAGTTTTGAAAGTGTATAAGAAGCTCCATTCTTGGACCATTCTTCCTTTTGAGACTGATTCATGTGTGTGGTTTTGGTTTTTTTCCTCATCATGCATTCATTCCATTGAAAAGAACCTATGAATGTGTATTAAATTTGGAGAGTGTTAAAGAAGCTCCATATTTTTGGACCATTCTTCCTTTCCAAATTGATTCATGTGAATGGTTTCTTTTGTCCTCATCATTCATGTTCATGCGATTATCTTGTGTTCATATGTTCCCCTTTCTCTAATCAAATCATGAATCTCTTCCCCCCATACCCAACTTCATCTTCACCTTCACATTTTTTATTACATAAATGTTACAACACTCACTAGCTTCATATACTCTACGTGTGCCATGACCGGACCCGATCCACCCGGATTGCGATCACCTCCACATTTGAACACGACGTGAATTGCTTCGTGGCATTTGCTTTTGATCTTGTTGGGAGGTTGTGATCCATATTTTTTCTTTCATATTTTTCATCCTCATCATAACATCAACATCATTCGTGATTGTTGCACTGGATTTCTCACAATATCGTGCACATCTTCGTCATGAAGTACATGCATTTGTGAGAGATCTAGAACATCGTGCATCACTTGCTTGTTCACATAAGATGGAGGAAGGATTCAAATCCCTTATTGTTGAGAAACAAGGCCAAAGAATAGTCTCTTCTATGTTGAGAGAGAAGGGAAAATTCAATGGCATCAACATTACAAGCTACTTAGATTTGTTTGAAGAGCAAGCTATGATTTTTGGTCTTCCCTAAGATCTTTTGATATCATTCTTTGAACAAATTGTTGATAGCTCTATCATAAATCGTGTCACTCAATATGATAGTCTTCCGTGGAGTGATTTTAGAAAGGAGATGCTCAAAGAATTCTATCTTGAAGATTTTAGCCAACATAATCGGGATGGATTCTTACGATGGTCGATTCCCCAAAGCCTAGTAGCTCTATTACTCACTTACAAAATGAGTATATTAGACGCTATGAACAACTTCCTGATGAGGATAAGATAACTTTGGAACCTGATCTTGTGATAAATTTTCTTAAGCTTCTTCATCCTGAAACTCGTAGGGAAGTTGAACAGCGATTAGAAGAACCAGATAAGCGCTATGGTCTTACTGACAATTGGCAAAAAGTGCATAAAGTAGTAGAGGTTGTAGCCCAAATACATCAAAGACAATCCATGCTTTATGAGCAAACTAGTCTTCCTCAAGGTAGCCTTCCACAAACTAAGAAGCAAGTTAGAGAACAATCCCATGCTATGCTTTTTGACTCTACTCCTATTCCTCAAATGATGGAGCCTACTCAAGGTTTTAAAGTAGAGCCAAATAAAAGTGTAGTTGAACAATCTCAAGTGGAAATTCTCACTAAGAAAATGGAAAGTCTTATTGCTACACAATCCAATTTGGCCAAGACTATAGATGCTTTACAATCTAATTACACGAAAACTTTCCAAAATCAAATGAACCCAATGTCTTTTCAAGAGCCTAATCAACATGTTATAGCTACCAATCAAAATCCACAAGTAGCTCCTACTCAAGCATATCAAGTTCCTCCAATGCATAATCCTTCAATGCAAAATCCTCATCCTCATGTGTAAAATCCTCAAATGTATCAAAATATGTATCCTCAAGCTTCTCAAATAGCTTTTCAAAAGCCTCAAAATCAAAATTTTCAAAATCATCAACCGTATACTATGGAAGCTCCTCTTGTACCTCAACTACCACATGTTGCTCCCCAAGCTCCTCAAATACATCAATTACCTTATCAAAATCCTAATTATCCTGTTCAAGCAATACCTTATCAAATAAATCCTCAATTTCAAAATTTCCCACCACAAGTTAATCAAAATCCTCAAAATCAAAATGGTTTTGTGTGTGGCCCTCGTAGGTGTCCTTGGTGTGATTTGTTAGAGCACTTTTTGAGAGATTGTGAACAATTGAAGGCTGCTAAGGAGCAACAACTAGTAATAGACATAGAGAAGAAAATTTGTGACTATCGATCTAGGCTACCTTTCCAAGGAAATTATGGTAAGGGAGGAATGAAAACACACTATGAAAATATAACCATAATGGATGTAGGAACTAGAGGAGTGAAACTAGAAGCTCTTGATGAACAACAAGTAGAATCAAGTAAACCCACAAAGGAAGGTGACTTTTCCATAGAGGCTTTAGTACGAGCACGAGATGAGATTAGGAGAATAATGGCTTGGGAGTCACCGATAGAAGATCAATCTCTTATTTCTCACATATCCAATGTAGAAGAAAAACGAAAAAGAGATGACGTTGAGCCTAGTGAAAGAAGAGTGACTCGAAAACAAACCTCAGAGGGATTAGAAACAATCATAGAGCAAGGAGAAACATCACAATCCAAAGATAAAAAACAAGAATCACAACCCAATGAACAAAAACAAGAGGATAAACAAAAAGGGAAGAAGACAAAGCAAAGAAAAATAGAACCAAAGCCTTTAGATAAACAAGAACAATCAAAACAAACTGAAGATCAAACACGAGAACATGAACAAAAACAAGAACCTAAGCAAAAGCAAAAGAAACCAAAGAGAAAACCTAAAGCCATCTTGATTTCATAAATTGAGAGAAAAATAGATCCTATGGAGATTTTAGATGACATTTTGCTTAAGAGTCAAGTGATTATGTCTTTAGAACAAGTTTTCTCTATTGCAAAGCCTGTTTTTAAAGATAACTTTATCGGCCTAATTAAAAGGAAGAGGTTTCCGCTTAATCTAGATACTGAGATGCAAGATTCTATAGATCAAGATCAAGCTATGAATGAAGCCTTAAACTTTGATGAATTTGATGAAGAGGGCTTTGATGATGATGAAGTAACTGTTAATAAAAATTTCTTAGGACCTATTCAACCTGACCATGAAAATCATGAAAACAATCCTGAAAGTCACTTTAAAATAAAATTTTGGTCTAGAGGTACATCAGAGATGCATGTTAAAATACGAAATGATAAGAACACTATCACTGTAAATGCATTAGTAGATTCTGGCTCCGAAATCAATGTGATTTCAAGAGAAGTCTATGATAAGTTTCGATGGCCCATAGATAAAGATTGTGGATGGCGTATGAGAACTGCAGATAATGGTGTAGGTACCCTGTATGGAGCTTGTGCTAGTGTGCTCATATCCATATGAGGAATCACAGAAGAGTTTCACTTTTTTATTCAAGATAATTGCTCCTATGAGTTTCTCTTAGGTCAACCCTTTATTTGTGAGAGTCGTATGGAAACTAAAGCCATGGATGATGGGTCTACCTATGCTAGATTTAAGTCTAAGGATGGAATGCAATCACTTCAAGTCATGACGGTAGGAGTGAATCATCCTAGGAATCGATTGTCAATTAGAAAGAAACCTATTGTTATTGAGGGTCATGAGCATGCTTGTAGTGATTGTGCACGTTGATTCATGTTTGGAGCTACATATGATCAAAATTTCGGATAGAATCCATTGTTGAGGGGGACAATAGTGGATTTTGACATCTCGCATCCAACCAACATGTACAATACTTTGTCACTTTGTTTTCCACATTCTAGATTAGATTTTCTTCATAAGAGTCAATTGTTCAAGTCTTTTATCCAAAAAACCCAAATAAAAATTAAAAACAACAAAATCATGGAACATGATGAGAACATTGAGCATGTGATTGAAACATCTCATTGTTTCTCTACTCTTGAGGAGTTAGAGTTATGTCTTCAACAAAATTCTAATTCCCATACTATTCTTCTTTCTTCCCTTGATGAGTATGCTCTTATCCAGGAATATGCTCTCAGTGCTGACAAGTGCTCAAAATTTAACCAAACACATGATGCCTTAGTTGAAACAAAGTATAAAACTGTAGACAAAAAAATCAAACCCATAGCTCAACCATTACCTCAAGGAAGTAATGTAAAAATCATTGATGTGAAAAATGATCCAATTCTTTGGGATAAGAAAAACATAGGACATACATTCACGGATGAGACAATCAAACAGGTGAAAATTGATAGAGATGATGACTTTCTTTTACCAACAGAGAGAGATAAATTTGAGAGAGTCATACGTAGCCATGGAAAAGCCTTCACTATGTATCCTCATGAGATAGGTTGTGTAGATCCTAAGCTAGTTGCACCCATGATAATCTTTACTATTCCACATATTCCATGGAATCTTCGTCCTATACCAGTTCCAAAGGCTCACTTACCTGAGCTAATGAAACTACTTAAGGAGAAGATAAACATGAGAATTTTAGAGCCATATTTTGCACCTTACTCAAATCGATGGTTCACTAGGCCTAAAAAGAATGGGAAACTACGTTTTATTCAAGATCTCCAACCGTCAATAAATTCACCATAAGGAATGTATGAACAGGACCCATTGTAGATGAGTTTGTTGAATCATTTTCAGGACACTCTATCTATTCAATGGGTGATTTATATTCTGGATATGACCAATTCCAATGTGTACTTTACCTCAAGGAGTGACTAATTTTGTGGCTCATATGATGAGTGCTATGAATATGGTTTTACATGATTTTATCCCTCATATAACCATGCCATTCATTGATGATATTCCAATCAAAGGGAGTGAGGAACGTGTAAAGGACATTACTTTATATTCATCTGGATGTCGTAAATTTGTTCTTGAAAGAATATTTCAATGATTTGAAGAGGTAGGTTTTACATTTTCCATAGAAAAATCTATTTTTGGTGTCAACGAGGTTCTTATTGTTGAATATTTATGTGGTCATTTTGGTCGAAAGCCATACCCACAAAAAGTTGATGCCATTAGCAAGATTTTTGAAACATGTAACAATGTGAGTGAGGTACGCAGATTTCTTGGTGCTTGCATCTTGTATGTTATTTGGATCCCACACTTTGCTCATGTTGTTGATTGTCTCTATGACTTGTTGGAAGAAACAAAAATTTATTTGGACTGACAAACACACTCAAGCTATGCGTAAATTGAAGAAATTATTGCTTGAAGCTCCCATCCTTAAGCGTGTAGACTATTCTGCTAACAAACCTATTATATTGACCGTTGATACTATTGACTAGTGAAGGGAATAGATATGGAATTAGGTTTGGTGCCAAAATTTTACAGGAAACACAACGAAAATATCCAAAGATCAAACGAGAACTATGGGATATGGTAATAGCTTTGAAAACAAACAAAGAATATTTCATTGGTGCAAATGTCAAAGTTGAGATTGATTGTTTGCCTCTCATTGGAATGATAGCCAATTGTTCATCTCTTGATATAGCCATGCTTAAATGGATATCATATATTAAGTTCATAAATCCTGAGTTAGTTCATATTTCAGGTAAGTCAAACTCAGTTGCTGATATGTTATGGAGAGCTAGATTTGATGATGATCTTGAAAGTTATCTAATAAAGAATGTGAACTTATTTGACTATGTTCCACATATATACGAGTATGAGAAATTTCATGAGTCTGAGTACGAAAATGAATGGAGAGACATAGGAAAGTATCTAGGTACACTACAACCATTACCTAGCTGGACTACGAATAGATTACATAACATTAGGAAACAAGCTTATAACTTTTTCCTATGTAATGGTTATCTTTGGAGACATGCTAAGGGTACGGTTAAGAATCCACAACGAGTCCTAGGAAAATGAGGTCTTCAATTGCAAGTAATGAAGGAAATGCATGAGACATTATGGGCAGGTCATAAAGGATTTTTTGGAACATATGAAAAAATTAGAAGTACCTATTATTGGCCTAGGATGTATGTTGACATTAGTAGCTATGTTTCTACATGTTCTACTTGTCAACTTCATTCATCAGTCAAACATAGAGATCCGTTGCATCCTACTTATCCACCCTGTATTCACTACAAGTGGGTAGTAGATCTTGTAACTATTCCTAAAGGTATTGACAAAATGCGTTACATTGTACTTGCAAGAGAAGACTTAACTAATCATGTAGAGGGACGTGCACTACTATCGAAGAACACTTACAATGTTTGCAAATTCTTGCTTGAATATGTCATAAGTCGCTTTGGGTACATAGAGAAAGTAGTTATCGATCATGGAGAGTTAAATGCGAGAGAATCTAAAGAGTTCTTTGAATTTCACGGTATTCGTTTGTCTCTCACTACTGCATATAATCCAGAGGCCAATGGTAAAATAGAGAGAGGGCATCCACCTATTGTGAAAGCCATATCTAAAGCATGTAATGGTGACATCAAACAATGGCCTAGATTCTTACCTTTTGCACTTTGGGCAGATAGAATGACATGCACATGTACTACTGGGTATATGTATGTTGAACTCATGTACGATCAAAAACCATTGTTTCCAATTCAGTCTCATATTTCTGCATGGTCAAATTTGCCTTGGTCTGAAAACATGTCTACTGATGATTTTTTGAGTTTGCGCATTAAACAGTTAGAACAAGGTAAATTAAGACTTGATGATGCCATTGAAAAATTAAGAGAATCTAGAATGAAGAACAAGCATTATTTTGATAAAACTCATCGATTGCGTCCTAAGCCAATTGAAGTAGGAGATTGGGTGCTCATTTATGATAGTACATTTGACTCTCAATATGATGCACGCGAAAAGCTCACTCAACGGTGGTTTGGGCCATACATTGTATCAAAAGTCAACAACAATGGTACGTATGCTCTTTGTGAATTAAATGGTGTTGCACTAAAAACTTTGATTGCAGGTAAAAGGATAAAGCTATTCAAGAAACGTGATAATGATAAGTACATTTTGGATGAGGACATTGAAGAAGATGACAACAATGAGGCCGATTCATAAATAGGAGTATCCATGTTATAAAAAATTAAAAAAACAAAAAGAAAAAAAAATATATATATATATAAAACATATAAAAATATCATTAATTTTTCAAGTTCATGTTGCTATGTTTTTTTTCAAGTTCATTCTATTTTTTTTCCATTCTTGTTTCATGCATGTTTGTTTTCAGCCTTTGCATTGCATTGCATATCCACATCACTTGAGTCAAACAGGGCAAATGATGATTTCTCTACTTGTGTAAAATTATATCTTAAGTAGTAATTTATCTACTAAGAAATTGATTGTAAACTTGGATTATGGAAAGATAGGGCATGTAGATTTGGAGGTTTATTTTGGTGACATGACTTTCATATATAAACATGCATATGTATCCTGTATCGAAAGCATAATTGTTGAAATCCTAGCTCCTACTACTGCATGTTTCTACATCCTTAGTCCATCTCATAACACTTGTATCGGAGTTTAAACGACTGTTCTCCATCATCAAAAATGGTTGTACCTTGTATCGGGGTTTAATTTTTCCTCGTCATAAAAAAAAAGAGCTGCTACATGTTTCCAAGAAGTTTACACTTTCTTCTATCCCAAAAACATGATTGTAACCATAAAGTTGCTGAATCATCATCATCATTAAAAAACAAGGAGTTGCTACATGTTACCAGGAAGTTTACACTTTCTTCTACCCCAAAAAAGTGATTGTAACCATAAAGTTGCCGAATCATCATCATCATCATCAAAAAAAAAAACAAGCCAAAGAAAGATAAAGAGGCATAGTAGAATAAATCACGGGCTATATAGGCAGATTTATGCATTAGTGGAGTTTACTTAGATTTCCTTGCATGTTATTAGAGAAAGAGCATATTCATATTTGTGTTGGAAAGAAGTTGATCTAAAATAAGGTAATGATGAAAGATGTCTCTTGAAAATCCTAAATCTTTGTTTATAATCGTATTTAAGTAGATTGCTTTATGAAAAAGGTATAAATTTTTCTTCAAGATGAGAGGAACTGATGCTTAAAACGACTCAATACATCCACTTCCACTTCATATTGATGCTTGTTTGTTTTCTTTCTTGTTGTCAATGTTGCTTGTTCATTTGCATATATGTTGCCTATTTGTTCATGCATATTCATGTTGCATGTTTCAATTCTTTTTTTCATGCAAATTTTGCTTCATGTCACGTTGCCTACTCATTCATGCATATGATCAATTTTTCCTTCCATGTTTCTTATGTTACCTATAAAAGAATTTGATGCTTGGAACATTTTGTTTTTGACAGATAATAGAGTGGCGCTTCCGGAGGAATCGCAGGTTTAGTGGGGGCAAATGTCGTCGAGATTTTCTCTCCTCTCTCACTCATGAAGACCTACAGGAAACACATTTGGTGAAGGTAGCCAGAATTCCCTGAGAAGTCCAAGATGCATCAAGGATGTCAAAGGGAGTTCACATGCAAACTTTGGAAGAAATCGAGCAAATCCAGGGTAGCAGTCAAAGCTAGTCAAACTTTGGAAATTAGGGCAAAAATTTCAATGTCTTCAAATCACATGAAAATTCACATACTTGTAAATCCTATCAAAGGAAGTCTATAGCCCAAACTTCACATGAAAATGGATTTTCTAGCACATTGATATGCCATGTGCATTTTGTAAAAAATGGATTTCTTCCACTTAGACCCTACAAAATCTTGTATAGAATTTTTTTTTTGCCATATGGTTTGGCATGTATAAAGACCATATAAGCCTACATATTTGTACAAAGTTTCAAGGCTATCAGAGCTTCCTAGAGACCTTAATGCCACCTTGCAAGCTTCCAAATGTAGTCAAACTTATACAAGGGAGATTCGGATGGGAGTTTTTTCTGCATATTCCTAAAGGAGGCCTTTCAAAACATAGCCCTACAAATTTTTATCTTCATCAAAGGATATTTGACAGGTCAAAGAGCACAAAATCCAAATTTCAAGGTCATCGCAGTTTCCTAGAATAAGAAAATTGAAGGCTTGAAGGGTTGCCACATGGAAAACAATGATTGAACCATGTTGTATGATCAAGATGAGCTCATATTCAAGTGTGGAGATGCACTAAAGCATAAACGAAAGAGGATCCACGAGAGTTTTTCACCGGATAAGTTTTTTTTTATGATCAAAGATCAATAATGCAAAGTTTCTCCAAAAATAGTGGCTTATCTTATCCAAATTGATGTAAGCACTGATCCGATGGTTTAGATCAGCCCCAAAACCAATGGTGGAGAATGAAGGCACCTATTTTCTGCCCCTTTGCCCTAGATATCATATAAAGAACCAATCGTAACCATCCATTTGATAAATCCAATGGTTGTAATCAAAAGAAGTTGATCTTAGGGTTGAGAGTTGATTTCTGTAGATCCAAGGGCCCAAATTCATTCAAAAAACTATATAAACCCCCCTCAAAACTCCTAGAGAATCATTGTTAGGCATCCATAGGGCCCTTGCTAGCACATGGTTTCCTTGAGACGATCACCCTCAGTTGAGCGTGTGAGGATCCAAGGTGGGCTAGTAAGAGCATAATTCCTAGATTCAATTTTTAGACTTCCTCTCTAGGATAGGCTCATAAACCCAGTATCTCTTTCTTTGCTCACCCTCAATGGAGCGTGTGAGTGAGTTAGAGATGGTTTTATGTGTCTTAGAATTCTTTATAAACACATTACGATCCTAGAAAGACATAGGGTCAATGAAGTGGGACCTTTCCTCTTATGTGTGACATTCGGTTGAACTGTCATGGTGAGAGGGTCGTGCGGACCACCTTTGACCAGTAGAATGCTTAGCTTGACGTTTCACAACATGCATGTATATGTTTGTCATAACAAGATCTTCTAATTCATGTCGCATGTCTCTTATCTCTTTGTCTCTTCTATGTTTTTACATGTCACCTTCTATCTCTTTCTATGTGTGAGAAGGCTCCGCAGTATTGTGTTGAACCAGTGAGGATGATCCCTTAAGGTTGAGAAAATAATTTTCTTCATAAATCATGACCCACGTGCATTCATACCACCCACAAACACCCATACATATGTTTTAGTTTCGAAAGTGTATAAGAAGCTCCATGTGAATTAAATTTGGAAAGTGTTTAAGAAGCTCCATATTTTTGGACCATTCTTCCTTTCCGAATTGATTCATGTGAATGTGAATTAAATTTGGAAAGTGTTTAAGAAGCTCCATATTTTTGGACCATTTTTCCTTTCCAAATTGATTCACATGAATGGTTTCTTTTGTCCTCATCATTCATGTTCATGTGATTATCTTGTATTCATATGTTCCCCTTTCTCTAATCAAATCATGACATCTCTACCCCCATACCCAACTTCATCTTCACCTTCACATTTTTTAATGCATAAACCTTCCAACACTCACTAGCTTCATATACTCTGCGTGTGCCACGACCGAACCCGATTCACCCGGATTGCGATCACCTCCACAACGTTCTTCATTGGTCCAACATGATTAGCTATTATTGGCGACGAAAGAATGGTTTCTTTCTATATTTCGTGAGGCATGTTTGACATCTCTCCTCCATTTATGAATCACACATTAAATACTCACATGATGCACTGCATAGAACCGAAGCTAACAATGAGAAGAACTAAAACGAGTGATTCAAATACCTTCGAGTTCTGCTGCACATGCTCAATGGCCCACATAAATTTGAATTGAGTTTTTTTTTCTCAACTTGGATTATTGCATATACTAGCTATATATGGAAAAAGAACCCAAACGTGGAACCTTCCTTCGCTCTCCTTTGTATTTCTCACAAGGGCTTCTCTCTCAACATCAATTGGCACTAAGTGCCCACTCATTGTATATCAAATAATATAAGCAAGAAGACATTGTGTGTGTGCACCTGTGAGTTGGAGGCTAGTCTAAGCCCACTCACAAGCCTCTTCGAGTCTTATGCCTACTCTAAGCCAAGTAGGGTGTACAACGGGCTAATCTAAGCCCTCTCCTCTCGCGTCGACTCATCTTGGTGTTGTACACGTGCAGGGCTACTCTAAGCCCCCCCCCTCCCCAAGCATTTTAAGTGTGGTGTCCAGTTGTTCATTTCAAGCTTTGCAATTATTTTGAAGCGGTATCTTTGATAGTGTTTCTAAACACTTTATCCTCAAAACTTTGTAATGACCAAAAGTGAAGGTAGCTCATCATCTATGGCTAACTTCTTACCCTCTTTTACCCCTATTTTTATGCCTAAGGATGAATGCCTCAATGGACAAAATTACAATCTATGGAAAGACTTCATGCGCGCATATCTCTACACAAATCTTCTTCACGAGGTAGAAGATGGGTCAGACCCCGAACCCAATAGGGAAACCAACTTAGAAAATTGGCATGTGTGGAATGTCAAGGACAAAAGAGCTTTAGGTCAGCTGTTACTTGCCTGCAACGAACTGACAAAAGGTCATATCACGGCCTGTAAGACGTCCAAGGACGCTTGGGATACGTTAACAGCTCTGTAGGAAGACAAAACTCCTTCAAAGATATATGCATTAGAGGCCAAGTTTCATAATTTGACCATCCGGCCGCACGACACAATTACCAAGGTCATAGCCCAATTTGAGGACTACCAGCATAAATTAGCACTATGTGGTAGGCAGATCTCTAGTGAAGACATGGCCATTAGACTTCTTAACAAGTTACCTAAGTCATACAAGACATTTGTCACAACTTTGTGTAATCGCGGCCAAGTCTTATCTTGAGAAGAGGTTCGTTGACTATTGCTCCTTCACGACTCGCGAGCCAAATCAACTTCCTCCCAGGAATCTGCCATGAAGGCCAAAGGCCCATTCAATAAGGGCAAAACCACAAGTCATCCCGCTAGCAATGGATCTAAGCAAGGATCGCATAATTCATCGAAGAAGTTCACCTGTAATTTTTGTGGAAAATCAGGACACTTAGAAAAGTTTTGCTATAAAAAGAAATAATCATCGCAGGCTTCTATGTCTAGGCAAGCATCCAAAGGATCCCAACATAGATCCCACTGCTCGAGTGAGGAACTCTTCATCTCCACAGAAGTCAATGCACTAGTTACTTATAGCTCCCCGCATGAGTGGATCTTTGATAGCGGAGCTACCTCCCATATGTGCAAAGACAAGGACTCATTTCAAGAACTCGAAGAACACACGAGAGAAGTCTATCTTGGCAACAACAAAAGCTTACCCATCGAAGGAAAAGGGAAAGTTCAAATTACCAACAATCAGGGCGAATGCAAGTCTTTATCCAATGTTCTTTTTGTTCCAAATTTATGTATGAATCTACTTTCTGTCAAGGCCATTACAGATCAGGAAAAACAAGTATGGTTTGATAACACCTCAGTTAAGGTAGTTGATCCCCATACAAAGGATGTCATTGCTCAAGGTATTGAAGAAAAGGGCCTCTACAAGCTATCTTGCTTTGTATCCAAAGAATCAACCTCAAGTTTGTGGCACCAAAGATTTGGCCACTCTTCTTACCTATCAAAAATCTCTTCATCCCAACTTGTGAAGGGATTGCCAAAGATAGGGCAACTTACACATGTCTGCCAAGCTTGCACCCAAGGCAAGCAACATAGGGCCCCAGTTCCCAAGGAAGCTTCAACACGAGCGAGGAACCCTCTAGCCCTTATCCACATGGACTTATGTGGACCCATGAACAACCCATCCCTGAGTGGATCCCTCTACTTTTATCTTCTAGTAGATGAACACTCTCGCCATATTTGGGTGTACTTTTTGAAGTCAAAGGCAGATATATTCTCTAAGTTTCAAACTTGGATCAAGGAAGTTGAGAATGAAGCTTTGACTAAAGTTAAAACCATGAGATCAAATGGAGGTGGTGGGTTTATCAATCATGACTTTGATAACTTTCTCAACCACAAAGGGATCAAACGACAAGTCACTCAGCCTCATACTCCATCCCAGAATGGAGTAGCTGAAAGGAAGATACACAGTGTGATGGAAATGGCACGAACAATGCTTCATCACAAGGATCTACCCTACAAGTTCTGGGCAGAAGCCGTGCATACTGCCGTTCACATTCTTAATCGAGGATTTACAAGTGCCTTACACAACAAAACACCCTTTGAACCCTACTCTGGAAGAAAAACAAATGTGAATTACTTTTGAGTCTTTGGTAGTGAAGCTTTTGTCCATGTACCAAAAGAAGATCGAAACAAGTTACAATCAAAGTCCAAGAAACACATATTCATAGGGTACAGTGACCAATCAAAGGCATACCGTCTATATGATATGGAAAACCACTCCATCACCATTTCGAAGGATGTGATTTCCAATGAAGCTTCCTCATACTCAAGAAAAGATTCAAGTACGTGTCTTAGTCCACCTATCTACACTTCAGAAGGGGACTCAATATTTTCAAAGCGAACATCAGAAGCAAGTACTTCAAGTCATCCGAGAAGATCTCAAAGACTTATTGACAAGAGACAGCGAGAACAAAGTCATTATGTTAATTATGCTTTAATGCACCAAATTCAGTAAATTTCAAAGCCATCCAACTACAAAGAAGCTCAAGGCCAACCAGAGTGGGAAGAAGCTATGAAAGAAGAACTGGATGCAATAGCAAAGAACAAGACTTGGACATTAGTTCCCAAACCAACCAACCATCAAGTCATAGGAGTCAAGTGGATATACAAAGTTAAGTACAACTCAGATGGCACATTAGACAAGTACAAAGCAAGGTTGGTAGCTAATGGATACAAGCAACAACATGGCATTTACTATGAAGAAACCTTTGCTCCTACTGCCATAAGAATCATCTTAGCACTAAGTGCTCACTTTAAGTGGCCCATTTACCAGTTGGACATCAAAAGTGCATTCCGCAATGGAGATCTTCAAGAAGAAGTATATTTTGAACAACCTGAAGGCTTCAAGATCAAAGGCAAAGAAGATCAAGACTACAAGCTTCACTAGGCACTTTACGGACTCAAGCAAGCTCCCAGGGCTTGGTATGAAAAGATTCACAAGTTCTTTGAAGACAAGGGATTTCACAGAAGCAATGCTGATGCTAATCTCTATATCTATCAAAAGGAGTCTTTAGTAGCCATCATCATTCTCTATGTAGATGAGTTGATCTTGACAGGCTCAGATGAAGAACGCATCCAGTTCATCATCACACAGCTTCATCTTGAGTACTCTATGACAGATCTTGGATTACTACACTACTTCTTGGGTATGGAAGTTTGGCAAGCAAAAGAAGGTATATTCCTATCATAGAAGAAGTACTACTCTGATCTACTTTCCAGATATAACATGGACCAGTGTCGTTCAGTTTCTACACCACTTGATCCAAACATGAAGCTTACACTAGAGGACTCATCATCACTTGTGGATGTGCATACGTATCGACAGCTTGTTAGCTGGTTACTCTATCTTGCCAACACTATACCAGATATTGCTTATGTAGTTGGTATAATCAGTCAATTTGCATATCAGCCCCGTCAGACTCATTGGGATGCTGGCCAGAGACTACTTAGTTACCTTGCCCTCACTTGACATCATGGTCTTTGGTACAGAGGGGGCATCAAACTCGCCGGATATTCAGATTCTGATTGGGCTAGTGATCCTGATTCTCGACACTCTACTTCTGGGTACATATTTTTACTTGGCTCAGGACCTATCTCTTGGGCAAGTAAGAACCAACCTATAGTTGCTCTATCATCTAACGAGGTTGCATACCGAGCATCCAGCTTTGCAGCATGTGAGGCCATCTAGCTTCGGTGTTTATTATATGACATTGGTGTTTTGCAGGATTCTCCGACATGTATTCGCACGGATAGCCAGTCAGCCTTGGCCATCGCCAAGAATCCAGTGTTCCACACTCGGATGAAGCACATCGAGATCTAGTACCACTTCATCTGCGAGAAGCTCATATCTCAGGAGATTACTCTAGAGTAGTGTACCTCTCAAGAGAACCTGGTAGACATATTCACAAAGGCTCTACCTCCGGTTCCGCTTTAGCGCGTGGTGGACCTCTGTAGCATTCAGCCGCTCCAAAATGGAGTTGCAGAGGGGGTGTTGACAACATGATTGCTCCTACTTCATCTACATTTGTATCTGCATGAGTGCATCTCCATTTTGTATCAAGAAGGCACTTCATTTCTAGTTTATTTCCATTTTATATTGTATTTCCTTTGTATTTGGGTACCTTGCCATGTGCTTCTACCAGTTGTATTCATTCTCCTTTCAGGAAACTTATCCCACATATGATGTACTTTTGAGAGCCCCTCCCAAATCTATATAAGGAGGGCCGCTCCCCTCATTTGTACTTGGTTAGAAGCTTGAGGAGCCTACTCCATGCTCTTGGCAAGCTCATTTCTAATCCACATGAGTTTACCCATTTCATGGTCTACTCATTTTGTGTCTCACACATTCTTTGTTTTGTGAGAGTACTTTACTTTTCATTTTGCTTCCGCGTGCGTACTCTCTACAATACACACATATAAAACTACGTACTCATGTATACCTTCTCTACGTTACAAAGAAGTGAGGCCCAAAATTCTATAGTCACGTCAATAAATGAGGACAATATCAAAAAGTTGAAGACATCTAAGGATCCTATCAATGGATCAAAGAACACAACCAAGATGAAAGGATCCAAATGGATTCCAAACACCACCTACCCCATGATGTGAACCCTTCTACATTTCTAGGGATTTTATATGTCCCTAGATCCCCGCAAAACCGCCTTGATCCCAAATGTCCAAGTATATGCCATGGATCCCATACATCCCTAGATCTCAAGGATGCCATATGTCCCACCACCATGGATGCCATATGTCCCACCACCACGGATGCCATATGTCCATGGAATCACAAAACTACATGGATATCATATGTCCATGAAAACCAAGGGATGCCACATGTCCCAAACTTGGATGCCATATGTCCAAGTTATGTCTAAGGATACCATATGTCCTTAGATTTAAAAACCCAATGGACTAAGTAATGTCATATGCAACTATTTCCCCACATTGCAAACAAAACGGGAAAGGGGGATATTGAGAGTTCCATGCTCCCCACTTTTTTCCATGCTTAGAATCATTCTCATGCAAGCTTCATTTATTCAAATTCTTCACTGGTCATCAAGCATTATTGTACTTAGTCAATAAGCCATGTAACACAGGATGACTGATACGTTGGTTTCTATTACTCATGGAGTATGACTTTGAAGTAGTAGTCAGGAAAGGAAAAACCCATCTTAGAGCTGACCACCTTTCAAGATTAACCACAGGAGAAGCTCCTCAAGGAATAGCAGATGAATTACCCAATGCATATTTGTTTAACCTTGAGATAATACCAGAATGGGCTAAGCCGATTGTCCCAATTCTCACATATGAACCCAAGAATCCTAGGATAAGTATCAAAGAAGGATAAATCACCAAGTCACAAAGATATCAAATAATAGCAGGAAGTATATATAAATAGGATAATCAAAAGATTCTTTCTTTTTGTGTAGATGAATGCGAACATGCGAATTGGTTGCAATTAGCACACGTAGGTGCATTAAAGCAACATCATTCAAAATATCGTACCCTACAGACTCTGCATAGACTAGGTGTATATTGGCCTTCCAGGGAAGCAGATGTCTACAAGTTGTGTAAAGAATGACCTATTTGTTGTGAAAGACCACCAGTAGAACATGCTACGTTATATCATATGTCTCTCACACCAAAATGGAGTGAACCTTTAGTGACATACTTGCGGACAAAAACATTCCCTCAAGGAATGAACTTAGCACGACAACGCAGTCTAGAGCAGGAAGCTCAAGACTATTCACTTAATTGTGACAATCTATACAAACGAGGATGAGACGGATACTTAAGGCAATGTGTCCATGAGAGCGATTATTTGAACGTACTAGAGACTGCACACCAATGTGTTGCAGGAGGTCATTTTGGCCCCAATAGGATAATCAAATCCATACTATTTGCAAGATTATGGTGGCCCACTCTTCACATGGATGCACATACCTATGTTAAGAGATGTGACGTGTGCCAGAGAACTCAGTTTCCTACTCGCACATATGAAATGCCATTGCAACCCATGATGGGAGGACGTGCATTTTCTAAGTGGGGTATAGACTTTGTAGGACCCATTAATCCCCTTGCAAAAGGTACTCATGCCGAATACATCATAGTTGCGACAGAGTATCTTACCAAATGGGTAGAGGCTAAGGCCACAAAAAAGAATGATGCACACAGGACTGCAAAATTTTTATTTGAAAATGTCTTTACAAGATATGGACTTCCTATAGAGTTAGTGAGTGATCGAAGAACTCACTTTCCAAACCAAGTCATTCAATATTTGTTATAGGATTTTATGGTGATTCACAAGAAATCTACACCATATCATCCTCAAGCCAATGGTCAAGCCAAAAGCACTAACAAGATCCTTTGTAACGTACTGACGAAACTCGTGAACAACAAACATTCATATTGGGACAAATAGTTACACCACGTTGTTTGGGCATATCGAGTGGTCTACAAGACCCTCCTCAATGCAACTCCCTTTCATATGGTTTTTGGTCAAAATTTTGTGCTCCCTTTGGAATCCTTGATACCGACCCTTAAGGTTGCACAAGAACATCAGTGGACCGGCCATGAATTATCATCAAGAATAATGGACTTGGAACGATTAGGAGAAACCAAGCTAAAAGAAGCAGTAGGTATATATGCAGCAAAGAAGCGACAAAAAGCCTATTTCGATGCACATATGCAAGACAAAGTCTTAAAAGAAGGAGATTTAGTCCTAATATATACGCTGAAACAACATGCACGGAAATTAAAAAAGCAAGGTTATGGACCTATGATCATTAATAGACTCTCGATAGGAGGAGCAATACAATTAGCCATCCTAGAAGGAGACATAATGCCTAATTACATTATTGGTTGTAGAGTCAAGCTTTATCAAGAAGCTCTTATTGAGGATATGCTTAGACGACTCACGTTGGCAAAGAAGCGTAAGGAGGAAGAAAAAAGAATATGTGATGAAGCTCAGGCAAAAGCTATAGAACGCATTAAGCGCATGAAGCTAAGAAGACAAGGACCAGGGAGAGAACATTATAACCATCTAAAAACAACACCGAGATACCCCATGGCCATGTGTCAAGCAAAGTCAATCACTCATCCTAGCATAGTGAATAGGAGACCATTCATTATAGTCAGGCTAGAGCACGGCAACCTTACCATGAGCTCAAGGCTTTAATTGATTCAGGTGATGCGACTAGTGCGATTAGATGGTCCCATTATAAGGACTCAGGAATAAAAATGCGGCCAATTGAGGCATATCTCATAGGGATAGGAGGCATGGAAACCCCTTGCATGGGTGACGTCAACCTTCCTATCCTCATACATGAAGTGACCATGATAGTGAAGCTACTAGTGTGCCATGACCACGACCTGATAGAACCCCTAATACTTGGCCAAGATTGGCTATACGATCACTCAGTGGACCTAAACCTTAGACAAGGCTCCTTGCATCATTGGAACCTTAGACCAGCAGCGAGTGATACCACTTGACTTCCCTAACAACGCTCCACATGAGGTATGTAACCCTAGACCATATGAAATGCATGCGGCGGAGGACCGGAAGATCTTTGGCCAGATCCCTTGGCTAAGCATGCTCCTTCCAAAGTCAACCCATGAGAGCTTGGTGATGGATAGTTGCCAGACAAAAGGATCTCAATAGATTTTCCCCTGGTCTTCTAGCAGCGGTTAGGTGGGTTGCATCAGTGGTCAGGTGGACTGCATCAGCGAACAAATGGGCACAACACCCTGCGGTGCCCATCCTTCCACACTTACTACGGACTGGCCTAGATTAATGATACAAAATGTTTATGGGAGGAAATAGAGAGGAGGATGCGCAAATGTTTGATGGAGTTCTTGCTGAGAATTTGCATTTGTGTATCTTCATATTTTAACTCATAATGTGATATGTGTACAGTTGGAATCTTTTGGGTTTTTATCTTAAGTTGATCCCAGATGCCATTTAAATCTCTTGGAAGTAACAATCTAGTGTAACGCCTTATTTCTCTCTGGTCGCTTTTGAAATTTTGTGTTCCTAATTGGGACATGAACAATTGATAACTGCTCTCGTACAGCTTGATCATACACATTTTGTAACATGAGTTCTGTGGTCAGGTCTTGCACTGAGAATGATTGCCTGCATAACTGTTGGTAAGTACATGAAACAGGGAGTTCAAGTCATTTTAACATGGTATTCTATCACATGATGACTAAGAGGACTAGTGCTAGGGAAGATTTTAATACCCCATTGTTTTGTTGTGTTGCATGAGGATTACCCTTGTAGTGATTGAGTGAGTATGCAAGGAGGACTATCCATCAAGGAAGGATGTCCATTGCTATAGTATCTGCCCAAGAGTTCTTGAGCTGATTTTTTTCTTTCCACATTGCTCCCACGGAATAGTGTGCGAAAGGCTTTTAGCAATTCACCTGGTTGATTAGACGTGCATGAACGGAGAAGTCAATAAGTGGTAGAAATCAAAATAGAAATGTTAAAATGATCATTTTGAATGGGCACAAATTTATTGTGTAATCTTGGTGCACTCCCCTATCTCGAACCGTGTGATGTGCAGGAGTTGCTTGGTAACTATGATGGAGGGTATGTTGACAGTCAAGGTCACACACAAGCAGTGAAGCGCATCAATGAAGTGGACACACAAGAAGAAGGAGCATGTAGGGAGCTCCAAGAAGCACATGTCAAATTTTCAGAAGAAATCCCTATAAATATAGTGACTTTTGTCACTAAAAACCATTGTAAATACCATTTTCCATTTTTACAACTCCATTTTGTTCAAGTCGAGGAGTGCTCGAGCTTGAGGAGTATAAGAAGTATCATCCTACCAATTTTCATATTTTTTAGATTATGTTTGAGTCCCCAAATAAGCCTTGGAACCTAATTTTTAACTAGGTCGGACACTAGGTCTGGACAGGGCCAAAACCACTCAAAAAACTATAAAAAGGGCTGGAGAGCTCATTTGAGTGGTTAGTTTGTTGTAGATTTCAGCTTTGTAAGAGAGCTCTTTTGTAATTGAAACCCTTCCATTGTTCCACTCTTTGCTCTTACCTTGTGCGCGTGTGTGTATGTGTGTGCATGTTCGTGTGCTTTCACTCACGCACTTGTGCACTTCACTTGCTCTTGGTCTTCATACCAGTCCTCACGTCTCCACGGATTGACATTTATGAGGTGAAGCTCCTCACATTGGTACTTGCCATTGTGCTAGAGTGACACCAAATTTGGCGTCGTTGCCGGGGAGAGCACTTGGAGGACGAGCGTGTGGCGGTAAGACGTAGAGTAGCAACGTTGGAAGGTAAAAAAAATCACCATTTTCAGTTCAGTTTTTGAGTTTTTCTTCTTCTTCTTCTTCATCATCATCATCATCTCTTCCCACCTTCTTCCTCTCTAATTTTTCTCATTTTCGAGTGTACATTCACCTGGTTTTTCACTTGCGACTGTGAGGAACAAGTGCAGAGGGTGTTCAGAGCTAAAACGCTGAAGAAATCGCCTTGAAATCCACTTAAAACATCAAAAATCTGAGTGGCAATATCGCGGAGTGACAAGACCTATGTTTGGTATCGCAGCGGTGGTAACGTGAGTTTGAACAGTGATTTTTCATCTACAGGCTGATAGGAGGGACAAGGAGGACACAAGGTACACATATCTGCAAAAAAATTTGAATTTGGGCTTAAAAATCTCCACGTATCGTGACCGGTTGAGTTTTGGTATCGCGATACAAGAATTCCCGAGTATCACGATACTTGTCGAGGTATCGTATCGTGCACACCCACTTGAGGTATCGTGATACCATTCTGGTATCATATCATCAAGTGCTGGTATCGCGATCAGGGTCGCCCCGGTGGTATCGTATCGCGGTCCACATGGTATCGTATCGTCTCGGTTTTGGTATCGTATTGTTGACCATGCAGTATCGTATCGTGTGCTAGTTTGGTATCGTATCGTCAACTCAGTATCGTATCGTGTAAATTTTTGGTATCGTATCGTGCACCTTGTGGTATCGTATAGCGAAACACAAGCATTTCGTATCGCGATTGGAGTGGTATCGTATCATCTAAAGACTCGTATCGTATCATCCCTTACTCTGGTATCGTATCGCGTGTTATCCAGTATCGTATCGTGTATTGGTCAGGTATCGTATCGTCCACTAAATTGGTATCGTATCGTCGAGTGCAGAGGTATCGTATCGTGTGATTTTTGGTATCGTATTGTCGATTGTTTTGGTATCGTATCGTGGGCTTGGTGGTATCGTCTAGCAAGTGATATCATATCGTGGAATTTGGTATCGCCTTGGTGGTATCGTATCGCCGAATGTGGTATCGTCCATAGTGGTATCGCGTGGAAAATCTGGTATCGTATCGCCTGTCCTGAGGTACTCCCAGAGATGTCCTGTTTCCCTGTTTTAACCCCCAGAACCCTGAATTGGCATAACTTTCTCATACAAAATCCATTCGGAGTGATCTTTAGTTTGTTGTAAAATTAATACGAGGAATATTAGATAGGGTATTTTGAAGTTGACCCTCAGTTTGGGCTAAAAAGCAAGGGGTTCCATAAGATTTTGAGCAATTCAAAGGACAATTTTGGACTTGTAGACAAGGCTTATGAACCTAAGCTCAAGTTGATACTTAGGAAGAGATAGATAAAGTACCAAATCACTTGAAACTAAGGTCAACCACACAACCAAGTCAGGGACTCACAACTCAGTGGTCAACACTACGTGCTGAGTTCATAGACAAGTGAGTCAAAAATGTCATTTAACTGGAGAGACTCTTGGCTTCTGAAGACATGCATAGATCCGTACCTAGGGAAGTTCTTATGTCTACAATGGAAGGGGAATATAGGATGTCTCTTCAATACGTATCCACTAACCCGCAAGGAATACCCATCTACCTCGACGATCTATACAGGTCAGTAGCAAGAATGACAAAAACTACTGAATTAGAAATAGTTCCAAGACCAGCTGTCAAATACGAAGACGGGGTCTACATGGACAAGATGTGCCAGATCTATGTAGTAACTGAAAACCCTGATGAGATTAATGAAAGAGGAGAGTTAGCTCGAGATCATGCAACTACCTCACAAACCCATTTGAGACCCAACAAATGAGCCAAGGTAGTATACCCGATAGACCACATGAGCAATTCACCATGCCAAGAATTAACCCCCACGACCACACTAGCCAGAGAATGGGGAATATGAATAGATCTACCTTTAGGATAGAACTGCCCCGGTGCCCCCATCGTAATTCGATCCCCAGAGCCAGGCAAAAGTCTGAGACCAATCCAATTGGCCAAATGTATGCAAAGTCGTTACGATGGCACAGGAGAGCCCTATGATCACATAGTAGAATTCAAGCAGGTGTTGCGTGCGGAGCAAGTGGATGAATTTTTCGTGCAATATGAATCCTTTGGGCTAACTCTCATGGGAATAGCCTTAGCTTGGTTTCAATCCTTGGATCCAAATTCCTTTGGCAATATCGAACAATTCTTCCAAGAATTTATTTGGGAATTCACTAACGAGAATCTATTTACTACATAGTTTCAAACAATCTCCTAACGAGACAGTAAAAAATGCAGCACGAAGAGTTAATCAATACGTGACCCGATGCCCTGTGACAGAGAGACCTTCTCAGCAGAAAATGATATCCCTATTTTTAGAAGGTCTAACCAATGGAACAATGAGAATGTTAGTATACGTAAAACGGTTGCAAACTCTGAGTGAGTGTCTTCAAGAATGTATAGATTTGGAAGACAACTTAGCTGAGGATCTCAAAATCACACAAGATCTTACCAAATCAGAGGATACAAGGAGCAATGAGACTTCTAGCTCGAGTTATGTGGATGAAGTGGTAGAGTTAGTGGCCAAGAAATTAGGAGTACAAGGACAAAGGAACTACCAGAACTCCTTGAGAGTGCCAATGTTAGCAAGTTGCACACTTTGTGGTGGAGATCATCCATCTTATGTCTGCACCAGAGAAGGACTAGGGTTATCACAACCTTACCCTTATAATAGACAACCACCTTGGTGTAGCTCAAGCGTAAGCACCACCTCCTTTACTTGTCAATCTGCGAAGACGTGAGGACCGGTATGAAGACCACGAGCAAGTGAAGGCACAAGTGTGTGAGTGAAAGCACACAAACATGCACACACATACACACACGCGCACAAGGTAAGATCAAAGAGAGGAACAATGGAAAACTTTGATTGCCAAAGAGTTCTCTTACAAAAGCTCTATTCTCTAACAAGCTAGCCCCAAAAATGAGCTCTCTAGCTCTTTTTATAGTTTTTGGACTAGTTTTGGCCCTGTCCAGACCTAGTGTCCGGCCTAGTTAAAAATTAGGTTCCAGGGCTTATTTGAGGGCTCAAATGAAGTCTAAAAATTATGAAAATTGGTAGGATGATACTTCTAATACTCCTCAAGCTCGAGGACTCCTTGGCTTGAACAAAATGGAGTTATAAAAATAGAAAATGGTATTTACAATGGTTTTTAGTGATGAAAATCACTATTTTTGTAGGGAATTCTTCTGAAAATTTGACATGTACTTCTTGGAGCTCCCTACTTGCTCCTTCTTCTTGTATGTCCACTTCTATGATGCGCTTCCCTGCTTTGTGCTTTACCTTGAGTTCCAACACTCCCCCCCCCCTCTCGAGTCTGTCGTCCCTGACAGACCCTTGTTGTAGTGGTTGTTCCAAGTCGTGCTTGAGAGGGAGTGTCCCTTCTGTATGAACAAGAGTTGTCTGGCTTCCAAATGTGGTAGGGTTGGTTGTCTGGTTCTTCATTTGTCACTGCGAGCCTTCGCAAGTTGTAGTCCCTTGGTATGTGCTTCTTCCTTGTATTCCAGCATGAATGTGTCGTTTTGAGTCTCCATTGATGACGTCTAGATCTTCCAAAGTACTCATGCCAAGTACTCATAACCCATAATGAATGATGGTTAAGTGTGTTTGTGCATGGGTGGAGTAAAATATATGCCTTGTGCACGGCCTTGTAATGTATCCCTATGCATGCTTACTGGAAAAATGCATTGGAAGAAGTATGGTGCAAAAATTGGGGGTCTTGGGCTAAGTGCTCAAGGGTATGCCGATGAAGAGGTTTCCTAATCTATCATGGTTATGGTGTTGACAGAGTAAAGATACTTACCATGGTGAATGGTCGATCGATGTTTATCTCTTCGTGTGGTATACCTGGCATTGCTTCTATTGTCGATGAATATCCGTGTTGATGGTCCACCGATGAAATTGTTTAAGTGCTTGGTCATGTCTCCTCTCTTCAGAGCAACAATTGCCAAGTGTTGAGAATTGAATTTCTTTATATTCCTTGACAAACGACATTGGGTAACTACACCAAGCTTAGTTTCACATCTTCTCGTTAGCTCACCATAAGCAGGAGTCTTCTCATCCAGTATACCTACAAGGATTTGCAATGTACCAAAACTACCCTTTGCAGATATCTCCTTGGATGCTCTCGTACACACAGTAGTTAAGCATCGCTCAATTTGTGGACCTTCAAGTTCTTCCCTCCTACCATGGTAAGGGGAAACAGTAGTTGTGGATGCCATGTTCATGCCAAGTGCTTGACATTCGCCAGATAAGGCAGCAATAATATCATCTGCTAGTTGAGACACACTTCTATCCCAGCTGATAAATGTCGAGTAATCAGTGGTTCCACCTTCAACTAAGCATGACTCGTTCATGTTTCATGAGCCAAACCTAGGAACAAGTTCTTTCTCTCTCTCTCTCTTTTTTTTTTTTTGACGAACAATGTCACAAAACAAGAAGACAAAGGTTAGTATCAAAAAATGGTTTACATGTGTCAATGTGCTCTTGTGCATGGGACTCTCAATTGTGTCTATGCACAGCCATGTAATCTGGCCCTATTTTAATGCATACTTGGGAAATGCATGACTTGAATGGTGCAAAAGACAGGGTTGTGCAAGGAGCACATGGTTGTCGCTCGTCGAGGCTTTCAATGTTACTTGTAGATATTGATGCCGGCTTTGGTGGAGGTATCCATTGGGTCTCAAAATGATGTAATCCTCCTCATTGGGGTCCATTTTATAACACCATTTGGCACTGTAGAGATCACTTCAGGCGTCTTCCTCTTTGGATGCTTCCTGAACTGTGGTATCTAGTGTGGTTGGCGCTTTGGTTCGGTGGAGGCTACTTGTACTTTTGGCTTCCAAACCCATACCCTTTTTACACGTCTTCCTACTATTGTTGAAGAGGTGATTTGATCTTCTTTCAATCTCTGTGTGCGGTTCTTACCCTTTTCTCTTTGTGGCGTCTTTGTTGAGACCTTTCGCATGTGGGAGAACATAGGTTGTCGTGGGTGTAAGAGCTTCTTAGGTACCCACATTTGTAATCACCCTTGTTGAGCTCCAGCTAATTTCTTAGGCACCCAAACTTGTCGGATACCTTGTGGTTGATCTTCCTCGAGCTTTTGTCTTCATTTTCTGGCCTGATTGGCTTGCCTGGATGGGATTTGTGGGGCAAAGGATGGTGGTTGCTCTCCTTTGCGTACCCAGATTTGCTTCATGCTCGTAACTGCTTTCTTGTTGAAGGGTGTCTTTCTATTTGCTATAGTAGTTGTCTTGACTTGTGCTTACTCCTTAGGTTGAACTACTGGGAATGCTTTACTCTTCGAAAAAGAAGGAGGGTTTGCTTGCCTTTGCGACTGTCCTTCCATGATTGAGTCCTTCTGGATCATAGAACTTTTGACATCTCCAACATCTTGCTCGTGAAGATTAGACTTAGAGGAATTAAGAGAGTGTGTGGTGCCATGATCTATGAGCATGCAGTTCTCTAATTCTAATGTAATGCATTGTTCATGTACCCAAACTTGAAGAAGTTGACTTCTAGGTTCCAGTTGACTGCATGGTCATAAATCCAAACTTGACCCAAGACAAGGGGCTATGTAAGGTCCTCATCGTGGCACACTACCATGTTGACTTTGATTGGGACATCTTGAAGGCAGATGGGAAGTTCCACCTCGCCCAAACAAGGGGTTTCCACACCTCCCAAACCTATGAGATAGGCTTCTATGGGCTTAATGTTCGATTGCAGGTCTTGGCAATATGAAAGTCTAACTGCACTCGTCGCTGCACCTGAGTCAACCAATGCTCTCACAATCCTTACACTCTTTCCCTGTCCTACCTCTATAGTCACAAAGGGACGTCGATCGATTATTCAAGAAGTATGTATGCCCGATTTTTGGCACATGTCCATGTGATATTTTTGGGCTTTTGGGTTGACATCTAGGCCTAATTGCCTTAACTTATTTCTCCTGATGCACTCTCTTGCCTCGGCTTGTGCTTCTTCTCTGACCCTCAGCTCTTCTTCTTTTCGCTTCTTAGCAGTGTTGAGTCTCATTAGCATATCCTCCGTAAGAGGTTCTTGATATAACTTGACTCAGCATCCACTAATATAGTTTGGCAAGATGTCACCTTCAAGGGTGGCCAATTGAACCGCTCCACTAGCGGAAATTCTATTAATGATCATGGGTCCATATCCTCGTTTTTCCAACTTACGGGCATGTTGCTTTAGCGTATACACCAGCACTAAGTCGCCTTCTTTCAATCCTTTATCCTTGATGTGTGCATCAAAGTATGCCTTTTGTCTTTTCTTTGCAGCATAGATACCTACTGCCGCTCGTAGCCTCGTCTCACCTAAGCGTTCTAGATCAAAGATTCTAGAGGACAACTCATGTCCATTCCACTCATGCACTTGTGCTACTTTCAAGGTTGGGATTAGGAAGTCCAATGGTAGCACCGCATTTTGTTCGAAGACCATCTGAAATCGGGTGGCATTGAGTACCATTTTGTAGGCAACTCGGTAATCCCAAACAGCATGATGAAGCTGTTTGTCCCAATCAGAGCGTTTATTATTTACGAGTTTTGTCAATACGTTACATAGGATCTTATTCGTGCTCTCCGCTTGTCCATTAGCCTGTGGATGATAGGGGGCCGACTTCTTATGTATCACCAAGAATTCTTGGAGAAGGTTTTCAATGACTTCATTCAAGAAATGCGTACCTCTATCACTCACTAACGCGATTGGTAACCCATATCTGTTGAACACATTCTCAAACAAGAATTTAGCCGTTGTTTGGGAATCATTCTTTGTTGTGGCTTTTACTTCCACCCGCTTCGTAAGGTAATCAGTAGCTACAATAATGTATTCTGCATGGGAGTTTCTAGCTGGGGGATTAATAGGACCTACAAAGTCTATACCCCACTTCAAAAATGCACGTCCTCCCATCATTGGTCTCAAAGGCATCTCATCTTTTCTTATCGGATATTGTGCACGTTGGCATGTGTCACATTTCTTCACGTAGGTATGTGCATCCATATGAAGAGTTGGCCACCAAAGTCCTGAAAATAGAATGGTCTTGATTACTCTGTCAGGCCCAAAGTGTCCACCTGCAACCCCACTATGTGCAGTTTCTAAGACTTTCAAATAGTCTTATTCATGAATGCACAGTCTTAGGTAACCATCTTTTCCTCTCCGATATAGGTTGTCTCCTACTAAGACATAGTCTTTAGCCTCTTGCTCCATGCTTCGTTTTCTTGTTAGACTAGCCTCATTGGGTAATGTTCTTGATCTCATGAATTCTACCAATGGAGCCCTCCAGTCTGGAATTAATGACACATGATATAGGGTGGCATGCTCCACTCGGGTCTTTCTTTGCACATTGGACAATTCTTAATCCACTCATGAATTTCTTTGTCCATGCTAGGCCAATACACTCCTAAACGTTTTAGATTCTGCAATGTTTGTTGTTTAGAGTAGTGATTTCCTAGCAGTCCCTCATGGGCTTGTTGCAACCAACTAGTATGTTCATCATCCTCGACACAACAAACTAATACACCCTCTGTACCTTGCTTGTACATGCTTCCTGCCAATATTTGATATTTTTGTGATCTTACGAATTCATCTTTGTTTGTTTTCACAATTATTTGCGGGTCCAAAGGTTAGGACTGGTACCAACTTATTTGCCCATTTAGGAACAACTTCTAAATTGAACAGATAAGCATCGGGCAATTCATCTGACACTCCTTGCGGTGACTCGCCAGAAGTGATGCAAGAAAGGTGGTCAGCCCTAAGGTGGGTTTTACCTTTCCTAACAACAACTTCAAAGTCATATTCCATTAGTAAGAGGAACCATCTTACTAAACGTCCTGTATTGCAAGGTTTATTGACCAAATATAACAAAGCTTGATGGTCAGTGAAAAACTTGAACTTGTTGGCCAATAGATAGTGTCTAAACTTCTTCACAGCATATACCATGCCTAAGCCTTCTCGCTCGGTTGTGGTATAGTTTTGTTCAGCCACATTCAATTGTTGGAAAACAATGTCCCAAGGTACCAAGGTCAAGGTCAAGATCCCATGGTCATTGGTCCATTTTATCTGCACTGGAAGAGCATGTTTAGCTTATGTTCTCATATCTTCCTACAACAAAGGCGCTGGGCGACGTGGCTACGTGAGCATCCTCTCACCACAAGCACCAGGGTTCGAATCTACCCTACAGCAGCACGCACAAAGTTTTTGTGTTATGCTTTTTAAAGTAAATATCGGACAGCGTCAAAATCTGAATTCGCGTACAAGCTTTTTTGAGATTGTTACGAAGAACGATCGCGTGTGTTTTTCTTCTCGATTGCGATCGTGGCTTTATTGTGCTTTATTGGTGCTTTTGAGGGATCAACAAATACTATAAAAAGACAAGCTTGGCTCACTTCTATTTATTCTCCCCGCACAAAGTTTTTGAGTTATGCTTTTTAAAGTAAATATTGGACAGCGTCAAAATCTGAATTCGCGTACAAGCTTTTTTGAGATTGTTACGAAGAACGATCGCGTGTGTTTTTCTTCCCGATTGCGATCATGGCTTTATTGTGCTTTATTGGTGCTTTTGAGGGATCAACAAATACTATAAAAAGACAAGCTTGGTTCACTTCTATTTATCCTTCACCTCGGATCAACACAAGCTTTCTGAAGCTTGGACCTCAGTAGAGGTGGTGTTTCATCTAGCACATGGGGCAGCCATGGTGCTAACTTGAAGCATGTTGAGGAGCAGCTATGGAGTTCTTCTTGGTGATTCTTCTTGGAGAAGATGAAGGGTGTGCTCACACTCTAGCTCATGGAGAGGAGGTCATCTCTTGTTCATGGCAAGAAGACTTGATTATTAGCAGCTTGAAGGTGAGGATCGCCCATCTACATGATGTATTTGAAGATCATCTTCCACAGGAAGATATTAGGTTGAAGATTATCTTCTACAAGAAGATGTCTGGCTACCTCAAAGACATTGGATGGGACCATCTACATGGCGTATTTGAAGATCATCTTCTACAAGAAGATGTTAGGTTGAAGATTGTCTTCTCCACAGAAGATGTCGGGCTACTTCAAAGACATTAGATGGTGATTAACATAAGATTCACATCTTATGTTAAGTATTTAGGTACATATTCTCTTTATGCACACAGGTACTACTTGAAGTTTATGGAGGTTGTGGCGTTCATATTAGAAGGAGTCCTATTCGGCATAGGTACAAGAGAATCAGTACTTATATGCTTTATGCATATTTTTATGAGGTGTTTGAGAAGGTGTGTTCACATGAGTTTGAGGATTTCCGGCAACAATCTTGTTAGCATTCTATGCTACTTTATAAGTATGTGATCTTTTCACACATGTATCTAACTTAGGGTCTTCCATAGCCTAAGTTCAGATGAGGGTTTGCTGACTATCAGTTTCACACTGATCCTTCTTCTTTCAGTCACTAATATTCACTCTTCTATAACCTATAAGGTCACACATCTCATATATATTCAGATTACTGCCCATACATCTGAATATGTTTGTTACATTGTACATTCACTCATTCATCTATTTCTCATCACATAGAGTGGTTGAGAGTTTTGCTCCCACATTGTACATTGAACATTGGTATATATGATACTATGAGTAAGCGCTGGCTTACGTAACACCTTACACATGTCGTCTATTCTTTCTCTATCTTTATCTCATCATCTGTATGATTAAGTTGTGGTATGTTCATGTTTTGTCAATATGAAAGATTGCTAGAATTAATGTTGTACATGAATGGAACTATGGAACCATGGACCTGTGACATGAGCCTAAGGGCCTACCTCACTTCCAACATTTGGTATCAGAGCTTTAGGGATTTGGTATCAGAGCACTAAGGTTTTGGTTACAGAACTTTAGATCTTTGGCATCAATGCATTAAGGCTCATTCATATCCCAGGTTCCCAGAATTCCAGATTTACAACATATGATTTAAAGGCATCTTCTAATATTTGACATACACACTTAATCTAGATGAGTACAGATTTGAGAATTAGACAATTCAGTTACATGTGTATTTACCAGTGTGGAGTATGAAGTTGATGATCTGTTAGCAGCCGAATATTTTTGGAAGAGTATGCAAATACTTTACAAAAGTATTGTTTGAAGACCTAGACTTGATGAAGAGAAGACTACTTCAAATTCAAGGAAAAACAGTGGTTTAGAGAAGATGAAGGAATTAGATCAACATCAAATCACAGGTATCAGTTTCTACTATCAGATTATCATTTGCAGGTCATATCTTAGAAGAGAAGTTATGAAGAGATTTGAAGAAATTCAAGGAATGCTTTTATACGCTTTCATCATTTGAAAGTTAAAGGCTACATCAAAACAGGCATCTAGAGGTTTTTCTAGAGAGTTTTGAGAGATCTCTTTCATGGCAAGAAAGCTCATCTAAGAAGACAAATGTGAAGATGGGATGAGTTTTATGTTCAGCCAATTTTCTATTGTAAGTTGGTTGGATATCCAGGTACAAATGTGATCTAGAGAGGTATCTCTAGAAGGGCAATTCATCATTCAGACAAAAGATTGGTGAATTTAGTCGATTCAGACATTTGAAGCAGAATTTTGATTCAGAGATATGAGGAGATGATAAAACATGTTTCTATATTCACTTCCATTTATATACCATGTTTGTTTTATCTCTTACTCTTAACATTAGAGGAAGAGAAAAATTCATTCGAAGAAGTCAAGAGTGTTTGCTACTTCAAGATGAAGAGAACAAAAGGTATGGAAGAGAAGTTTGAAAATGTTGACATCATCAGGTGGAAGAAAGATGCAGAAGAAGAAAGTCCATCATTTCCAAAAGAAAAGTAAGGCTTCCTTTTCTCATATATTTTCCATATACTTTTCCTATTTTATCCTCTACACCCAAAGACAAGTCTACGAGAACATCTTGTTTAAAGAAGAAGCAGTTTCTTGTTTTGCATTACACTTGGTCATGATTTAGTAGATTTGACAAAGAATTGCATTGAGAGAAAGAAAAGCAGCAGATATATGTTTTAGCTCATATATGTATGAGTTATGTTTTAGTTGAAGCTTTTAAGCAGGCAGCTTATATGTTCCCTCAAAGAATTCTTGGAGTGTCAATACAAAGCTACTTGGTATATGAAAAGTTGCAGAGAAGTATATTTCTTCTTTATCTAACTCTTAAGGTAAAAGAGTTTTTTATAGCAGATGTTGAAGACTTGGGTTGAGGTTTTATGTTTGGAAAAGGTTACCTCATATTCAGTATTTTCAGAAAAACTTCAAAAAATTCAGAATCTTGTTGATGTACAAGTCAATGGAGAATCTACTTTTTATGATTGTCTTGATTTTTGGATACATGATTGTATTCAAAAAGGTGTTCCATTAGATCCTATAACTTGATTGAAAAGTGGAGTTAGCCAAAAGAAAGTCAAGCAGGTACTATCACATTTCACCCGGGTAAAATATGAAAGTTATGAAGTATCAACTTGTAGCTTTTGGAGTTCTCAAGGTGAGAAGTTTGTCCACTTATGTTTCAAGTAGGAGTCAGAGATTCCTTGAAGGATTTGTTTGAAGAAAAGTTTTACAACTTTTTGAGAAGCATGGACACTTGGAGACATTCAAGTAATAAATCAAACATTCAGTCATGAAGGTTTGATAAGAGCAGATTCTACACAGGAGAGATCATTGATCTCGTATGATCTTGTATGATCTTGAGTATTTATGATTCAATTGTCTATCCTTTGTTTGTGAAGATTCTTAACATTGGAAGAAGTAAGTCAAAGATTCAGATTCTATCATATTTGTCTTGCAAAGAGATAGAAGAAGATACTTGTTATGTTACAGAAGGTTATGAATCCTAAAAAGCTTTCAGCAAGGTTTTATTATGTTAGGTTCAGCTAACCTTATTCTAGATTTTGGAAAGCTGAAGAATGACATGGAAAGCTATTGGCATGTGCACAATGCTAATAAAAAGGGTTCAGAGATTTTGTTTCAGATACAGGTATTGATCACTGAACATCAGATTTATGAAGGAAGACGTTCCACATTTCATAAAGTCTGATATATTTGAAGAATACTGGATACTAGTGTTAAGTCATCCAGGGGGGTGATGAAACATGAAGACTTATTTTCAAGCCATACGTAAAAGAATGCAGAGTCATACCTACAGGTATTCCTATTTTAGGTATTCCTATATTTCCTTTGTCAGGTTCTCTTTATGTTCCAGCTTTGTAAGAAGAAGGAAGAAGAAGAATGTTTGGAGAAACTTCTTGTTAGGATATTCCTATTCAGGAGAAGGTTCCAGAGTTCTATTTGAAGAGAAGCTTGATATTTCAGAAAGGTATATTTCAAACGTGCGCACATATATGTTTATACCAAGTTCTGAAGGAAAGAGGTATGAAGGATTTAAAGGATGAAGACATGATGATATCATAGATTCGTTGACTCATATTTCAGTTGATTTCAATTGAGTTGAGTTGATTTGACTTGAGTATAGTCAAAGATGAACCAGCAATGTTCATAATGCACTAAGTTGTGAGTTGTCAGTCACAGGTTCTAGGATTCAGTTCTTGATTTTTAGTGTATTTACATGACACAGCAGAAGTATGTTGAGAAATCCTTTTGGAAGGTAAATGCAAATATGTGGATCCCAGTTTATGTTTTCAGGTTTTTGAAGACAGGAGATAGCAGGTTCAGAGATAGTTCATGCTATATTTTTTGTCAAGCAGTGATTGCTTGATGTGTACACTATTGGATATCTAGTTTGCATATTTTCTCAAGTATTATGGTTCATATTCAACAAGTTCAAGTTTTTTGAAAGAAAGTCAAATTCAGTTTTGAAGAAGACTTTTAAAGAAAAGACTTTTGAAGAACAAGTTCTGAAGTGCGGGAGTACAAGCTTGAAGCTTGTGGTAGTTTGCAGCTTATGACAGTTTGCAGATTCAGTTCAGATTGTACCATTGTGACATTGTAGGGGGGATTGTTGGAAAACAATGTCCCAAGGTACCAAGGTCAAGGTCAAGATCCCATGGTCATTGGTCCATTTTATCTGCACTGGAAAGAGCATGTCTAGCTTATGTTCTCATATCTTCATACAACTAAGGCGCTGGGCGACGTGGCTACGTGAGCATCCTCTCACCACAAACACCAGGGTTCGAATCTCCCCTATAGCAGCACGCACAAAGTTTTTGAGTTATGCTTTTTAAAGTAAATATCGGGCAGCGTCAAAATCTGAATTCGTGTACAAGCTTTTTTGAGATTGTTACGAAGAACGATCGCGTGTGTTTTTCTTCCCGATTGCAATCGTGGCTTTATTGTGCTTTATTGGTGCTTTTGAGGGATCAACAAATACTATAAAAAGACAAGCTTGGTTCACTTCTATTTATCCTTCACCTAGGATCAACACAAGCTTTCTGAAGCCTGGACCTCAGTAGAGGTGGTGTTTCATCTAGCACATGGGGCAGCCATGGTGCTAACTTGAAGCATGTTGAGGAGCAGCTATGGAGTTCTTCTTGGTGATTCTTCTTGGAGAAGATGAAGGGTGTGCTCACACTCTAGCTCATGGAGAGGAGGTCATCTCTTGTTCATGGCAAGAAGACTTGATTATTAGCAGCTTGAAGGTGAGGATCGCCCATCTACATGATGTATTTGAAGATCATCTTCCACAGGAAGATATTAGGTTGAAGATTATCTTCTACAAGAAGATGTCTGGCTACTTCAAAGACATTGGATGGGACCCTCTACATGGCGTATTTGAAGATCATCTTCTACAAGAAGATGTTAGGTTGAAGATTGTCTTCTCCACAGAAGATGTCGGGCTACTTCAAAGACATTAGATGGTGATTAACATAAGATTCACATCTTATGTTAAGTATTTAGGTACATATTCTCTTTATGCACACAGGTACTACTTGAAGTTTATGGAGGTTGTGGCGTTCATATTAGAAGGAGTCCTATTCGGCATAGGTACAAGAGAATCAGTACTTATATGCTTTATGCATATTTTTATGAGGTGTTTGAGAAGGTGTGTTCACATGAGTTTGAGGATTTCCGGCAACAATCTTGTTAGCATTCTATGCTACTTTATAAGTATGTGATCTTTTCACACATGTATCTAACTTATGGTCTTCCATAGCCTAAGTTCAGATGAGGGTTTGTTGACTATCAGTTTCACACTGATCCTTCTTCTTTCAGTCACTCATATTCACTCTTCTATAACCTATAAGGTCACACATCTCATATATATTCAGATTATTGCCCATACATCTGAATATGTTTGTTACATTGTACATTCACTCATTCATCTATTTCTCATCACATAGAGTGGTTGAGAGTTTTGCTCCCACATTGTACATTGAACATTGGTATATATGATACTATGAGTAAGCGCTGGCTTACGTAACACCTTACACATGTCGTCTATTCTTTCTCTATCTTTATCTCATCATCTGTATGATTAAGTTGTGGTATGTTCATGTTTTGTCAATATGGAAGATTGCTAGAATTAATGTTGTACATGAATGGAACTATGGAACCATGGACCTGTGACATGAGCCTAAGGGCCTACCTCACTTCCAACATCAATTGCCTGCTAGCATATGCTACAGGCAAATCTAAATTTCCTTCACCTGTTGGTTGTGCTAGCACACATCCTATAGCATGATTGGATGCATCGACATGGACATGGAATGGTTTGTTCCAGTCAGGAGTGGTTAGTATTGGTGCTGAGCACAAACGTTTCTTCAGCTCATTGAAGGACTTTTCGCATTCATCCTTCCACTCAAAATTTGTCAGCAATCCATAAAGAGGTTTAGCAATGATGGCATACATGTGGATAAACATGCGGTAATATCCACAATGGCCCATAAAGGCTTGTACCTCTTTAACATTCCTCGGCCTTGGGAGCTCAACTATGGCTCTAACTTTATCCTCATCAGTAGATATTCCGTTCTTAGAAACAATATGACCTAAGATTTTACCTTGTCGTACCATGAACACGCACTTTTCTGGGTTCAGACACACTTGATATTCTCTGCACTTGTTGAAGATCTGTCTGAGCTCAGGGATGTGGTATCTTCTTTCCTGGGAATGAGCACATAAATCATCCACATATACTTCTAAGCTCTTCTGTAAGAACTCTTTGAAGACATGACACATGAGCCTTTGGAATGTTGTAGGTGCATTTGTGAGCCCAAATGGCATCACACGAAATGCAAAGATTCCCCACTCTGTGGCAAAAGTTGTTTTATGTTGATCTTCTGGGGCAATGGCTACTTGATTGTAACCTGAAAATCCATCAAGGAAGCTATAAACTTCCTTGCCTACAACACGCTCTAATAGGTGTTCCGTGATTGGAATTGGATAACTATCTCTGATCGTAGCGGCATTAACTTTTTTAAGGTTAATACACACTCACAACTTTCCATTCTTCTTGGGCACCACTACAATGGGGGACACCCATTCAGTATGCTCAATCTCATATATGAATCCAGCTTCAATCAGCCTGTCAATTTCTTCTTTTGTCTTGGCTGCATAAGTGTCATTATATGTGTAGGGCTTCTGTTTGGTGGGCTTGGCATCAGCAGTCATGGGGATCGTATGAGAGCATATTCTTGGATCTACCCCCTTCAAGTGTCTATAGTGCCATGCAAACACGTCCCTATATTCCCTTAATAGAGCTACAAGCTCCATTTCTTCTTTTGCGCTTAGGTCATCTCCTATGTATGTACATCGTTGTTCGTTCTCTTCAATGGTTACCACAATTTTTTTGGTCTTTTCTTTATTATCATATGCTTCTCCTGTAATGGTCTCTCTCTTAGGCATTCGTACCAAAATTCTTCGATCGTCAACTTCATATTTCTTGAAATTTTCTGGTACCTCAAACAATGATTCCTCCTCTTCTTGTTTTACTACTTTTCTTTTCTTTTCTTTTTGACCACTTTCACTTCCATTCTTTGAATTTACGGTTTTAATGCTTGTGAGAGGTTCTTCTTCTTTTTGATTAAATACTCCGACATCTTCTAGATAGTGCTTCTCAGAGTTAAAGCAACTATCCATCACAATGGACCCTAGATCATCGTCATTTTCTCCTTCTTCTATGATATCACTAGGGTCACATTCTTCCAACAAGTGCTGACACATGAATACGGAAATATCATAACCTTCCTCATCACAATGAGGTGTCCATTGTTCTTCATTGACTGCAATGTCCATGGTAGCTAAGATTTCTGCCCAACCATGAGGCTCAAATTCCTCATCCGGAAATATCATCGGTGTATAGGCTGGGTCTTTAATTGGTCTATCTCCTTGAGAAGTTCCTTCTTCTCTCACTTTTAGGCATTTCTCCTCTTCCTTAGCGACCTTGCATATCCACAAATGAGTATCTTCATGCAGCCAAGATGGATCAGGTGAACTTCCAGAATGCATAGAGATTGAATCTTCTTTTGCTTTGTGGATAGGATTCCACTGTAGGGGTGGTACATCTCTGAAGGTGTAATCCTTCAGATTGACCTTGGTCATGACCCCTAAGTGTTGCAAGTACAAAGAGTTGGTTCCCCAATCCTGCACTATTTGCAATTGTCATAGGAAGGGCCTTCCTAGGATCATCTCATAGACATTATTTTTCTCAAAGCCACATATAGCAAATGTATGTTCAAACTCTACACCACAAGTGGTTAGAGTTATCCCTTCGAGCAATCCTAGAGGTCTTTCAAAATGACCGTCTGCCATTTGAAGCTTCATTCTAGTTGGTCTTAATGTGGGTTTGCCCCATCGCTCCACAAGGAGGTGGTCGCAATAGCAACACCAGCACCTGAATCTACGATTGCTTTGGTTGTGTAACCCTGATAGGTGATCGAAAGATAAGTATTACCTTCTTCACCTTCGCTCATGTCTCCTATTTTGTCGAGAGGTATCTCTCGAACTTTTTGCATAGAGTCTGCTTTTGGCACGTTGGAATCAAGTTCTGGAACCTGATCCTTCACATGATTCCATAGCTCAGGTTTTGCTTTGAGCAGCTCTTCTACAGTCAGATGACACTGAACCTTAGTGTTCTTCACGACATCAGTGTTTCTTGGAACCACTGAGTCTTCATTTCTTACTAATATTGTGGGAGCTCTGATCTGAAGAGATTCAGATTCCCATGGGCTAGTGAATTGTGGCAACTCTTGTAAAGAATTAGATTCGAACTCTAATCTCTCGTCTTCTTGTAGCTCTGATTGGTCTCCATAGATAGAAGGAATGTCTTGGGAAAATTGATCGTGAAGATCATCAATTTCAAGAATAGGAGGGGGGTTACCCTTCTCCTTGGCCCATTTCTCCTCTTGTATTTCCCGCAAGAACTCTTGAGAGTATTGCTGAATTGAAAGAGGTGTTCCATCATCTATGGAATCAGGAACATAAGCTTTCCTTGGTGGTAAGCTTCTTCTCTCAATAATTGGTTGAGCCTGTGGAGGTAAAGAAACTTGTGGTTTGTTTACCAATTGCTCTAATCTTTCTAGTAAGCCCTGGAAATGCAAATCCGATTTGACAGAGTTTGTCTGATTGAACTTTTGACTAGTCTCGAGTATAGCTTGAGCTTGTTCTACCATTTTCATGCACATTTTCATCCGTTGAATCTCTAAATCTGCTCTAGGGTAACTCTTGTCTAGGTTTGCAGATGTTGGCCCTTCTTGAAGTCGAGCCTGGTAGGCCTTGAACATCATGTCCAAGCCTTCTGGGGTTGGATCTGCAAGAACAGACCCTGGTTGCGGTTTATTTACAATGGGTGGTGGGGTGGGATGAGGTGGCATGGATGGAGCTTCGGCATGTGAGGGGTTTTGAGATGCAATGTCTTCTATTTTTGTTTTTGCATCTCTCAAGCTTTCTTCTAGTTCAGATAACTTTTTATTCCACTTACGATTGGCCTCCTCTGTGGTATCCTTCCATGTTCTTGTTTTCCTCTTACTAGGCTCTCCCGATTCACTCGACTCTGATTGCTTAGCTGGTTTTTCTTGTTGTACAGCTTGTGCCCTAGTAACTACCTGTATAGGAGTCACATTATTACTGCTTGAACTTGAATCCACCACTAAGCCGACTACATTAATGGGTGCAACCTTGGATGCACTAGAGGGGTTCCTAGGAAAATCTCTCGAGAGATGTTCTTTGCCGCACTCAAGACAAAAACCTTGTATTGTGATGTTTTGTCCTTGTCCCGGAGTCGGTGAGTGGGAACATTCACGAATGAAATGGTCACCCTGACATCTAAAACATGGTCCTCTAGGGGCTGGTCACTTGTCTTGATTGGGGTCTAGGGTTGGGGTTCATGTACATGAAATTAGAGTATTCTGGCTCCCAATTTTGTTCCATAGATGGTGCCTCATATTGATATGAATAATTCTCACTATGCTCAGGTGACTCTGTGTAATAACCGTGTGGGCTATCTTCATGGGAGTAGTCTGAACTATGAGCATGAGAGTCATTTTCTGGGACTAAAGGGGTCACTGGCACCAATGCTCTATTAAGGTTTTCCTCTGCCAATGCATACTTAACTGGAATCACATTGGTAGGAGCTGGTGGTTGGTTTCTTAGGACTGGTTGTGACCTATGTGGTGCCTGATATTGCTATTAGGGCCTATAATGTGGCTGTTGATATTGATTATGATACCTACCCTGCTGGTAAGATTGTTGATAATTTTGCCTGATAGTCTGCCCGTTGTATGGACAATCTTGAGCCGTGTGGTTCGAGTATTTTCTCTCAATAGTGCAATACAGAGAATTAGAGCTTCCTTGGGGTTGAGCCCTCGTCGGACAAACATTAGCCATGTGGTCTCCTCCACAGTTGTAGCATCGCTTCAATGAAGTGATCCTTGGTGCTTGTTTATTTTGAACTCCTAGCTTCTTGGTAACTTGCTCAGCTATCTCCTCTATCTCCATGGAGGTTCTTGAGGTATGACTAGTAGAACTATCTGAATCCTTATAGAGTTTAGACAGGCCTAACTCCTCACCCAAGTTGTCTTCTATGTCAATACATATCCGCACACACTCTTCTATGGATCTAGGCTCTTTCAAGTACACATATGACCTTAACTTTGTGCTCAGTAAGCCACCTAAAAACAATGCCACTTGTTTGGCTGATGTGGGTAATTCTGGAATAGGGCATCTTTCTAAGTATTGTCTAAATCGTCTCCCTGCAAGTCGCACTATTTTTTGGGGTGTCTGCTTGAAGCTGTGGATCAAGGATGATGTATTATGCCTGATACCACTCTTGGAAAATTCTACAATGAATTCTTCTAGCAGTTGACAGTTCAACTCTTAACACCTGTTTGAACTCGGCCACATGATCATAAGGATCTCCGAATCCATCAAAATAGTTCTTCACTGCCTTGACCACTTGAGAGGGTCTAAGGGTTCTTGAGTGCTCTCGGGGTCTGGGCAATGGGAAATCATGTTCATCTCTTTGATGCCTCTGAGCTCGATGTCTCTCCCTTTCACGTCTTTCACGTTCAAGTCCTGATCTATCTCTACCCACAGTGTTTGCAAATCTTACCTCAGGTCTCTCTCTGGTTCTTTCTTGTTGTGCTTCATGAGCCTTGGATGATCCTGCTCCTTGGAAGCTATGGGAAACACTGGGTCTTGGTGGAGGGAAAATTGAATCACCTTGCCAAGTGTAGGCATGCCTATCCTGCTCGGTTACCAAGAACATTTTTTCTGATGTGCCATCTAGATAGACAACTTTGCCTGGTGTCTCAGGATCCTTGAACTCGTAGATGATGACTAGTGGGCAAGGTTGATCTGGCTTGAATCTCCAAAAGGCTTCCTCTGTTTCTCTATTCGCGAATAGTTCTATGCTTTTGTTGTCTTGAGGAATCCAATCTAGAGTGATTACTCTAGTCAAGACTGACTTACCTCGAGGAGTCTTTGGCTCTCGTCCTACATCTCCTTGCTCAAGGTCTCCTATATCATTTTTAGAAATGATATTTCCAAACTCATCGGTCTTATTTGGTAGGTTGGTGACCACATACATGGTTCCTTCCTTATCAATGTACGACCCCTCTTCGAACTTGACTACTGGGTGTTCAAGTCCAAAGGGTTGATCTTGATTTTTGAGTTGGACCATTGATCGCCTTAGGCCATCCTCATAGATGCGAGCACCTAATCGATTGGTCCGAATATATTCCAACTGTGTCTTATATGGACCTTCGGGTGTTTGCAGATAGGCCTTTCCTGAGTTACCTGCAGGTTTCCCCATGCTAAAAGACATTTCCGAGTCACTTGTGTTTGAACTTAGTACGTAAGGATAACCACTTAGTTGTTGTGCCCAAGACTTAGCTGTATGGTTGACACTAGCCTCGGAAGATCTAATGCTTTGTTTATCCTTGCCTAGGTGTCTAACAGATCTCAGGTTCATAAGCTTTGGTTAAGAGTCCAAAATTCCCCTTGGTATGGTTCAAAATCTTTTGGAGTCCCCTTGGTTCCCTAGTCCCACTTGAGGGTCAACTTCAAATTAGTCTATTCGAAACAAGCTTTCCAACAAGCTATAGAGCTCAAAAAATGGACTTTGGATGAAAAAGTTATGTCAAATCAGGCTCCTGGGGGTCAAAACAGGCAAATAGGACCTTTTGGAAAGAATCGCGATTTTGTGAATCTCAAGAGAATCGCGATTTTGTGAATCTCAAGAGAATCGCGATTTTGTGAATCTCAAGAGAATCGCGATTTTGTGAATCTCAAGAGAATCGCGATTTTGTGAATCTCAAGAGAATCGCGATGTGAATCTCAAGAGAATCGCTATGCTGTGAATCTCAAGAGAATCGCGATGTTGTGAATCTCAAGAGAATCGTGATGCTGTGAATCTCAAGAGAATCACGATGCTGTGAATCTCAAGAGAATCGCAATTTTGTGAATCTCAAGAGAATCGCGATGTTGTGAATCTCAAGAGAATCGCAATTTTGTGCCCACTAAAAATCATGTTTTCTCAGAATCAAGTTTATGAAAATCGCGATTTTTTACCTTGGATGAGAATCGTGTTTTTGAGAATCGCGATTGCCAGCAGAGAATTGTGTTTGATCACAATCATGTTTTTGGCTGAAAATCGTGATTTGTGAGAATCACGATTTTGAGCACAACCACAGAATCGCGATTCTGAGAATGACCTCAGAATCATGTTTCCTTCAAAGAGCTTTTAGGCGGGAACTAGAAAATCGCAATTTTCAAAAAAATTTGCATTTTTCACAGAATCGTGTTTTTTGGCGGGAAATTCAAATTTCTGAGCGCCGAGCAATGGCGAGCTCGTATGTGCAGAAAATCATGAAAAAACACAAGCGCTTGCTCTCTCTCGCACTTCCTAGCTCCTCCTCACACAATAATGCATGAAAGATGGTATGAAAATGGTGAAAATGCACTAGAAAACATGAAAGTTCTATGAAGAAGAAGATGGAAGAAGGTGGAGATGATGATGATGATGAAGATGAAGAAGAAAAATCAGAAAATTAACAAAAATGACAGTTTTTTTACCTTCCAACGTCGCAAATCTACTATCTTACCATCACAACGCTCGTCCTCGAAGCTCTCTCCCCGGCAATGGTGCCAAAATTTGGTGTAGCTCAAGCGTAAGCACCACCTCTTTTACTTGTCAATCCGCGGAGACATGAGGACCGGTATGAAGACCACGAGCAAGTGAAGGCACAAGTGTGTGAGTGAAAGCACACAAACATGCACACACATACACACACGCACAAGGTAAGAGCAAAGAGAGGAACAATGGAAAACTTTGATTGCCAAAGAGTTCTCTTACAAAAGCTCTATTCTCTAACAAGCTAACCCCAAAAATGAGCTCTCTAGCTCTTTTTATAGTTTTTGGACTAGTTTTGGCCCTATCCAGACCTAGGGTCCAGCCTAGTTAAAAATTAGGTTCCAGGGCTTATTTGAGGGCTCAAATGAAGTCTAAAAATTATGAAAATTGGTAGGATGATACTTCTAATACTCCTCAAGCTCGAGGACTCCTCGGATTGAAAAAAATGGAGTTATAAAAATAGAAAATGGTATTTACAATGGTTTTTAGTGATGAAAATCACTATTTTTGTAGGGAATTCTTCTGAAAATTTGACATGTACTTCTTGGAGCTCCCTACTTGCTCCTTCTTCTTGTATGTCCACTTCTATGATGCGCTTCCCTGCTTTGTGCTTTACCTTGAGTTCCAACACACCTCAAGAGCCTAACATGTACTCTTATAGTGAGTAGAAGTTCATCAACTACAACATCGAAAGCCATCCAATGAATAGACAGCCACGACCATTTGTACCACCCCAATGTAGACCATACGGGTACCCTCCTAGCAAACAAGGCAGAGAATTTCCTAGGTATAACCCATGTCCAAGACCACGAGGACCAACTAGAACATATGAACATGGAGGATATAGCCAATCTCAACCTATACCAAAACAACAACCATCCCACCCACTAGCTCCGACACAAGGGCAGAACATCAAAATACAAGTTGTTTGTCTTGAGTGTGGCAAAGAACAGCTCCTGAGAGATTGTCCCGGACATCCCTCTAGTGCACCAAAGGTTACACTAGTTAACGTGGTAGGCCTAGTAGGGGATTCCAGTTCCAGTGGCGATAATGTGGCTCCTATACATGCAGTTACTAGGGCACAAGCCTTACAACAAGCTAAACCAGCTGAGCAATCAGAGCCAAGTGAGTCAGGAGAGCCTAGTAAGGGAAGAACAAGAACATGGAAGGATACTAGAGAGAAGGCCAATCGTAAGTGGACCAAAAAGTTATCCGAACTAGAAGAAAGCTTGAAAGATGCAAAAACAAAAATAGAAGATATTGCCTCTCAAAACCCCTCGCATGTCAAAACTCCATCCATAGCATCTCATCCCCATTCACCAACCATTGTAAATAAACCACAACCAAGATCTGTTCTTGCAGATTCAACCCCAGAAGGCTTGGACATGATGTTCAAGGCATACCACGCTCGACTTCAAGAAGGGCCAACACCTGCAAACCTAGACAAGAGCTACCCTAGAGAAGATTTAGAGATTGAACGGACAAAAATGTGCATAAAAATGGTGGAACTAGCTCAAGCTATGTTCGAGGCCAATCAATCATTCAATCAGACGAATGCTATTACACCGGGTTTGCACTTCCAAGGCTTAATAGATAGATTAGAGCAGTTGGTAAATAAACCTCAAGTTTCTTTACCTCCACAGGCTCAACCAACTATTGAAAGAGAAAGCTCATCACCAAAGAAAGTCTATGTTCCTGACTCCATAGATGACAGAGAACCTCTTTCAATTCAACGGCACACTCAAAAGTTATTGTGGGAAATACAAGAAGAGAAATGGGCCAAGGAGAAGGATGTTTCCCCTCCTATTCTTGAGATTGATGACCTTCATGAGCAATCTCCACAAGACATTCCATCTATTTATGGAGACCAAGTAAAGCAACAAGAGGAAAAGAGTTCAGGATTTGAATCCAATTCTTTACAAGAGTTGCCACAGTTCACAGGCCCATGGGAATCTGAATCTCTCCAGATCAGAGCTCCCACAATATTGATCAGAAACGAAGACTCGGTGGTTCCAAGAAACACTGATGTCGTGAAGAACACTAAGGTTCAGTGTCATCTCACTGTGGAAGAGCTGCTCAAAGCAAAACCTGAGCTATGGAATCATGTGAGGGATCAGGTTCCAGAACTAGCTTCCAATATGCCAAAAGCAGACTCTAACCAGAAAGTTCCAGAGATACCTCTAGACAAAATAGGGGACATGAGCGAAGGTGAGGAAGGTAATACTTATCTTCCAATCACCTACCAAGGTTACACAACCAAAGCAATCATAGATTCTAGTGCCGGTGTTGCGATTGCAACCACCTCCTTGTGGAAGCAATGGGGTAAACCTACATTAAGACCAACTAGAATGAAGCTTCAGATGGCTGATGTCAATGTGGAAAGACCTCTAGGATTGCTAGAAGGGATAACTCTAACTACGTGTGGTGTAGAGTTTGAGCACACCTTTGTTATATGTGACTTTGATAAAACTACTACCTACAAAATGATCCTAGGAAGGCCCTTCCTATGACAACTACAAGTTGTACAGGATTGGGGAACCAACTCCTTATACTTGCAATGCTTAGGGATCACAACCAAGGTCAATTTGAAGGATTACACCTTCAGAGATGTACCACCCCTATAGTGGAATTCTATCCACAAGGAGCAAGAAGATTCGATCTCTATGCATTCTAAAAGTTCATCTGAGACATCTTGGATGCATGAAGATACTCATTTGTGGATGTGCAAGGTCGCAAAGGAAGAGGGGAAACGCCTAAAAGCGAGGGAAAAAGGAACTCCTCAAGGAGATAGACCAATTAGAGACCCAACCTATATACCGATGATCTTTCCAGATGAGGAATTTGAGCCACATGGTTGGGCAGAAATCTTAGCTACCATGGACATTGCAGTCAATGAAGAACAATGGACACCTCATTATGATGAGGAGGGTTATGATATTTCAGTGTTCATGTGTCAGCCCTTGCTAGAAGAATGTGACCCAAGTGACTTCATAGAAAAAGAAGAGAACGATGACGATCTAGAGTCCATTGTGATGGATAGTTGCTTTTTTCAGAGGAGCACTATCTAGAAGACATAAGAGTATTTACCCAAAAGGAAGAAGAACCTCTCACAAGCATTAAAACTGTCAATTCAAAGGATGGAAGTGAAGGAGGTCAAAAGAAAAAGAAAAGACAAGGTGAGAAACAAGAAGAGAAGGAATCATTGTTCAAAGTACCAGATAATTTCAAGAAATACGAAGTTGAGGACCGAAAAATTTTGGTACGAATGCCTAAGAGAGAGGCCACCACAGGAGAAGCATATGATAACAAAGAAAAAACCAAAAAAGTCGTACTCACCATTGAAGAAAATGAAGAGCGATGTACATACATAGGAGATGACCTAAGTAAAGAAGAGGAAGCAAAGTTGGTAGCTTTATTAAGGGAACATAGGGACGTGTTTGCATGGCACTATAAAGACTTGAAGGGAGTAGATCCGAAGGTTTGTTCTCATACGATACCCATGATAGTAGATGCCAAGCCCACCAAACAGAAGCCCTACACCTATAATGACACCTATGCATCCAAAATAAAAGAGGAAATCGACAGATTGATTGAAGCCGGATTCATCCATGAGATTGAGCATACTGAATGGGTGTCCCCCATTGTAGTGGTGCCCAAGAAGAATGGACAATTACGTGTGTGTATTAACCTTAAAGAAGTTAATGCCGCTACGATTAGAGATAGCTATCCACTTCCAATCACTGATCATTTATTGGAGCGTGTTGCGGGCAAGGAAGTTTATAGCTTCCTTGATGGATTTTCAGGTTACAATCAAGTAGCCATTGCCACTGAAGATCAACACAAAACGGCATTTTCCACAGAGTGGGAAGTCTTTGCGTTTCGTGTGATGGCAATTGGACTCACCAATGCACCTGCAACATTTCAAAGGCTCATGTGTCATGTCTTCAAAGAGTTCTTGCGAAAGAGCTTAGAAGTATATGTGGATGATTTATGTGCTCATTCCCAAGAAAGGAGATATCACATTCCTAAGCTCAAACAGATCTTCAACAAGTGTAGACAATACCGAGTGTGTCTGAACCCAAAAAGGTGTGTGTTCATGGTACGTCAAGGTAAAATCTTAGGTCATATTGTTTCTAAGAACGGAATATCAACAGATGAGGACAAAGTAAAAGCCATAGCGGAGTTGCCGAGGCCAAGGAATGTTAAAGAGGTACAAGCCTTTATGGGCCATTGTGGATATTATCATAGGTTTATTCACATGTATGCAATTACAGCTAAGCCTCTTTATGCCTTATTGACAAAGTTTGAGTGGAACGACGAATGCGAGAAGTCCGTCAATGAGCTGAAGAAACACTTGTGCACAACACCAATACTAACCACTCCTGATTGGAATAAGCCATTCCATGTACATGTGGATGCATCCAATTATGCAATAAGATGTGTGTTGCCACAACCCACTAGTGAAGGAAACCTAGATTTGCCTATAGCATATGCTAGTAGGCAATTGAACGCTGCTGAACGAAACTACACCACAACCGAAAGAGAAGGTTTAGGCATGGTATATGCTGTGAAGAAGTTTAGACACTATCTATTGGCCAACAAGTTCAAATTTTTCACTGATCATCAAGCTTTACTATACTTGGTCAATAAACCTTGCAATACAGGACGCTTAGTAAGATGGTTCCTCTTACTAATGGAATATGACTTTGAAGTGGTTGTTAGGAAAGGTAAGACCCACCTCATAGCGGATCACCTTTCTCGAATCACTTCAGGCGAGTCACCGCAAGGAGTGTCTGATGAATTGCCCGATGCTTATCTGTTCAATTTAGAAGTTGTTCCTAAATGGGCAAATAGGTTGGTACCTGTCCTAACCTTCGGACCTGCAAACAAGAATGTGAAGACGAACAAGGATGAAATTGTACGGTCACAAAGCTATCAAATATTGGCAGGAAGCATGTATAAACAAGATACAAAAGGTGTATTAGCTTGTTGTGTCGAGGACGATGAATACAATAGTTGGTTACAACAAGCCCATGAAGGATTTCTAGGGAATCACTATTCTAAACAACGAACACTGCAAAATCTAAAACGTTTAGGAGTGTATTGGCCTAGTATGGATAAAGATATTCATGAGTGGATCAAGAATTGTCCAGTGTGCCAGAAGAGACCCCCGGTGGAGCATGCGACTCTTTTTCACATATCGTTAATTCCAGATTGGAGTGCTCCATTTGTAGAATTTATGAGATCACGAACACTACCTAGCAAGGCTAGTCTAGCAAGGAAACGAAGCATGGAGCAAGAGGCTCAGGACTATGCCTTAGTAGGAGACAACCTATACCGAAGGGCGATCTATCTGTGAATACTCTTGAGACTGTAGGGTTTTCTGAAGCTAGATGGCTGTAACCATGGCACTTTCCACACCATGTATTCGATCGAAACACTTGATTGGGGTTTGTAGTTACCTCTTGTTTCACTATGTATGTTTCCTGGGTCATTGTGAAAACTTTTATAGCTTGTGTGACCAACTCCAATATTCGTTCTTCAGTCAGCGCAGGCTTCACCTCGCCTGGCGTGCTAGTGGAAGCTACAAAAGCTGGGGTCGTCAATGTGGGACTTCCTTGGCTAGGATCTTTCATCGGTATGTTTCCTGGGCCTCACATTGGCTCGTATGAGAGCTCAATCTTCCGTTGTTGACATAGTTGTACTTCCTCCCAAAGCCTCGCTTGTTCCTTAGCATCTATTAAAGTTGCAGGTCTTGTCAGGCTGATATGTTGCTGCACCGTAGGATCTCTCAATCCGGCAATGAATCTTCTCTTCAATGTCTCATCGTTCGGGGCATTCGTGCCCATCTTTCTTACCAAGGTTTCCATTCTCTGAATGTAGTTATCAATGCTCTCATTGACTCCCTGTCGTAGGTAATCCATCTGTTGGGCCAATCTATCTTGGAAGCCTTGTCGTCGAAACTTTGCCAAAAAGGCTTCCTTGAGCAACTGATAAGTTCCATGCTCTTGTGGTGTCAAATTCCCATACCAGTTGGCTGCCTCATCAAGGAGAGTAGCCGAAAAAATCCTCAATCTCTGACCCCTGTCAACTACCTCGTTGGCCTCACAAGTAACCTCAAAGAGCTGGATAAAACTATCCGGATCCTCCTCCCGAGCACTTGAAAACTTGGTGAAGTCCCCCAAATGAACCGAAATCCGCTGCGCCATTTCAAACAGAGGTGTGATGTCAATATCACTTCGATCCCAGAAATTTAGTGCACGCGGCCTCAGGATCCCTCCTTCAAACTTTTGCACTTGATTCGCAACTCTCCTACGGGAATACACGTTTTTGGCAGATTTCTTCGAGCTAGTCGAGGTCAACTCACCTTGTGACTGCCACCTCTTCATTTCTCTTTCAAGGGCTCTTCTCTGAGCGCGCTCTTCTCTTTGCATTTGCGTTCCTCCTAAGGATGAGCTCCCCTTGCTCATGTACTAGATCTGGGGTCCGCAAGCTCCGCCAACATGTGGCGCTAGGTGAACCTATGGCACTCTCTTATAGAGACGTGCCAAGCTATTCCCGGCAAATGCACCAAAATGATACGCCTTTAAACCCAAGGGAAAAGATGCCTACTTATGCCCTTAGATTCCCTAAATCACTCGAGGTTAGTCCAACTCTCTTGCTCTAAGTCATCCAATAGAATTTCAAATGTATACGTGGGAAGCGAAGAGAATGGAGACCTGAATTCGGATGTGCTTTGAATTCCAACTACATCGACTAACCCTTGGAGTCACACTCTTCTTACTTATGCGCTCTTGTCCCACTTGTTTCCCTCTTCTTTTCTTTTTCTCATTATTGCTCTTGTTCCTAACCCCTCCCTCTCAATCAGCCCATGGTCCACCTCCCTTCTCTTACTCGATCACATTCACTCACTCACACACACGATCAGGGCTACTCTCCTTCCTATTCATACATACCTCGTATTTCACTTGTATATACCCATAAATGAATTCATACCCACACATTTACTGATGTATTCGCATTCAAATGCCCACTCTTGTAACTGAACTTTTTTCTTTCTATCTAGTACCCTGTCACTCTAGCACAATGGCAAGTACCAACGTGAGGAGCTTCACCTCATAAATGTCAATCCGTAGAGACGTGAGGACTGTTATGAAGACCAAGAGCAAGTGAAGTGCACAAGTGCATGAGTGAAAGCACACAAACATGCACACACATACACACACGCGCACAAGGTAAGAGCAAAGAGTGGAACAATAGAAGGACTTCAATTACAAAAGAGCTCTCTTACAAAGCTGAAATCTACAACAAGCTAACCCCTCAAATGAGATCTCCAGCCCTTTTTATAGTTTTTTGAGTGGTTTTGGCCCTGTCCAGACCCAGTGTCCGGCCTAGTTAAAAATTAGGTTCCAAGGCTTATTTGGGGACTCAAACAGAATCTAAAAATTATGAAAATTGGTAGGATGATACTTCTAATACTCCTCAAGCTCAAGGACTCCTCGGCTTGAACAAAATGGAGTTGTAAAAATGGAAAATGGTATTTACAATGGTTTTTAGTGACAAAAGTCACTATATTTATAGGGATTTCTTCTGAAAATTTGACATGTGCTTCTTGGAGCTAGTGTCCATACCTAGTGTCCAGCCTAGTTAAAAATTAGGTTCCAAGGCTTATTTGGGGACTCAAAAAGAATCTAAACATTATGAAAATTGGTAGGATGATACTTCCAATACTCCTTAAGCTCGAGGACTCCTTGGCTTGAACAAAATGGAGTTGTAAAAATGGAAAATGGTATTTACAATGGTTTTTAGTGACAAAAGTCACTATATTTATAGGGATTTCTTCTGAAAATTTGACATGTGCTTCTTGGAGCTCCCTACATGCTCCTTCTTCTTGTGTTTCCACTTCATTGATGTGCTTCACTGCTTGTGTGTGACCTTGATTGTCAACACTCCCCCCCTCTAGAGTCTGTCGTCCAAGACAGACCCTTGTTGTAGTAGTTGTTCCATGTAGTGTGTGGAGAGATAGTGTCCATCATGTATCCACCAGAGTGGTCCATCTTCTAATTGTAGCTTGGGCAGTTGTCTGGTTCGTCATCTTGTCATTGCTACCTTTGTATGGACTTCTTCCTTGTATTCCAGCTTGAGGGTGTCTTTGTGAGCTTTCAAAAATTGTGAGCAACTCTCTTGGTGGATTGCTTCCTGGCTCTTGTTGTTGTCACTGTGATGTCCTCTGGTTCTCCCAAAGGTGGCTTCCCTAGTTTCCATGCCAAGTACTCGTGACCCAGAATGACTGATGGGTAAGTGCATTAGTGCATGGGTTGGAAGAAGAATGTGCCTGGTGCACGGCCTTGTAATGTAGCCCTATGCATGCACACTTGGGAAATGCATTGGAAGAATTATGGTGCAAGAAATTGGGTCTTGAGCTAGGTGCTCAAGGGTATACCGACGAAGAGGTTTCCTACTCTATCATGGTTATCGTGTTGTTGAAGTAGGTGGTTCTTACCATGGGCAAATGTCCATCGATATGCATCGCTTGGTGGTGTGCTCCAGCGTGGTGATTGACCATCGACTTATCTTCCGTTGTTGTTGGATGTCATTTTTGATGGTTCATGTTGGAGATGCTTTAAGCACACGGTCCTGTCCTTTCTCTTTTCATTCTCTCTCTTTTTTTTTTTAACAATGTCACAAAACAAGAAGAAAGATGTTAGTATCAATAAAATATTTTACATATGTCAAGTGTGTCTCATGTGCATGGGATTTCTCAATTGTGTCTATGCACGACCATGTAATGGGGCCCTATATTGATGCATACTTTGGAAATGCATGACCTAAATGGTGCAAAAGACAAGATTATGCCAAAGGCACATGGTTGTTGCTTGTCGAGGCTTTTGATGTTACTTGTAGACTTGATGCAATCTTTGTTTGGAGGTGTCGATTGAATCTTGCAATGATGTAATCCTCCTTATGGGGATCCATTTTACTGCTTGTCTCTTCATCTTGACATGGTTTCGGAAATTTGGTATTTGGCGTGGTTCGCTCTTTGGTTCTGTGGATGCTACTGGAACTTTTGGTATCCAAACCCATACCCTTGATGATTGTCTTCTTACTATTGTTGAAGAGGTGACTTGATTTTGTTTTGATCTTTGTGCTTGGTTCTAACTCTTGCTTCTCCTTGGCTTCTTCGTGGAGACTTGTCTTGTGAGGGAGATTTGTGGTGTTTGTGCATGTAAGAGTGCCTTGGGTACCCACATTTGTAATCGCCCTTGCTGAGCTGCAGCTAAGTTCTTTGGCACCCAAATTTGTACGTTATTATGGTCGACCTCCCTTGATTGCTTTGGTACCCAAATTTGTCGAAGACTATAGGATTGAGTTGGTCCTCGTTTCTTGGTGCTTCTGTTAGCATGATTGGCTTGCTTGGATGGGAATGGTTGTGGCAAAGCTGTTGGTTGTTCTCCTTTTCGTACCCACATCTGCTTCATGCCCGAAGCTGCTTTCTTCTTAAATTCTATCTGTCTAGTTGATATAGCAAATGTTTTTTTTTTCTTGCCTCTTTGATCAAGTTACACTTTCATTAGTTTGTGAATAAGAAGAGTGGTTTGCTGGCCTTTGAGCTTGTGCTCCCATGATTGAGTCCTTTTGCTTCATAGGGTTTTTGACACACACAACATTTTCTTTACGAAGATTGATTTCGGAAGAACTAAGAGAATGTGTGGCCTCTGGATTTGTGAGCATGCAATTGTCTAATTCTAAGGTAATACATTGTTCATGTACCCAAACTTGAAGAAGTCGGCTTTTCATATTTAAGTTGACTGCATGGTCATAGATCCAGTCTTGACCCAGGACAAGTGGCTCTATAATGTCTTCATCATGACATACTAGCATTTTGACTTTCATTGGAACATCGTGAAGGTAGATGGGAAGCTCTACCTCACCCAAACAAGGGGTTTCTACACCACCAAGTCCTATGAGATAGGCTTCAATGGAATTGATGTTCAATTGTAGATCTTGGCAGTAGGAAAGTCTAATTGCACTCGTTGCTGCACCGGAGTCTATCAATGCTCTCACACTCCTTACATTCTTTCCTTGTCCTACCGCTATGGTTACAAAAGGACGTCGATCAATTATGCGAGAAGAAATTGCACTTGATGTTTGACACATGGCCATGTGGTATCTTGGGGCCTCAAGGTTGATATCTAGGCCGAGGCATCTTCACTTATTTTTCCTAATGCGTTCTCGAGCCTCTGCTTGTGCTTCTTCTCTAACCCTGAACTCTTCTTCTTTTCGCTTCTTAGCAGTGTTGAGTCTCTTTAGCATATCCTCGGTAAGAGGTTCTTGATACAACTTGACGCGGCATCCACTAATATAGTTTGGCAGGATATCACCTTCTAGTGTGGCCAATTGAACTGCACCGCTAGTGGAAATTCTGTTAATGATCATGGGTCCATATTCTCTTTTTTCCAATTTGCAGGCATGTTGTTTTAATGTGTAAACCAACACTAGGTCTCCCTCTTTCAAGCCTTTATCTTTGATATGTGCATCAAAGTATGCCTTTTGCCTTTTCTTTGCAGCATAGATGCCTACCGCCGCACGTAGCCTTGTCTCACCTAAGCATTCTAGATCAAAGATCCTAGAGGATAACTCGTGTCCGTTCCACTCATGCTCTTGTGCTACTTTTAAATTTGGGATTAGGAAGTCCAATGGTAGCACAACATTTTGTCCAAAGACCATCTGAAATGGGGTGGCATTGAGTACCGTTTTGTAGGCAACTCGGTAAGCCCAAACAGCATGATGAAGCTGTTTATCCCAATCAGAGCGCTTATTATTTACGAGTTTGTTCAATACATTACATAGGATCTTGTTTGTGCTCAGCTTGTCCACTAGCTTGTGAATGATAGGGGGTATACTTCTTATGTATCACCAAGAATTCTTGGACAAGATTTTCAATGACTTCATTCAAGAAGTATGTGCCTCTATCGCTCACTAACTCTATGGGTAGTCCATATCTAGTGAACACATTCTCAAATAAAAACTTAGCTGTAGTTTGAGCATCATTCTTTGTTGTGGCTTTGACTTCTACCCACTTTGTGAGATAATCCATAGCTACAATAATGTACTCGGCATGGGAGTTTCTAGCTGGGGGGTTAATAGGACCTACAAAGTCTATGCCCCACTTCGAGAATGCACGTCCTCCCATCATTGGCCTCAAAGGCATCTCATCTTTTCTAATGGGGTACTGGGCACGTTGGCATGTGTCACATTTCTTCACATAGGTATGGGCATCCATATGAAGAGTGGGCCACGAGTCTTGAGAATAGAATGGTCTTAATTACTCGGTCAGATAATCTGATTCATGAATGCACAATCTTAAGTAACCACCTACATCCCGTTGGGAAAAAAGACAAACTTATGGATATGGTGCTCAGGGTCAGGGAGGAGACTATCCGAGAGGAGCCGCACGTGATCAAAGGAGAGATGGTCCAATCCAGTGTTGGAGATGCCATGGCTTTGGCCATACTCAATCTAGATGTCCAAACGAAAAGAAACCAGTTGATTATACCCCGCTATGTAGGTACTGTAGTGGAGAGGGCCACTTTGATGAAGACTGTCCAAAACGAAGAGCTTCCACTAGCAAGGATAAGGGGCCAGTAGGGTCCTCAAATTATGTTGAGACTCAGATGCATTCCACATCGAGAGCTCAAGAGAAAGTTCCTATGATCGGAGTAGTGTTTAGGACACCGAACCCTCAAGAAGGCTCTAGCTCGTCGATGCACTTTATGGATGCTTACCAGGCCAAGAAACCGCATAAAGAGCCAATTCTGGCAGTAGTCACAAGGACTCAAGAGTATATGAAGAAACATCCAGAAGGTGAAAGTGAAAAAGCGAGCCAAGAGAAGATAACTGAGCATGGAGAGGTAGAAAACCAAGTTAGTAGATTTGCTAAACAGCAAGAGTTTGAGGATGGGGAAGAAGTTGAGATCCTTCCACCAGTGACCAAGCAGTTTGTGCCAGGCATAGCACCATTCCCTGAACGATTAAGGGTTCCAAAGTGTAGGAAGGAAAGACAAAGTTTGGAGGAATTTGACATCATAAAACTACTTGCTGACACGGAAGTCACGTTGGACATTGGCACATTGCTGAAATGTTCATCTGCATATAGGAAACAAATCTGCAACGAATATATTAAGAAGCTGAGGAAAGCTCGAGATAAAAAGAGACAAGATAAAGATGTCCAAGGTATGATTCAAAGTATTACGATGCAAATTGATTCGAATGCTCCAGCTGTGACAGTCGAGATTAAAGGATATGCAGCCCTTGGTGCTCAGTTAGATAGTGGAGCCGCAATCAACCTAATGACTGAGTACATGATGAAAGCTTTGGGCCTCAACCACATGGAAGAAACTCCAATGTCCTTGAGGATGGCAGATCAAACGCAAGTGAGGCCTGCGGGTCTTTTGAAGAATGTAAGCACAGTTGTGGGGGGTCTACAATTTAAAGTTGATTATCTGATAGTAAGACCAAGGACCTCAGAGGCCACTTTCTCGATCTTACTTGGATGGCCATGGCTTATGCAAGCCAATTGTGTGCATGATTGGCGCACAGGTTTCATTTCAATAGGGCCAAAGTCTGATCGGATTCAAATCCAAGTATCTCCAAACTCGATCGACAAGAAGAAGACAATAATAGTTGATGAGATGGAAAAGAAAGAAAAGGAGAAAGTAAGGCAAGAGATGGCACGAGTTAGGTTTTCTTTGAATATGGATACCTACAAGAATCTGCTTCAAGACGGGTTCAACTTGCAACTCTCCAAGAATCAAGACATGAAGATAGGAGAATATCAAAATCCATTGCTCTATAAAGATGATTGCGATCAAGAATTGCTAGGATGGTTGGCAGGCATAGGCAAGGCTAAGTACTATACAATGCATATCGACCCGGTGGAGAAGGAGAAGAAACTGCACCAGGTGGTGGATCCTCATGCAAGGAGGGAAAACTCTTCGAAGGATGGGAAATGCTCTTTTGGAACTCGTAATCAATGATATCATCAAAAGTTGACAAGGAACCAAGACAGTCAGCTGTCGTCTAGCACTAGGAGAGTACATGATGCTATGAGCAAGGGTACATGCAAAGGAGAGCACGAGGGCAAAGGTAGATCTGGGAGAGAAAAGTGGTGTGTGGATCACAACAGTTCTAGTAAGGAATTAGTTGATCGAAAGGAGAACCTCTTAAAAGGAAGAGATAGGGAGAACCAAGATGGTGGTGAAGAGAGGATTTTTAGACGTGAAAGATTGGAGAGAGAACTTGCATTAGGAAATGCGCCAGAAAAGAGTACAGTGAGTAAAGTGCTTCATGCAAAGAATACGCGCAGGAATGGCGATGGCCTAAAGGAGTTAGGATTGGCTCATGTCGAGCATGCCAGAGTTATCCAAAGGAGGTTTGATAAGATTAGATGTCAGGATAGCGAGCAGAATGTACAAGGATCGATAGGTCAATGTGCATGGACAGGACTTCGAGCGAGCCGTTGGATGATGGCACTTTTTTGTATGATTTGGGTGTTCTTACAAGAGATGTGTGGTTGGATACGAGGATGAAGCGAGAAGATCTTTCTCTACTTTTTCATTCAATTTACCTTCTGTTTGCAGGAATCGCAAAAACTGGTAGACCAAGTGTGTTACTATGCAGAATCACTGAGGACTAGGCAACCGATGGCTGATCAAGTATACCAGAATGCTCTCTTCGACCTTGTCGTATATTTTTCAGATCAAGCATTAGAAAGCATGGAGATATCGGTTGAGAGCTTGCAGATAGACTATGACGTGGAGGAGGCACACTAGCTTGTACGCTTTTGGAATCAAGGTATGGACATTGACTTTCCATTTCCCCAATTCGAAGCATATCTACTTAGTTGGGTTGGATATGCCAAGGATCGGTACTTCTACTACGACAGCACAATGAAATTGCCTAACAAGGTAAATGATATCTATTGGTCTTGGGTGGATCTTTTAACGATAGATAGCGATGACGGAGCTCCTGAAGTTGAGCGTGACTCGCCCTAGGGAAGTCATCGGGATGCGAGTATGAGGTGAGGCTATATGAGACATCCAGGAGACCCACATTCTAGATCATCCAAGGATAGGTATATAAGGGACCAGGGTATAGCCGGTTGTATTTACCTAGTGGAAGTCAAATCTATGATGCATATGTAGTATCTGTAACTAAGAGAGTGGGGGTAGAGAGATGATTGATCTGTCAAAGGCTAGAGTGTATATGTTTGTATGCATGTGTGGGAAAAGTGGGGAACATCCCTTTCTTCCTCTCCCTAATTCTCAGGACTGGGGTATCAATATATATATATATATATATATATATATATATATATATATATATATATATATATATATATATATATATATATATATATATATATATATATATATATATATATATATATATATTAAAAAAAAAGAGAAAAAAAAAGACAAACTTTGTGTTGTTGTGATTGTACCAACGCGCTATGGTGGGCTAGTAGGTGGGTGGAGTTATCCTAGCCAGGTGGTTAGGACCACGAGCCGCAGCTAGTTTCGCCATAGGCTTGGGATGTATATGTTGGTGTCTTAGCTATGCGCCATAACGGGTTGGTAGGTAGGTGGAGCCATCGTGGCCGGGCGGTCATGACCACGAGCCGCATCTAGCTTCGTTATGGGCTAGCTTTATATGTTATGTGTTATCATTATGTGGTTGTGTGTTGTGCGCTGTGTTGCATTAGCAGATGGGTGGGATCAACCTGGCTGGGTGGTCAGGGCCACAAATCGCATCCAATGTCAATGTAGGCCAATGTGTGAATATAAATAAAATTTACATAGGAAATTATTCCCCACTCCTGAGGGGGAGAGAGAGAGAGAGAGAGAGGAGAAGGCGATGATCGCCTGGAAGGGAACGTTATTTGCTTGTGTGATTGGTATATGGTGGCTTGTGACAGATCAGCTCACTCTGAATCAACATTCTCGAAGGCATAGATACTGTATATATACTTATGGATGAGACCTTAGCGAGGTAATGCAACGGTATTGCTTTATAACTTGTGTTCTATCCAAACGTTTTCAAGTTTGTGGGACACTCCAGGGTTTTTTATGTAGGGCTTGACTTGTGCTCGGGTCTCGATGACTTTTGTAGGAAGACGATGAGGATTCTTAAGGCGTGTCCAGTCATGCAACATTTGTACATAGCGAATAGTAGGTGCAATAAAGGGGTATGCATTTTGTTTATTTTGCATCTCCTGTTGGATTCATTTCAGTTGTTGTTGTTTATTTCGGTACTTTCTTTTTTGTTTTCTCGCAATGATAGTTGTATGTGTAAGACATGGAAAGGTATGAATGTGTTACTTTGGTTGAGACTATTTTCATAATGGAATGCATGAGCAATTTGATGCATGTTGGAAATGGAGTTGCATATATGTGCGTGTGCTTGGATCGTTTTGTAAATGAATGATTTGTATTCATGAGTGATTTTTTTTAGCACTAATAGCTTGAATGAGTGCAAGTCCAGTGGGAGTGATAGCTCGATGAAAAGGTATGCGAACAAATTGTAAATTGACATGATCATGGCTATTTGGATTAAATTGAACCATAGAGTGGCTCGTTGAGGACGACTTCACATATAAGTGAAGGGGAGTATGTTAGCTTATGAGCTCATTGATTTTTTATGCACTAATATGTTTTTGTTGTGTAGAATACATGCTTGATTGCAGGTACCTTGAAGAGAAAGTGTGTGTTATGACAAAGAGAAGCACTAGAATGGAGTGCTAAAAGGGAGTGTGAAGGACTGTTGGCCAATGTGTTACCTTCGATTGTACTTTAAATGCTTGTTGCAGTGTGAGAGGAGTGTCTCTTGATCGAGAAGTAAATGGGCAGCTACAAAAGGAGGGAATAGGGCTAGATGCATTAGCCTTTGCTTGCACACTAAGGGTTGGTGTGGCAAGATGTTATCTTTAGCTCCATCTTTATTGACATGTATGGAAAGTGGAGGGACACTTGCCGAAGCACAACATGTTTTTAATAATCTCCCGGATCGGAGTGTTTTTATTGGAATGCTTGATTCAGACATGTAAATCATGGTTTTAATTAGGAAGCACTTGATGGTCTGTCGAAAATGCAATTTGATAACATTGATCTAGACAATACCACACTTGTCTTGGTTTAAAAAGGTCTTTGGTCTTCATGGGCACCATTGAAGAAGGGCAATTAATCCATGATCAGTGGTAAAAGGGACTGAATCGGATATTATCATAGCAACCACATTAATTGATATGCATATCAATTGTGGAAATTTGACGGCAGCCATTTTCTTTTGGGCAGTCAGTTGTGCTCATTATTTGGGGTCAATCATCCTTCAAGGTTGTCAAAGGGAGGACCGTTATAACTACATTCTAAACAAATATTGATCAGGCATGTGAACTTCTACACCATTGAAGTTTTGGGGGGAAGCCACCTTTGTTTTTTCCTTCTGTTCTTGATCTACAGAGGCATCAAAGAAGCTGCCAAAGGTTGTTTAGTTCGTTTTTCTGTAGGCAGCTATCAAAAGTCAGTTTGTTTCTTTTTACAGGTGGCTGTCAGAAAGAAATTTGAGGAATTGGTGGAGTTTTTTTTGCAGGCCGTTGTGTGTGTTTGTCCTCATTGGGGGGGGGGGGGGGGGGGGCTGCTTCTTTTCGTCTGCTGAGCAACAAAGGGAAAAAGGGGGAGTGGTGAAGGACTCTGGGGACAAAGGACAGTAGAGCAAAAGGGAGAAAAATCTCAGTCGACTTCTATTGAGGGAGTTCTCTGCATAGAGGATGCTAAGGAGGGGAATTCCCATCTTCGCGTGATCGGATGAGGAGTGGACGTATGGTTCAATCTGCTAGGAACTCTTGAGTCATCGTGTTCCAAAGAGGAGGAGCTCTTGGAGTGAAACGAGAATCCGTCTGTCTTACAATTATGGAGAGCCATCCTCTATTCAAATAGAAGATGGACACATCAGTTCTGAGAAATCTTGTCGGCGCATGAGAGGGTGTGCGTGAAGGATCTTCCTACGATGAAGGAGTCTATGAAAAGCTCGAAGGGCAGAACACTTGCAAGCGACGAGAAGTGTGGGCATAAGAGTATTCGCTGAAGTGTTGCATGAGGCATCATGTATTGTTGTGAGTACAGCAGATGTAATATTTCTATTATGAAAAGACGTAGTATTGAACTTCTCCCCTTCATACTGTGAAACACAATGTTTACGGATCTCCCTCGTTTTGAGCATAGAATGGAACTCTCTAACGAGGTTTGCCTGCTAGTAGTATTGTGACTGAAAAAAGGATGTTGTTTCTCATCAGAGATCATTAAGGTATAACGACTCCATGAATAGGGTGCCGTTGTGTAATACTTAGTTCACAGCCATAAGCTGAGGATATATGAAATGGAGCTGCATCATAACAACCACTTGTGTGCATATACTAAGAGTCCATACTAAGTAATTTCATGAGCCTGGAGATGAGTACATGATGGGATCACGAAGGAGAATCATAGTCATGCTCTTGTAGAGATAAAGCTTGCTTTGAGGGTTAAAGCACTTGGGCATAGTATCCAGGAGTAGTTATTGATTGCAAGGGACCCTAGTATGAAGGAGCGAAGCACAAAAAAAAAAATCTTGTATCCAGAATGATGTTCAAGTACCAGCTGAGGAACGGGGTTTTCACTTGAAGGGACTATGGGAGGAAATAGAGAGGAGGATGCGCAAATGTTTGATGGAGTTCTTGCTAAGAATTTGCATTTGTGTATCTTCACATTTTAACTCATAATGTGATATGTGTACAGTTGGAATCTTTCGGGTTTTTATCTTGGGTTGATCCCAGATGCCATTTAAATCTCTTGGAAGTAACAATCTAGTGTAACGCCTTATTTCTCTCTGGTCGCTTTTGAAATTTTGTGTTCCTAATTGGGACGTGAACAATTGATAACTGCTCCCGTACAGCTTGATCATACACATTTTGTAACATGAGTTATGTGGTCAGGTCTTGCACTGAGAATGATTGCCTGCATAACTATTGGTAAGTACATGAAACAAGGAGTTCAAGTCATTTTAACATGGTATTCTATCACATGATGACTAAGAGGACTAGTGCTAGGGAAGATTTTAATACCCCATTGTTTTGTTGTGTTGCATGAGGATTACCCTTGTAGTGACTGAGTGAGTATGCAGGGAGGACTATCCATCAAGGAAGGATGTCCATTGCTATAGTATCTACCCAAGAGTCCCTGAGTTGATTTTTTTCTTTTCACATTGCTCCCACGGAATAGTGTGCGAAAGGCTTTTAGCAATTCACCTAGCTGATTAGACCTTCATGAACGTAGAAGTCAATAAGTGGTAGAAATCAAAATAGAAATGTTAAAATGATCATTTTGAATGGGCACAAATTTATTGTGTAATCTTGGTGCACTCCCCTATCTCGAACCATGTGATGTGCAGGAGTTGCTTGGTAACTATGATGGAGGGTACTAGATAGAAAGAAAAAAGGTCAGTTACAGGAGTGGGCATTTGAATGCGAATACATGAGTAAATGTGTGTGTATGAATTCATGTATGGGTATATACAAGGGAAATAAGAGGTATGTACGAATAGGAAGGAGAGTAGCCCTGACCGTGTGTGTGAGTGAGTGAATGTGATCGAGTAAGAGAAGGGAGGTGGACCATGGGCTGATTGAGAGGGAGGGGTTAGGAACAAGAGCAATAATGAGAAAAAGAAAAGAAGAGGGAAACAGGTGGGACAAGAGTGCATAAGTAAGAAGAGTGTGACTCCAAGGGTCAGTCGGTGTAGTTGGAATTCAAAGCACATCCGAATTTAGTTCTCCATTCTCTTCGCTTCCACGTATACATTTGAAATTCTATTGGATGACTTAGAGCAAGAGAGTTGGACTAACCTCGAGTGATTTAGGCAATCTAAGGGCATAAGTAGGCGTCTTTTCCTTTGGGTTTAGAGGTGTATCACCAATCTTCTCCACATTGTGCTTTGTGTCATCCCCTGTTTGTACTTCATGTCTATGCTCTGGACTTTCCAAATCAGATAGAAGAGAAATGTGCCTGCAACATGATTTGAACATCCTGAATTCTATGTAGAACAAATGATCATCTTCTTTACCTTCTTTGTGGCTTAGATTCATGAGAAGCAATGAGTCTTCATTTGGTTGATCTTCTGAATAATTATTGTAGTCCCTTCTATTATAGCCTCTATTGTTATTGTTGAAGTTGTGTCCACCTCTGCCTCTATTGCTGCAATATCCACCTCTTCCACTTCCTTTCTAGGTCTTTCCATTGAACCAGTAGTTCTGAGTGGTGTGGTTGGTCTTATCGCATATGGCACAAGGTTGAACATTCTGACCTTTGGCCTTGTCTTGCTTTGGTCCTTTCTTCTTCCCTTTCCACTTGATTTTCCTTGCGAAGTTGTCTTGGGAAGTATCTTCTTCATAATTCTTGCCTTTCTGCTTCTTATCCTTCTTATCTGCATATAGAGCACTAGTTGAATTGCCATGATAGGATTTACCTTCCTTTATGTTATTGTTGGCCTCTTGATTGAAGAGTGGTCCGAGAAAGATGTTGAAGTCTGGAGTCTGTACATCCATGATGAGATCATAAGCCGTAGTGAAAGATTGCCATTGCTTATCACTTCGAATGTCGTTGAGAATTTGCCTCATGATAGCCTCTTCTTCAATCAGCTCTCCAATGGATGCTAACTGATCTGCAACCTCCTTGACCTTGGTAACAAACTCTGTGATGGTTTGTTTAGGTGTCTTCTTCATTTGGTTGAATTCATTTCAAAAATGATTCTTTCTTGCTTTAGTACTAGCAAAAAAAAAAATCTCGAGGGCATCCCAAGTCTCTTGAGATGTCTTGCATCCTTTAATATGTGGTAATATAAAGTCTAAGATAGAGTTTAGTATGTACGACCTTGCTTGAGCATTCCTTGCGCACCAAAGTGTGAGCTTATCTGTCTCCTCTTGTGTAGGTCCTCCTTTGGATCTTGGAATAGGCATAGCTTCATCACCTGCTACAATTCCATAAAGATTTCTACCTTGCAAATAGGCCTCCATTCTTATTTTCCAAGCCACATAGTTGTGTCGATCAAGCTTCTCGATCATTGAGGGAAAAGCGTCACCCATCTTGATCTAGCTCTGATACCGCTGAAAGAACTTGGAGAAGCTTGTAGGAGGTAGAAATTTAAAAGCGATGGTCCAGCCAACCGGCACAAGACTAGCCCTTGAGCTTATGGAGACTCAAATAGACCTTATAAGCATGTGATAAGTGCAAAGAAAGGCACTATGTACTTTGCATCAACAAGGAGAAAGAGGCAATACAGAACAGATAGGTTAGTCATCATTGGCTTGCTCCTTCAATTTTTTGCATCATCTTCTTCGCCAATAGTAATCTTGCAGAGGTTGATGCTCTCTCTACATAGCCCCAAATTGAGTGAAAGATGGTTATTGGAAAGGTATTAGTGTCTAGCTTATGCATGTAAATTTTCATAAAATTTGGTTTTGTAAATTAGGAGAAATCTTAGTTTTTTGGTCTCGGGGTCAATCTCTACGTATTCTTGAAAAATAGGAAATACCACCGGTGAATGTCTGATTAATTCCTATAGCATATTTTGCCTATTCCTTATAATTTTGTGTACACTCAACCCTATGTGTATCACTCCCATAAAAGGATTTTTTCTAATTGTAATCATGCTGGCTGCTATGGGCATTTGAAGCTCATTGTCTCTTCCATAGATAGTAAGTTTTTTGAGCTAGTCGTGCTCACAACTCCTTCCGCAAATGCAATGTCTGGTCTCATTGCTACCATAGCATATATAAGACTACCAATAGCAGGCTGATAGGGATTTTGGGTCATGAATTCCTTTTCCTCGTCTTATTTGGGGCAATCATCCTTGCTCAATTTCACATATGTGGGTAAAGGTGTACTCAATGCCTTTCCACCCTGCATATTGAACCTATGAAGTACTTTGCATATGTACTCACTTTGAGACAAGTATATGCATCTTTTCCTCCTATCACAAGTAATACGCATGCAAAGAATATGTTTGGCATTCCCCCAAATCCTTCATATCAAATGTCTGATTCAACTTCCGTTTGAGAATTGACAAGTCATAAGAAGACTTCCCAGCAATCAACATATCATTGACATAAAGTATCAAGCATATCAAGCTACCATCTGAGCATCTCTTTGTGTAGAGACAATGATCCTCATTGCTTCGAGAATAGCTTTGGGACTTCATAAAAACATCAAACTTTTGATACCATTGTCTAGGGGATTGTTTAATTCCATACAAGCTCTTCTTGAGCTTACAACATAGAATTTCCTGGCTAGGAATTACATAACCCTCTGGTTGTTCCATATAGATCTCATCTGTAATATCTCCATGCAAGAAAGCAGTTTTCACATCCATTTGGACTAGCTCTAAGTCCTACATTGCAACGAATCCAAGCAACATGCGCAAGGTAGTCATCTTGACCACTGGAAAGAAGATTTACTCAAAATCAACACCATGTTGTTGCTTAAAACCCTTTGCAACAAGTCATGTTTTATACTTTGGAGAAGCACTATCTGATGTGAATTTCAGTTTATATACCCATTTACATGGTAAAGCTTTTCTGCCCTTTGTCAAAGGTACTAAATCCCAAGTACCATTCTTGTGAACAGAATCCAGCTCAGTCTTCATGGCATGCTCCCATTTGACATGATCCCCTATTTGCATAGCCTCTTTGTAGTAAGAGGGCTCACTGGCATCTATTAGCACAACAAAATCTAAACCTTGAACATATCTATCAGGTGGATGTGAGACACGTGTAGAGCGTCTCAATGGTTGCTGAACGGGAACATGTGTAGATTGATCTAATCAGACATTCTCTCAATGAACATCCCTATGTGTAGCATTTTTATGCATGCTAATTGGAGGACTAGTATCCTCAAACACCACTCATCTCACTTCAACCTCCTTAATAGATTGTTTATGCATCTTAGACTCATTGAAAAATCACTGACCATGTTTCAGGATCCCATAAGCTATATCCAAATTTTCCTTGACCATATCCAAGAAAAATGCATTCTTTGACTTATGGTCCAACTTTTGTCTAAGAATCTTGGGTATATGAACATATGCTTCACACCCAAAAACTTGAAGATGAGCATAATATGGTGGCTTCCCTATCCATAACTCTTGTGCCACTTTCAGACCTTTGGCATTGCTAGGTGAAAGGTTAATCACATGAACTGCAGTCAATACTGCTTCTGCCCAAAAGCCTTGTGAGAGGTTTGCATGATGCAACATAGAAACTACTCTATCTTGAATAGTTCTATTCATCCTTTCAGCTACACCATTCTGTACTGGGGTATAAGGAGTTGTAAAATCTCTACAAATCTCTCTAGACTAACAAAAAAGGCTCAATTCATGTGAGATATACTCACCCCCATTATCTGAATGTAAAGCCTTAAGCTTAGTTCCTTTTTCAGTATCAACTGAAGCAAGCCATTTTTTGAGAGTAGGGAATACCTCATCCTTCGATTTGATAGGATATACCCAGACTTTTCTAGTGGCATCATCTATGAAAGGCATTCCTTGTTCTTGCTCCTACCATGTTGCCGATTCTTTCCTTGGTAAGAATCACGAACATTATATGCATATCCACTCTGAGTGCCAACCATAGAATGTCCTCACTCAAGAGTGCTCCACATATGTCATCATAGATGAGTTTACCACCATGTGCACTATTGCTAATAGATGTGCAAAAGGTATCCCATGATGATGGCAAGGTGCATAACAACAATACTGCTTTCATTTCATTATCCATATCCATTTTTTGAGTGTAAAACTGGGAGAATATAGCATCAAACTCATTTAGATGAGCAGCAACACTATCTATGTCCATCTAAAGGTCATATAATTTTCTCATCAGATACACTTTATTTGATGTTGTCTCTTTTTCATATGTATTGCATAACTTCTTCCAAAGCTCCTCTACACTTTCACAGTCTAATGTTGTAAAGTAAACATTATATGCCAGGTGCAAGTGAATGGTAGACCTGGCCATTTCATGTAGCTCATCCCAATCATCTTCATCCATGTCAGCAGGCTTCTTTGAAATTCCATTTACTAGCTTCCATTGCCTCCTTTGAATCAGCACATCTTTAATCTGATTCTTCCATAGAGCAAAATTAGTGCCATCAAATTTTTGGATCTCAAAATGGTCTTTGCCCTGCAAGTTATAGCTCCTCCTTGGAACAGTGGCACTAGACCATGATCCACTAGATGTGCCTGAGACCTTTGATGCCATGATGGTAGAGAACTGAATAGAATGATAATGGAGCTAGAAGAGTCCACACGCCAATGAATAAGTGTATCAAGAAGTAAATCGACCACTTTATAATTGACAAAACCAAAAATCTGGAAAGATTTTGCCAGAGTATCCTCTGCAAAATGAGCATATGACCAGTGCCAAAATATCATAAAACTACAAGTACTGACATCTTTATATGCATAGTGAATCACTGACTCCAATGCATATAATCAGTTACCCAATAGAAGCCAACTAGGCTTATCGAGCACCTATGAACAACGATCATGTCACGAGGAAGGAGATAAGGAAGAGAACTCACACACACACTCTCACTAACAAGGAGAAGCACACACACAGATTGAGGCAAGGAAAAATGATCTTCTTATTCTTCTATTACATAAAAAGTAATGTACAAGAATACAAGTGCAATATATAAAGATCAGTACATAAGGAAAAACCTAATGTCCGTGAATGAGTGAGCTGGCAAGGAACAAATGTGCCATCACTCTGGATAGATAAATCTAATAAATCTCAATGAAATATCCCTGACATATACCGGCGTGACCACTATACATGTCAGAGAAATGAAAAACTTGTACGTGTCATCCTGGATCATCACATGTTGAGCTTGATATCTCAACACTCCCCCTCAAGCTCAATGCCATATCCTATAATCCAAGCATCTCTCGAAGCTTCTTCAACTTCTCAGCTCCAAATGCTTTGGTGAAAATATCAGCAACCTGCTCATTTGTTCTCACATAAACAAGATCAATATCACCTGCTAAAACCTTCTCTCTCATGAAGTGATAATGTACCTCGATATGCTTTTTTCTAGCATGGAAAACAGGATTTCGTGCTAATTGTATGCTGCTAAGATTATCGCAATAAAAAGTGATAGGCTTTCCCACTTCCACACCTAAATCTGCAAGTAGCATTTCTAGCCATGATGTGTCACATGCTTCCATTGCAGCACCTCTATACTTAGCCTCTGTACTCGACAAAGCAATAGTGGGTTGCTTCTTGCTGCTCCATGTAACAGCTGCACTTCCAAGTGAGAATAGAAAACCACTAGTAGATCTTCTATCTCGAATGCTACCAGCCCAATCTACATCGGTGTATCCATAAACCTGCAAATCTACACTAGCCTCATAAAACAGTGCATGATCCAAAGTAACACTCACATAACAAAGAGTGCACCTCAGAGCATCCAAATGTGGCTTCCTGGGAACCTGCATAAACTGACTTTCAAGTCCAACAATATAACTTAGGTCAGGCCTTGTAATTGTGAGATATATAAGACTTCCCACAATTTTTCGGTACATAGTAGCATTCTCAAATGCTTCACCTGATGTAGTATCCAACTTCAAATTCTGATCTAATGGCATAGAAATCGGCTTACAATCAGCCATACCATACTTTTGCAGCATAATCAAGGCATATTGCCTTTGCGACATCCATACACCTGTTTTTGTATGTATAAAATCAATGCCCAAGAAATACCACAGCACACCAAGATCTTTCATGTCAAATTCCTGCATGAGAAGTTGCTTTACCTCTTTGATGCTTCCTTCATTATCACCACGTACAATCAGGTCATCCACATAAATAGCCACAATAGTGATGCCATCATCAGCCTTCCTTGCATATAGTGAGTGATCTGCATCACACATAGAAAACCCAATGCTGGTTAAGTAACCAGCAATCCTTGCATGCCATGCACGAGGGGCTTGCTTCAGCCCATACAAAGCCTTTTGCAACGTGCAAACATATTCTGGATGCTTTGAATCTTCATATCCTTGTGGCTGGTCCATATACACTTCTTCCTATAACTCACCATGTGAGAAAGCATTCTTCACATCCATCTGATGCAAAGTCCATCCTTTTGCTGTAGCTAATGCAACAAGTGTTCTGATAGTAGACATTTTAGCTACAGGGCTGAATGTTTCCTCATAATCAATGCCATATTTTTGTGCATATCCTTTAGCTACCAATCGTGCTTTATACCTGCTTATGCTACCATCATCATTATGTTTGACCTTATACACCCATTTGTAGCCTATGGGCTTCTTTCCTTGCAGCAATGGAACTAGCTTCCATGTATCATTTCCATAAAGTGCAGCCATCTCCTCATCGATAGCTTTCTTCCAATCTGCAATTCCAATTGCATCTTCAAAGCAAGAAGGTTCATCGTCTTGTATTACCTTCGTCATGTAGGCACAATGGCGAGCCATATAACTGTCAGACATCAATCGTTGCACTGAATTCTGCATCCTCCCATATCTTCTTGGTCTTGGGTCACTTCTCCTTGTATCATCTGCATGTGCCCTTCTTACTCCTAGAGTCTTCACAGAGGGCAGTCCAAGTTCCTCATCAAGACTCTTTTCTGAACCGCTTGAATCTCCAACAACGTCTTCAAAACCTGCATATGTTTTGTGACCTACAGAAAGCTTTTCTTTACCTTTCTTGGATGTATTTGATAAATTTGTTGGACTGAAATTTCCACGCAATCTTCCTCTCCATAGATTTGAGTTGGAACTATTGCTTGGTGATGCATCCGGTCCACTCAAAACTTGAGATTCTGCACTTGATTTTTTAGTGTTTTCTTTGTCATTTGGTTCAAGATTCAATCATTTTTCGGCATCTACATAGAATCTTGATATTTCATCAAATACCACATCTGTGCTCACCTTTACCTGTGGTATGAGTGGGTTATAACATTTATATCCCTTTTGCTCAAGGGAGTATCCAATGAAGACACACTTTTCGACTTTTGGATCAAGCTTCATCCTCAATTCATTTGGGACATGTACATATGCAATACAACCAAAAACTTTTAGATGTGATAAGTTTGGATTTTTCCCTGTAAACTTCTCTTCAGGTGTAACTTGATGTACAACAGCAGTCAGAGTTCTGTTCATGATGTCTATAGCAGTATGCACAGCTTCTGCCCAATAACAATGAGGCATATTCTTCTCAACCATCAAGGCTCTTTCTATTTCTGCATTATGTCTATTTTTGTGTTCAGCAATGCCATTCTGTTGTGGTGTGTACCTATAATGAAAATTGATGCCGAATCCCATGATTTTTTTAGAAAACTACTGAACTCATTTGACATGTATTCATCTCCTCCATCAAATCTTAATGTTTGAATGTACTTCCCTGTCTGCTTTTCCACCATAGCTTTAAAGTTCTGGAAGTGAGTGAACACCTCGCTCTTCTCTTTCATGAAATATACCCATACTTTGCGTGTATGGTCATCAATGAAAGTAACATAAAACCTGCAACCGCCCATAGATGTGGTCTTTGCTGGACCCCAAACATCTGTATGTACTACTTCTAGTACATTCTCACTAACATGTGTATCATGTGGAAATGATGCTCTTGACTATTTACCAAATTGACATGTTGCACGTACCTTTTGCATTTCTGCAACTTTGAAATTTGGTAGTCCATGGACAATCTCCTTTGACTGCATCAATTTCAGCCTTTGCAAGTTTGCATGTCCAATTCGTTTGTGCCACATCTATATCTGCAATAACTCCTACACCTTCTGCAAACATGGCGGCATTCATTTCAGGGATCTTCACATTTAAGGTGAACATTGTTGGAGTTAGACGTCTGCAGAAGCACGCGAACAGCACAAGGATGAGGAAGAAGCTTGGAGCACAACACACAAGACTGAATGTATTACTAGAGAATGTACAAAGATAGTAGCCCATTAGGGTAATAGGCGTATATACAAGCCGGGGGAAAAAAACCTCCTAAAGAGGGAAAAAAGTGCCCCGGCGGTCCTAGAGTGTTCACACACATCACTACCTAAATATATCAACAAATCCCCCCTGGGAGTGATGCGGTGAACAAGGAGCTCGCACTCATGTATAAGGAAGTGCCGAGCTATGTGGAAATCACTCCACAAAAGGAAGTAAGCCCAAAGCTTTGCGGAAAGCTTCAAACTTCTCCCTAGGCAGAGCCTTCGTGAAAAGGTCTGCAATGTTCTCCTGCGTGGGCACATATGCCAAGCTGATCTCCCCAGCAGAGAACCTCTCCCTGACATAGTGATAATGCACCTCAATGTGCTTAGTGCGAGCATGGAACACAGGGTTCCTCGCAACTGCCAATGCGCTCTGACTGTCAGTGAAGATGGTGGTGGCAGAAGACTGGCCAACACCCAAATCAGCCATAAGGCGTCTGAGCCACACACACTCAACAGTCGCTGTGAAAGCTGCCCTATACTCAGCCTCACAACTGGAAGTGGCCACAGTAGGCTGCTTCTTGCTCAACCAAGATATACATGAGCTACCAAGCATGAAGCAAAAACCACTGGTGGACACACGAGTGTCATAGCAACCAGCCCAATCTGAGTCAGAAAGAGCATGCAAATCTAGCGGTAGTGATCCCCCCTTGGGATAAAACAACCCAAGTAGCCGAGTACCACTCAAGTAGCGAAAGATGCGCTTAACCGCTTTCCAATGCGTGACTCTTGGGCAATGCATAAACCTGCTCATCTGTGAGACAGCAAACTGAATATCCGGCCGAGTAATGCATAAGTAAATCAAGCATCCAACAGCCTGCTGATAGAGAACAGCATCAAATGCATCTCCAGCATCATGAAGACTCAATCGTAAACCTGTCTCCATAGGAGTGGCAATAGGCTTACAGTCTTCAAGGCCAAAACGCTGCAATAATGTGTCAATATATTTCGTTTGACACAAAGCCATTCCACCATCAACTTGCATAAACTGAATGCCCAAATAGTGATGCAAATGCCCCAAATCAGACATCTCAAATGAGGCATGCAAATCAGCCTTGAAATCAGCAATATGCTTCTCAACAGGACCAGTGAGCAGCATGTCGTCTACATAGACAACAATGATCAAAAGCACATCATTAGCACGCTTAACATATAAGGTGCTTTCAGTTGGACTGTTCTCAAAACCATGTGCAATCAGATAGGCATGTATTTTCTCATACCAAGCACGTGGTGCTTGCTTTAAACCATATAACGCCTTCTTTAACCTGCACACCTGGTTTTCATGCCCTTTCTGCACAAAGCCACGGGGCTGAAAAACATACACTTCTTCATGCAAGTCACCATTCAGAAATGTTGTTTTAATGTCCAACTGATGTACATTCCAACCATGATGGGCTGCAAGTGCACAAATGCTCCGAACAGTAGTCATACGGCATGTAGGTGCAAAGGTCTCATCAAAATCAATGCCTCTTTCCTGCGCATAACCCTTTGCAACAAGCCTAGCCTTATACCTGTCAACTGTACCATCAGGTTTACGCTTCAGCTTGTATACCCACTTAGTGCCAATGGCCTTCTTGCCAGGAGGCAAGTCACATAAAGACCATGTACCATTCTTCATTATAGCATCATATTCAGATTGCATAGCAGCCATCCAATTTTCTGAATTTTGTGCTTCATCAAAAGAAACAGGCTCATTCTCATCACAGAGACTAGATGCAGCCATAGCATAGCAATCTGATGCAAAGGAGGTACTATGAGAGCCTGAACGAGTACGATATGACAAAGGTGCATCTAATTTGTTGTCACGCAAAGTCTGCACCAGCCATTTTGGCATAGTTTTTGCCTGTTCAATATCAGCTCTCTCATCAACAAGTGCATCATGTAAATCTGCATCAGAAATGGCATGATCTGCATCATCATATGAAACCTGCAGAGGCTGAGAAGTTGCCTCATTAGGACCAGCGCTAGCCTGTCCACCTGTAAAAAGAGGCATCAAAGTATCATACATGTCTTTGGAGCTAACAGATGTCTCCTTAGTACATGAAAGCAATGGCTAAATAGCATCTTCCACAAAGACAACATCACGGCTAACCAGAATGCGTTTAGTCTGTGGATGATACAGACGATAGCCTTTACTTTCAGAACTGTACCCAACAAAAATACATTTTACTGCCTTATCATCCAATTTTCTGTGATGTTGTTCAGGCACTAATGCATATGCCAAACAACCAAAAACACGCAGATGAGCAACAGATGGCTTGCGGTCATGCCAAGCCTCATATGGAGTGATAGACTGCAACGCTTTCGTGGGACACCTGTTCAGTACATATGCTGCACACATGACAGCCTCAAGCCAGAAACTATGTGGTAAAGCCTGACTTTTGACCATGCACCTCGCCATCTCCATGAGTGACCTGTTCTTTCGTTCAGCAACTCCATTCTGTTGAGGTGTATACGGCACTGTACACTGGTGTTTTATCCCACGTTCAGCCAGAAATGCATTAAAATCTGAAGACATATATTCCCCCCCTCGATCAGAACGAAGGGTGCCCATTTTACATGCTGACAGATTTTCAGCCAAAACCAAAAACTGTTTGAAGCACATGAACACTTCGGACTTTGCTTTGAGTGGATATACCCATGCATGCTTGGAAAAATCATCAATGAAAGTCACAAAGTAAAGGTAATTTCCAAAAGAGGGTGTCTGCATAGGACCACAGACATCACTATGTACAAGCTTCAATTTCTGCATAGCCCGAACTGAACCATCTTTTGGAAAGGAAGAACGCTGCATTTTGCCCAAAATACAGCCTTCACAAACATGTTTTCCAGGTGCCTCAAGTTTGGGCAAAGAGGACACCATTTCAGATTTCTGCAGGCGTAACAAACTAGCAAAATTCAGATGACCAAAGCGTGCATGCCAAAGCTTTGCATCTGACATAGCCTGAGAATCATGAACTGCACATGCCGAATCATTCACAGATTTTTCATAGTCTATGAGCTTATACAGCCCACGACATAAAATGCCAGAAGCAATAATCACATCGCCATTTGAGAGATCATGGACTGTACACCTGTCATCAACGAATTTCACAACCAAGCCAATCTTGGCTAACGTAGAAACTGATAACAGGTTCTTTTTGATCCCTGGCACAAATAAAGCATCTGACAAAGTGAAAGAACTACCATCAGCAGTAGTCAGAATGATCTTACCAACTCCCATAACAGGATAAGAGGAGTTATTGGCGCATGTGACAGTATTCCCTGTAGGGGCAGGCTCGAGTGAAGAGAAGAAACTGCGCTGCGAGGTAATATGTTTGGTTGCCCCACTGTCAAAGTACCAAACATCTGAGTCTACTACAGACATGCACTGATCATGAGAAGATGGGTCAAAACTGCAAACAGTAGTAAACGCCCATTCTTCTTCCTGCACAAGATTTGCAGACTCTGTTTTTGGTGTAGAGGCCTCTGCAACAACCATTCCAGCCTCTTTCTTCTTTGCCTCTTTAGCAGCCAGTTTTGGACAGTTCTTTATAATATGATCATTTCCTTTACAGTACTTGCAGAACAATTTCTGCTTTTCTGATTTCTTCTCATCTTTATCCTGGTTCTTCGATTGTGCAGCATTTGCAGATTTCTGCTTACTAGTAGAAGAGCTCCATTTTCCTTTGCCCTTCTGACTAGCCAGGAAAGCTTGATCTGCAACACGCATAATGGACCTGTTCTACCTGGACTGATCTTCCTGCAACAGAACAGAGACTAATTCCTCAAATGACAAGGCATTCGGATTGCCTTTCATCATCAATCGAAGAGTAGAGGCAAAACTCTGATATGAATCAGGAAGGCCATTCAGAACGGTCTGCACAAGTGAGCTATCTGGTATAACCTCATCAGCAGAAATCAATTGTTCCTTCAGGTCTTTGATCTTTGTAAGAAAACTGTCCATCGAATCACCTTCATTCATGTGCTCACTCTCCAACTGTTTTCGGAGGTAAGCAACACGAGCCTCATTCCTAGCCTGGTACAAAGTGGTAAGTGTATCCCAAGCATCCTTTGCTGTTTTGCAAGAGCGAATGTGAGGAATAATGGCACGTTTGACAAACAAAGCTATCAATGCATGTGCCTGGGCATCTCTGCCATCCCAACGAATCTGCTCTGCAGTAGGTGCAACAGAAACAGCAGCACGAACAGGAATCTGCGGGATATCATCTTCGACACCATCTTCATCAGCTCCAACACCTGTATTTGCAGTACCTGTCGTTACAAGTGTAACAGGACGTGTTTCAACACCCTGCACAATGTTCCACAATCCTTTTGCAACCAGTACATGTCGCATCATATAAGCCCATAATGGGTAGTTGGTACCATCCAACTTATCCTCAACAGCCAACATACGGAATACATCACTGCTTTCAGCCATGGCCGGTGACTAAAATACCTTGATGCAGAAAATTGACTGTATCTCAAAAAGTTGAATAGAACTGCCCAGACGAGTTCTGCTAGACCTGTAGCAGACTTCGAGACGCTTAAACTGGCGAACAGAAACTGGTATATACCTTTGGCACAAAAGGACGAAATAGCCTGCACAAGCACTGCGATAGTGCGTTCGGAGGCCGAAACGAGCTCAGATCGCGATTTCAGCACCACACAGCAAAGTTGTTTTGATCTCGAAAACACCCTGAGTATGCTCACCAAATTTTGTGCGAATCTGAGACTGCAAACGGAGGAGTGTCGACGGCGCCCTAGAAGAATCAACGACCTGCTCTGATACCAATTGTTGGAGTTAGACGTCTGCAGAAGCACGCGAACAGCACAAGGATGAGGAAGAAGCTTGGAGCACAACACACAAGACTGAATGTATTACTAGAGAATGTACAAAGATAAGTAGCCCATTAGGGCAATAGGCGTATATACAAGCGGGGGGAAAAAAACCTCCTAAAGAGGGAAAAAAGTGCCCCGGCGGTCCTAGAGTGTTCACACACATCACTACCTAAATATATCAACAAACATCCTACCTATTTTGTTTCCTTTGGCAACCAATCGTCCATCCTGCTTGTACTCTTCTACATATAATCCATCAACATTGAACCTGACCTGTAATCCGTGGTCAACCATTTGTCCAACAGAAACCAGATTATTTCCTCTTCCCCTTCAAAAACCTCTACCTCTGCCTCTTCCTCTACCAGAGTAGAATACCTGCCCAAAACTAGATTTTCCTTGGGATTTTGAATCCTCACCAAGATTCTTTTCTTCAATAATCAGCATACATACCAGATCAACGAAATTCGAATATTTTCCCTCGTCTATATAGAAGTTCTGAAGTGCTTATATGCAGCTCCTAAACCACGAAGACACACTTCCACCTTATCATCATCGTCTAGATTCACGCCAATAGATGCAAGTGACTCACATATGCTTTTGATTTTCAAGGTGTACTCACTTATCGACATGCTCTTCTTCGCCAATGTATGCAGCATCCCAATCTCATGGAGCTCAGAGGGACAGGAATAGAGATAGACTCGAGGTAAGCTTTGCTAACCCAATGGGAAGAGAAAGATTTGAACTCAAAGAAAAGATTCTAGGGATTTACATAGTTATAAACTTCTCAGGAGAGAGACAAGAGATAACTTTAAATGGGAAGAGACGAATCATCTCGATATAGATTTGGCCACTAAAGTGTTCCACAAATATTTTTGCATGAATGAAGTAACGAAATACACCATGCCGATTAAAAGCATTGGCAATGCTTTTGTTCATGCTTCAAAGCACCCAAAAAACTACAAAAATATGAATCAGATTGTTTTCAACCAACTTTTCAAAGGGAAAATTCATTCGAGGCTTACAAATTATCTGGACGAAATATGATTCTCACTACAATCATTTATAAGTGTTTGAAATGTAAAGGAATCTCCTACCAACCATATCAAGTGCCACTCTCACGTGAAGCATAGCACACACATCTATGTTCAATTCTAAAGGTTGCACAATCATCAAAAAGAGGAAGACACATACAAAGAAAGAGATAATACCTGATACTTTCAAACCTCTTATGGTATGTATGTGTGTACCTAAGAACCAACTTAGGGACTTGCAGAGAAAGAGATTGTACCTCAATCCCCCTCAAGTGCATATAGTGGGGATTCACGCTTTAATTATCAATCCGATGAGTATACAAACCTAGCCGAGTGTATGAGGACATGCATTCAAATGACGATCAATGCAAATGAATTACTCAAAGAGTGCAAACAAGGCAAAGACTAATCCAAACAAGCTTCAACTGTCAGTCATGGTGTCACGATACTTGAAACAGCAGCCAACAGTAAATTGAGCTTTTCTCTCAGCTCCAAACTCGAAATATAGCGAATAGCATATGCGTTTCGAAGCTCTCGAGAAGACGCATCTCAATGGCAATATTTTCACTCAATTCTGACACTTCTACTTCAAGTTATAACCAAAACACTGAGTCGTAGGAAAGACCTTCCTACACTTCAGCACTTTCTACACTTCGCACACACCTTAACAACAGTAAACAAACACTTTCATGGATAGACAACACTTCATAACACTCTTTTCAAGCAACACACATGCATACAAGCTCACAAAGAAGATGATACAGAGAGGAGAAGACACAAATTCGAATTTCTGTGCTCTTGATTCTCACAATGGTCAAAAAGTCCTTACAAAGAGTCACAAATTGACTTATATACTTGTGCCCTAAAAATGGTCCTTTCACACAAGAGACCGGCACTTTATTCACTAAAAGACTAATTTCCTACTAATTTACATGGGTAAGTTTCTAATCTTCTGTGGGGATGCATCTAGATGACTCCTCTAGTGCATTTACATCGGAAAATATATTACAAGGATGGTTATAATACAAAAATTGGGTGTCCAAATCGGAAAAATTTTGGGGCCCATCTTTTTCTCTGCCTTGTGCTTTCTTTGCTCTGCAACACTCTCCCCCTCTTCGTCTCTGTCATCCCTTGACAGGCTTTACTTCTTGTCTTCATTTTGTTGTCCGCATGCATCTTTTGGTCAATTCTGCCAGTTGGTTAGACTGGCATTACGTTTTAAGGGCCCTGTCCTTGATTCTTCTTTTACATTCTTTGGGTCTGATGCATTTGTACTGCATGTTCCTTTCTTTTCATCGCTCGCAACCCTTGCTCAATTCTGTCTATTTGTTAAACAGGTGTTCGGTTTTGATGGCCTCTTCTTAATTCTTGTTTTACATCCTCTAGGCCTGATGCATTTGTCTTGCCTTATAAGTCGGGTTTCCACGCACGCCACTAGTGGAAGGTATGAGGATGTGATGCTTCACTCTTCGATCTGGACCTTCCAAAGATCAAGAAGTTGAAGCACCCTCTTGTGGTTTCGGAACCGCTAGATATCTTCTTGCACTTCTTCATGGATACTTGTTGGCCCTGGTTCCTCCTTCCACCTACGTGATTTTTCGTTGATATGTGCCCCTGCGGGGCTCTGTGCAGAGATGGGTGTTGCGCCCCTGCGGGGCTTCTTGCAGAGATATGTCTTGAGATATTACCTTTTTAGTGAAGCTTCTTTTGTTGTCTTCTTCTTTTCTTCTTTTTGCTTGATTCTCCCTGAACACTGCCCCCCTCCTGAACTCTGACGTCCCCGACAGGCTTTGACAGTCGACGAGAGTATCTTCTATATATTTTTTGCTCTGTTTCATTAAGCGGATTGGCTTCACGTACCATTAATTGTTTCCACTGTTTTGCCTTTACGCCATCGTTAGGTGGCTGTCTGTGGTCGGCGAAGAAGCTCAGTTCATATGCCATTAATCTGGCATTCAAATTAAATGACATCTTTAAAAAGATTTCGAAATCTATCTCAAAAAATCCTGTAAAAAATGCTTCCTCGAACGTTTGCATATATGTACTTGGCAAGAACATGAGCCTGGAATAATAAGCCATTATGGTTGGTCGGCTAGGCATAACAGACAGATCAAAAATGAGGATCTCTGTTCCCTGATTAATACCAATGAAATTCAAAAATGTATAGGCCACGTGTTTGAAGACCTTCAATACTGTAAGTATCATACTGAGTATTTTATTTGTCATCTTTACAGTTAAGTCGGGTACTGTAAGATGCCACGTTGATTTTCCAACTGGAAAAAAAAAAGATGTGTAGGTAATAATGAAATTTTATGTTTAGGATATTTTGATCATGTCTGCAAAATTTTGTAGCAATAAGTTTTTACATTCTCTCTCTAGAAAGTTGTCGCATGAAATTTGTATGTTAATTTCGAGCATGAAGATGAAGGCATCTGAAAAACTGTTGTATGAGAGAAAGGTAGAGTATTCTTAGTAGAAAACCTTTACCTGATTGAATTTTTTGTAGTTCCTATGTTTTATGTCTCATTTGGTTCCATGAAGATAGGTTAATGAAGAGATTTTTCATGTTTTTTCATCTCTCTCTAGAATTTTCGATTTTCCAGGGCCCAAAAGTGATATCTAAAAGCAGATTTGGACCTGAGGCGTCTCTAACGTTATTGTATAGATTTAAAAACTGAATATTTTTGTCTCTCACAAGCTCAAGCTGATTCCTCACTGTTTTTGAGTTACAGGGTTTTGAAAAGTGCCGTTTTCCAACACTTAAAAAAAATAAAAAAAAGAGAAGCCTTCATTCATTCATCTTATTCATGTTCGCGGATTTAGAAAACGCACATGGGTATATGGGTTATTTTTGGGTGATTGACGTGTGTGTGAGTGCGTTGCAGGGATTACCTCTATCTTTGGAGGTACCGTTCTTGATGGTGGACATGAAAAGTAGATGCATCGGTGGTCCGGAAGTCTTGCATGAGACATGCAAAAAGACGCTATCTTGGAGCATGCAGATTCTAAAAGTGCGGGTCTAGGAAGGCGTGATTGGTCGTGCGCTGGCGAAAGGAAGAGATCCCAAAAAGACGAAGACTGAGAGATAGAAAAGGATGATGGTCGTACAGTCATTACGATCGTTTTTTGGCTTCTCGAATTGAGATTGAGATTGAGTTTGAGATTGAGATTGAGATTGTGATTGTGATTGAGATTGGGATTGAGATTGTGATTCTGATTGAGATTGGGATTGAGATCAGCTCGGGGGTGGTCGGGTGGATGAGGCTTCACATTGAAGCAATCTGATAGATTTTGTAACGCAGATCAGAACTACTTGTAAATCTGCACAGATAATAAAATTCTCTCTCTTCTTGTTCTGCGTATACTCTGTTTGCCTTCTTTATATCTTGTGGTGTCGAAACCCATTATTCTGTGTGAGATTGTGACTCAAGTTTAGGAGACTTGTTACAAGTGGTATCAGAGCAGAGTTGGATTCCAGGACAAGATGCAAGCTTTGAAGAAGAAGATAGAAGAACAAGAGGAGCTTATCCGTAGATTGAATGCAGAATTACATAAAGAAAGATCCAACAAACAAAAAGAGGCTACTGCAAATGCTTTCATGGACCTCAATGCTGAAGGTGGTAATGGTGCGGGCACATCAAACGCACGTAGAGCTAGACGGCAACGTGAACCTAAAGAGGACGATGATGCAGGTGAATCTGCACTCAAGCAAGTGTTCAAAAGAGCAACATTGAATGAATTTGATGGTGAGAAGAAAACTGGAGAGGATCTTGAAGCATGGATTGAGGAACTTGAAGATTTCTTTGACCTGCGCGTATTTAGTGAGGAATCAAAAGCAAAGGTGGCAATTTTGCATCTGCGAGGAGTCGCAAAACTGTGGTGGAAATCTTATATACATACAAGAACACGTGAAGGTCCGATCCTCTGGAAAGAATTTCGAGAGCAAGCAGAGAATCGTTATTGTTCTCCACATTATCGGATGGAAAAGAAAATGGAATTCTACTCTTTCAAGCAACATGAGGATGATAGATATAAGTTGTCTATTGAAGAATATAAGGAGAAACTTTTGCGTTTACATAAGTATGCACTAGAAGTTTTTGGAGATGTGCTAAAAAGCAAGTTTATTGAGGGTTTGCGGTAAGAGCTTCGCTATCAAGTAAAGGGATCCGGATGTGTAGATTTTCTTGATGCGATTGCAAAAGCAGAAAACTTTGAGAAGATGGAGAAGTTTACCACGAAAAAGGCATTCAAATCAAGGTTTATCTCAACAGGACATCGACCCCCAAGACCTACTTCAATAAATCAAAATGGACAAAGATCGACTAACTCTATTAACGGTCAAGGAGGAAGACCAAAGCCGAAGCAAACGGATACACCTAAGAAGCAAGAAGTTATGCACTTGCAACGTGATGCTGATTTCCCGGAGCGGGCTAAGAGGCTGGGACTTTGTTTTCCATCTTGAGAACAAGGACATCGCACTTTTGAATGTCCAAACAAGGCCATCAACCGTTCTATGCAAGCGAAGATAGCTCATCTACAAGAAGAAAACATGACAATTGAGGAAGCGGATGATCAAGGTAAGTATTCTAGCCCTAGACTTCAATGCATGAAAACTTCTTCTCATTCAAGGGCATCAGTGATTAGGATTATGGGGGACATATCCTCACATAATGTTAGTTTCTTTATTGATTCGGGTAGTAGAAATTGTTTCCTTTCACTTAAGATGGCAGAAGCTTTAGGGTTGCATATTGAGATGCAGACTGAAAGACCTGTACAGATGGCTAATGGTAGGATACACTATACTCGAGGCTGTATTGAGAATCTTGATTTTATGTTAGGAGAACATAAGTTTTTGGGTACCTTCCATGTAATTGAAATGAGAGAATGTGATGTAATCATCGAAATGGACTGGTTAGTTCATAACAGTGTCGTGATTGATTGTGAAAGCGGGATCCTTACTTTGAAAATAGAGGGGAAGGAACATTGTCTTGTAGGCAAGTGTAATTCAAGTTTTTCTCCTATTTCTGCAATAAAGTTGATTAGGGGTATTCGACAGTGTTGTGAGACATATTTGGTTTATGTACATGACCTTCAGGAGAAGAAGAAAGAAGAGGAAATACCGGAATATGTTAAAAAACTTTTAGATGATTACGCAGATGTATTTCCTGATGATCTATCGGGCATGCCTCCTCCTAGGAAAATTGATCATGCTATAGACCTTTATCCACGAAGTGAGCCTTATTCTAGAGCACCTTATAGGTTCAATATTGATGAATTGAAAGAGTTGAAGCTCCAATTGGATGATCTATTGAAGAAGGAGTTGATAAGACCTAGTGTTTCACCTTGGGGAGCACCTGTTTTGTTTCAGAAAAAGAAAGATGGTTCATACAGACTTTGTATTGACTATAGGGGATTGAACAAGAAAACCATTCAGAACAAGTATCCACTACCACACATAGATGAACTACTCAGTCAATTGAGTGGTGCCACAGTATTCACTGAAATTGACTTAAGATCGGGATATCATCAAATTATAGTAAAGTCTGAAGACATACCCAAAACCGCTTTTAGAACACGATATGGTCATTACGAGTTCACAGTTTTGCCTTTTGGATTAACAAATGCTCCTGCAACATTTATGTGTTTGATGAATAATGTGTTTCATGAATATCTCGATGAATTTATATTAGTTTTTCTTGACGATATTTTTGTGTATTCTAAGGATGATGATGAACATGCATTGCATCTCAGGAAGACTTTACAAAAACTAAGGGAGCATAAACTATATGGTAAGATGAGTAAATGTTTTTTTGCAAAAGCCGGGAGGGTTAACAGGGTGCTTGAGGATATGTTACGCATGTATGTGAATGATAAGCAAAACAATTGGACTGAATATTTGCCCTTGGTTGAGTATGCATATAATAGTGCATGGCATTCCTCTATTAAGATGACACCTTTTGAAGCAATGTATGGTTATAATTGCTTGCTGTCACATTCACTTTTTAATTCATAGAATCAGGTTGAAATATCCAAACAGATGCTTGAAAACATGGATTTGGAGTTAAATAAGGTAAGGAAAAACATGAAAGATGCACAGAAATGTCAAAAATTATATCATGATCTCAAAAAGAGGCCCTTGGAATTTAGAACAAATGATCTAGTTTTTTTGAAAGTGAGTCCTTCTAAATCAAATCTGGTTTTAGGCAAAGATCGTCGATTGTCTCCTCGTTATGTTGGTCCTTTCAAAATCTTAAAGAAAATTGGTTTTGTTGCATATTTACTTGACCTACCTAATACTTTGAAAATTCATCCAGTCTTCCATGTTGGATTACTTAAAAAGTAGGTTCTTAATGTTGATCATGTTTTGCAGGACAAATCTAAGTTGAAGGAAGATGCCACTTTTGAGCTTGAACCAAAAGTTATATTGGATAGGAGAGTTAGACATCTTAGGAGTCATGAAATAGTGGAAATTTTAGTAAAGTGGTTTGCATATCCTATTGAAGATTCAACATGGGTTGGTTTAGATGAGTTTATGGAACATTATCCTTCTTTCCAACTCTGAGAACAGAGTTCTTTAAAGAGGGGGAGAATTGTAAGATGCCACGTTGATTTTCCACCTGGAAAAAAAAAAGATGTGTAGGTAATAATGAAATTTTATGTTTAGGATATTTTGATCATGTCTGCAAAATTTTGTAGCAATAAGTTTTTACATTCTCTCTCTAGAAAGTTGTCGCATGAAATTTGTATGTTAATTTCGAGTATGAAGATGAAGGAATCTGAAAAAGTGTTGTATGAGAGAAAGGTAGGGTATTCTTAGTAGAAAACCTTTACCTGATTTATGTCTCATTTGGTTCCATGAAGATAGGTTAATGAAGAGATTTTTCATGTTTTTTCATCTCTCTCTAGAATTTTCGATTTTGTAGGGCCCAAAAGTGATATCTGGAAGCAGATTTGGACCTGAGGCGCCTCTAACATTATTGTACAGATTTAAGAACTGAATATTTTTGTCTCTCACAAGCTCAAGCTGATTCCTCACTGTTTTTGAGTTACAGGGTTTTGAAAAGTGCCGTTTTCCAATACTTAAAAAAAAAAAAAGAGAAGCCTTCATTTATTCATCTTAATCATGTTCGCGGATTTAGAAAACGCACATGGGTATATGGGTTATTTTTGGGTGATTGGCGTGTGTGTGAGTGCATTGCAGGGATTACCTCTATTTTTGGAGGTACGATTCTTGATGGTGGACATGAAAAGTAGATGCATGGGTGGTCCGGAAGTCTTGCATGAGACATGCGAAAAGACGCTATCTTGGAGCATGCAGATTCTAAAAGTGCGGGTCTAGGAAGGCGTGATTGGTTGTGCGCTGGTGAAAGGCGGAGATCCCAAAAAGACGAAGACTGAGAGATAGAAAAGGATGATGGTCATACAGTCATTACGATTGTTTTTCAGCTTTTGGAATTGCGATTGAGATTGAGATTGAGATTGAGATTGAGATTGTGATTGTGATTGAGATTGGGATTGAGATTGTGATTCTGATTGAGATTGGGATTGAGATCAGCTCCCGGCTGCTCGGGTGGATGAGGCTTCACATTGAAGCAATCTGATAGATTTTGTAACGTAGATCAGAACTACTTGTAAATCTGCACAGATAGTAAAATTCTCTCTCTTCTTGTTCTGCGTATACTCTGTTTGCCTTCTTTATATCTTGTGGTGTCGAAACCCATTATTCTGTGTGAGATTGTGACTCAAGTTTAGGAGACTTGTTACAAGTGGTATCAGAGCAGAGTTGGATTTCGGGACAAGATGCAGGCTTTGAAGAAGAAGATAGAAGAACAAGAGGAGCTTATCCGTAGATTGAATGCAGAATTACATAAAGAAAGATCCAACAAACAAAAAGAGGATACTGCAAATGCTTTCATGGACCTCAATGCTGAAGGTGGTAATGGTGCAGGCACATCAAACGCACGTAGAGCTAGATGGCAACGTGAACCTGAAGAGGACGATGATGCAGGTGAATCTGCACTCAAGCAAGTGTTCAAAAGAGCAAAATTGAATGAATTTGATGGTGAGAAGAAAATTGGAGAGGATCTTGAAGCATGAATTGAGGAACTTGAAGATTTCTTTGACCTGCACGTATTTAGTGAGGAATCAAAAGCAAAAGTGGCAATTCTGCATCTACGAGGAGTTGCAAAACTGTGGTGGAAATCTTATATACAAACAAGAACATGTGAAGGTTTGATCCTCTAGAAAGAATTTCGAGAGCAAGCAGAGAATCGTTATTGTTCTCCACATTATCGGATGGAAAAGAAAATGGAATTCTACTCTTTCAAGAAGCATGAGGATGATAGATATAACTTGTCTGTTGAAGAATATAAGGAGAAATTTTTGCGTTTACATAATTATGCACTAGAAGTTTCTGGAGATGCGCTGAAAAGCAAGTTTATTGAGAGTTTGCGGGAAGAGCTTCGCTATCAAGTAAAGGGGTCCGGATGTGTAGATTTTCTTGATGCAGTTGCAAAAGCAGAAAACTTTGAGAAGATGGAGAAGTTTACCACGAAAAAGGCATTCAAATCAAGGTTTATCTCAACAGGACATCGACCCCCAAGACCTATTTCAATAAATCAAAATGGATAGAGATCGACTAACTCTATTAATGGTCAAGGAGGAAGACCAAAGCCGAAGCAAACCGATACACCTAAGAAGCAAGAAGTTATGCACTGGCAACGTGATTCTGATTTCCTAGAGCGGGCTAAGAGGCTGGGACTTTGTTTTCGATGTGGAGAACAAGGACATCGCACTTTTGAATGTCCAAACAAGGCCATCAACCGTTCTATGCAAGCGAAGATAGCTCATCTACAAGAAGAAAACATGACAATTGAGGAAGGGGATGATCAAGGTAAGTGTTCTAGCCCTAGACTTCAATGCATGAAAACTTCTTCTCATTCAAGGGCATCGGTGATTAGGATTATGGGGGACATATCCTCACGTAAGGTTAGTTTCTTGATTGATTCGGGTAGTAAAAATTGTTTCCTTTCACTTAAGATGGCAAAAGCTTTTGCGTTGCATATTGAGATGCAGACTAAAAGACCTGTACAGATGGCTAATGGTAGGATACACTATACTCGAGGTTGTATTGAGAATCTTGATTTTATGTTAGGAGAACATAAGTTTTTGGGTACCTTCCATGTAATTGAAATGAGAATGTGATGTAATCATCGGAATGGATTGGTTAGTTCATAATAGTGTCGTGATTGATTGTGAAAGCGGGATCCTTACTTTGAAAATAGAAGGGAAGGAACATCGTCTTGCAGGCAAGTGTAATTCAAGTTTTTCTCCTATTTCTGCAATAAAGTTGATTAGGGGTATTTGACAGGGTTGTGAGACATATTTGGTTTATGTGCATGACCTTCAGGAGAACAAGAAAGAAGAGAAAATACCGGAATATGTTAAAAAACTTTTAGATGATTACGCAGATGTATTTCCTGATGATCTACCGGGCATGCCTCCTCCTAGGAAAATTGACCATGCTATAGACCTTTATCCAAGAAGTGAGCCTTATTCTAGAGCACCTTATAGGTTCAATATTGATGAATTGAAAGAGCTGAAGCTCCCATTGGATGATCTATTAAAGAAGGAGTTGATAAGACCTAGTGTTTCACCTTGGGGAGCACCTGTTTTGTTTCAAAAAAAGAAAGATGGTTCATATAGACTTTGTATTGACTATAGGGGATTGAACAAGAAAACCATTAAGAACAAGTATCATTTATTCATCTTATTCATGTTCACGGATTTAGAAAACGCACATGGGTATATGGGTTATTTTTGGGTGATTGACGTGTGTGTGAGTGTGTTGCAGGGATTACCTCTATTTTTGCAGGTACGATTCTTGATGGTGGACATGAAAAGTAGATGCATGGGTGGTCCGAAAGTCTTGCATGAGACATGCGAAAAGACGCTATCTTAGAGCATGCAGATTCTAAAAGTGCGGGTCTAGGAAGGCGTGATTGGTCGTGCACTGGCGAAAGGCGGAGATCCCAAAAAGACCAAGACTGAGAGATAGAAAAGGATGATGGTCTACAGTCATTACGATCGTTTTTCGGCTTCTGCAATTGCGATTGAGATTGAGATTGAGATTGAGATTGAGATTGTGATTGTGATTGAGATTGGGATTGAGATTGTGATTGTGATTGAGATTGGGATTGAGGTCAGCTCGGGGGTGGTCGGGTGGATGAGGCTTCCCATTTAAGCAATCTGATAGATTTTGTAACGTAGATCAGAACTACTTGTAAATCTGCACAGATAATAAAATTCTCTCTCTTCTTGTTTTGTGTATACTTTGTTTGCCTTCTTTATATCTTGTGGTGTCAAAACCCATTATTCTGTGTGAGATTGTGACTCAAGTTTAGGAGACTTGTTACAAGTGGTATCAGAGCAGAGTTGGATTCCGGGACAAGATGCAGGCTTTGAAGAAGAAGATAGAAGAACAAGAGGAGCTTATCCGTAGATTGAATGCAGAATTACATAAAGAAAGATCCAACAAACAAAAAGAGGCTACTGCAAATGCTTTCATGGACCTCAATGCTGAAGGTGGTAATGGTGCGGGCACATCAAACGCACGTAGAGCTAGACGGCAACGTGAACCTAAAGAGGACGATGATGCAGGTGAATCTGCACTCAAGCAAGTGTTCAAAAGAGCAACATTGAATGAATTTGATGGTGAGAAGAAAACTGGAGAGGATCTTGAAGCATGGATTGAGGAACTTGAAGATTTCTTTGACCTGCGCGTATTTAGTGAGGAATCAAAAGCAAAGGTGGCAATTCTGCATCTGCGAGGAGTCGCAAAACTGTGGTGGAAATCTTATATACATACAAGAACACGTGAAGGTCCGATCCTCTGGAAAGAATTTCGAGAGCAAGCAGAGAATCGTTATTGTTCTCCACATTATCGGATGGAAAAGAAAATGGAATTCTACTCTTTCAAGCAGCATGAGGATGATAGATATAACTTGTCTGTTGAAGAATATAAGGAGAAATTTTTGCGTTTACATAAGTATGCACTAGAAGTTTCTGGAGATGCGCTGAAAAGCAAGTTTATTGAGGGTCTGCGGGAAGAGCTTCGCTATCAAGTAAAGGGGTCCGGTTGCAAAAGCAGAAAACTTTGAGAAGATGGAGAAGTTTACCACGAAAAAGGCATTCAAATCAAGGTTTATCTCAACAGGACATCGACCCCCAAGACCTATTTCTATAAATCAAAATGGACAGAGATCGACTAACTCTATTAACGGTCAAGGAGGAAGACCAAAGCCGAAGCAAACAGATACACCTAAGAAGCAAGAAGTTATGCATTGGCAACGTGATTCTGATTTCCTGGAGCGCGCTAAGAGGCTGGGACTTTGTTTTCGATCTCGAGAACAAGGACATCGCACTTTTGAATGTCCAAACAAGGCCATCAACCGTTCTATGCAAGCGAAGATAGCTCATCTACAAGAAGAAAACATGACAATTAAGGAAGCGGATGATCAAGGTAAGTGTTCTAGCCCTAGAATTCAATGCATGAAAACTTCTTCTCATTCAAGGGCATCCGTGATTAGGATTATGGGGGACATATCCTCACGTAAGGTTAGTTTCTTGATTGATTCGGGTAGTACAAATTGTTTCCTTTCACTTAAGATGGCAGAAGCTTTAGGGTTGCATATTGAGATGCAGACTAAAAGACCTATACAGATGGCTAATGGTAGGATACACTATACTCGAGGCTGTATTGAGAATCTTGATTTTATGTTAGGAGAACATAAGTTTTTGGGTACCTTCCATGTAATTGAAATGAGAGAATGTGATGTAATCATCGGAATGGAGTGGTTAGTTCATAACAGTGTCGTGATTGATTGTGAAAGCGGGATCCTTGCTTTGAAAATAGAAGGGAAGGAACATCGTCTTGCAGGCAAGTGTAATTCAACTTTTTCTCCTATTTCTGCAATAAAGTTGATTAGGGGTATTCAACAGGGTTGTGAGAAATATTTGGTTTATGTGCATGACCTTCAGGAGAAGAAGAAAGAAGAGGAAATACCGGAATATGTTAAAAAACTTTTAGATGATTACGCAGATGTATTTCTTGATGATCTACCAGGCATGCCTCCTCCTAGGAAGATTGACCATGCTATAGACCTTTATCCAGGAAGTGAGCCTTATTCTAGAGCACCTTATAGGTTCAATATTGACTAATTGAAAGAGTTGAAGCTCCAATTGGATGATCTATTGAAGAAGGAGTTGATAAGGTGCACCTGTTTTGTTTCAGAAAAAGAAAGATGGTTCATACAGACTTTGTATTGACTATAGGGGATTAAACAAGAAAACCATTAAGAACAAGTATCCACTGCCACACATAGATGAACTGCTAAGTCAATTGAGTGGTGCCACAGTATTCACTGAAATTGACTTAAGATCGGGATATCATCAAATTAGAGTAAAGTCTGAGGACATACCCAAAACTGCTTTTAGAACACGATATGGTCATTACGAGTTCATAGTTTTGCCTTTTGGATTAACAAATGCTCCTGCAACATTTATGTGTTGGATGAATAATGTGTTTCATGAATATCTCGATGAATGTATATTAGTTTTTCTTGACGATATTTTTGTGTATTCTAAGGATGATGATGAACATGCATTGCATCTCAGGAAGACTTTACAAAAACTAAGAGAGCATAAACTATATGGTAAGATGAGTAAATGTTTTTTTGCAAAAGGGGAAGTGACTTATTTGGGGAGAGTTGTTTCTAAGAAAGGGATTCATATAGATCCTGAGAAAGTTAAAAGCATAGTTGACTGGCCTACACCCAAATGTGTGAGGGATGTGAGAAGCTTCCTTGGTTTGGCACAATATGAGAGGGCACACATTAGGGAGTTTTTTCGAATTGCAAATCCTCTTACAGAATTGACAAAGAAAAATAGAGAGTTCACATGGAACGATGAGTGTCAAAAGGCGTTTGATGAGTTAAAACAGAAAGTTATCGAAAATTGTGTGCTAAAGATACCTGAGTTAGGGAAGCCTTTTATTGTTGCATGTGATGCTAGTGGAAGCCAAATCGGATGCGTACTTTCACAAGAAGGGAGGGTAGTGGCTTATGAGTCAAGGAAATTAAGGAAACATGAACTAAATTATACAACACATGACTTAGAAATGCTTGCAGTTGTTCATGCAATTAAACATTGGAGACACTTATTGCTAGGAGTAAAGTTTGAATTAAGAACAGATCATCAGAGCCTTAAATACATATTTACTCAACCTTTACTTAACAATAGACAAAAACAATGGATCCAATTGCTAAGTGAATTTGATTTTGATATTAAATACTTAGCAGGAAAAGAAAACAAGGTGGCCGATGCTTTGAGTCGTAAACCCTTATGCAGTTCAATTTCTATTTTATCCTCTGATTTTGATATTGGAAAAGAATTAAAAGAAGATTTATTTTATGCAGCAATCTTGGAATTTTTGGGTATGAATCGAGGTTCTATGTTTCAGGGAAAATTTCATTTGAGAAATAATGATTTGTATTGTAATTCTCGTTTATGTATTTCTTCAGAATCTGTTTTGAAAGAAAAGATCTTGCATGACTGTCATGATGCACCTTTATCTGCACACCCTGGTTTTTCTAGAACTTATGCAAAAGTGAAAGCTTCATATTAATGGCCACGTATGAAATATGATATTAAGAGGTATGTCGAAGAATGTCTGAAATGTCAACAGATTAAGGCCGAATTTAAAAGGAGTCCTGGCATGTTACAACCATTAGATGTGCCTGATCAAAAATGGAAATCCATCTCTATGGATTTCATAACAAAGTTGTCTGTGACCAGAAGTGGGCACGATACCATCTTTGTTGTCGTGGACCGTCTTACAAAGATGGCACATTTTCTTCCCATGAGGAAAACTGATACAGCTTTGCATGTTGCTAAACTTTTCATAAAAGAAATTTTTAGGTTACATGCTATACCCAAAAGTATAATTTCTGATAGGGATGCAAGGTTCAACAGAATCAGGTTGAAATATCCAAAGAGATGCTTGAAAACATGGATTTGGAGTTAAATAAGGTAAGGAAAAACATGAAAGATGCACAGAAACGTCAAGAATTATATCATGATCTCAAAAAAAGGCCCTTGGAATTTAGAACAAATGATCTGGTTTTTTTGAAAGTGAGTCCTTCTAAATCAAATCTAGTTTTAGGCAAAGATCGTCGATTGTCTCCTCGTTATGCTGGTCCTTTCAAAATCTTAAAGAAAATTTGTTCTCTTGCATATTTACTTGACCTACCTAATACTTTGAAAATTCATCCAGTCTTCCATGTTGGATTACTTAAAAAGTATGTTCCTAATGCTGATCATGTTTTGCAGGACAAATCTAAGTTGAAGGAAGATGCCACTTTTGAGCTTGAACCAGAAGTTATATTGGATAGGAGAGTTAGACATCTTAGGAGTCATGAAATAGTGGAAATTTAGTAAAGTGGTTTGCATATCCTATTGAAGATTCAACATGGGTTGGTTTAGATGAGTTTATGGAACATTATCCTTCTTTCCAACTCTAAGGATAGAGTTCTTTAAAGAGGGGGAGAATTGTAAGATGCCACGTTGATTTTCCACCTAGAAAAAAAAAAGATGTGTAGGTAATAATGAAATTTTATGTTTAGGATATTTTGATCATGTCTGCAAAATTTTGCAGCAATAAGTTTTTACATTCTCTCTCTAGAAAGTTGTCGCATTAAATTTGTATGCTAATTTCGAGCATGAAGATGAAGGAATCTGAAAAAGTGTTGTATGAGAGAAAGGTAGAGTATTCTTAGTAGAAAACCTTTACCTGATTGAATTTTTTGTAGTTCCTATGTTTTATGTCTCATTTGGTTCCATGAAGATAGGTTAATGAAGAGATTTTTCATGTTTTTTCATCTCTCTCTAGAATTTTCGTTTTTGCAGGGCCCAAAAGTGATATCTGGAAGCAGATTTGGACCTAAGGCGTCTCTAACATTATTGTACAGATTTAAGAACTGAATATTTTTGTCTCTCACAAGCTCAAGCTGATTCCTCGCTGTTTTTGAGTTACAAGGTTTTGAAAAGTGCCGTTTTCCAACACTTAAAAAAAATTTTAAAAAAAAGAGAAGCCTTCATTCATTCATCTTCTTCATGTTCGCGGATTTAGAAAACGCACATGCGTATATGGGTTATTTTTGGGTGATTGACGTGTGTGTGAGTGCGTTGCAGGGATTACCTCTATTTTTGCAGGTACGATTCTTGATGGTGGACATGAAAAGTAGATGCATGGGTGGTCCGAAAGTCTTGCATGAGACATGCGAAAAGACACTATCTTGGAGCATGCAGATTCTAAAAGTGCGGGTCTAGGAAGGCGTGATTGGTCGTGCGCTGGCGAAAGGCGGAGATCCCAAAAAGACGAAGACTGAGAGATAGAAAAGGATGATGGTCGTACAGTCATTACGATCGTTTTTCGGCTTCTGGAATTGCGATTGAGATTGAGATTGAGATTGAGATTGAGATTGTGATTGTGATTGAGATTGGGATTGAGATTGTGATTGTGATGGAGATTGGGATTGAGATCAGCTCGGGGGTGGTCGGGTGGATGAGGCTTGACATTGAAGCAATCTCATAGATTTTGTAACGCAGATCAGAACTACTTGTTTCATTGATGACCATACACGCAAAGTATGGGTATATTTCATGAAAGAGAAGAGCGAGGTGTTTACTCATTTCCAGAATTTTAAAGTTATGGTGGAAAAGCAGACAGGGAAGTACATTCAGACATTAAGATCTGATGGAGGAGGTGAATACATGTCAAATGAGTTCAACAGTTTTCTAAAAAATCATGGAATTCGGCGTCAATTTTCATGCAGGTACACACCACAACAGAATGGTGTTGCTGAACACAAAAACAGACATATTGCAGAAATAGCAAGAGCCTTAATGGCTGAGAAGAATATGCCTCATTGTTATTGGGCAGAAGCTGTGCATACTGCTGTATATATCATGAACAGAACTTCAACTGCTGCTGTACATCAAGTTACACCTGAAGAGAAGTTTACAGGTAAAAAGCCAAACTTATCACATCTGAAAGTTTTTGGTTGTATTGCATATGTACATGTTCCAGATGAGTTGAGGACGAAGCTTGATCCGAAAGCAGAAAAATGTGTCTTCATTGGATATTCCCTTGAGCAAAAGGGGTACAAATGTTATAACCCACTCACACGAAAGGTGAAGGTGAGCAGAGATGTGGTATTTGATGAAATGTCAAGCTTCTATGCAGATGCCAAAGAAGGACTGAATCTTGAACCAAATGACAAAGAAAATGCTGAAAAATCTAGTGCAGAATCTCAAGTTTTGAGTGGACCGGATGCATCACCAAGCAATAGTTCCAGCTCAAATCCATGGAGTGGAAGATTGCGTGGAAATTTCAGTCTAGCAAATTCATCAAATACATCCAAGAAAAGTAAAGAAAAGCTTTCTGCTGGTAGTAAAACAGGTGCAGGTTTTGAAGATGTTGATGGAGATTCAAGTGGTTCAGAAAAGAGTATTGATGAGGAACTTGGATTGCCCTCTGTGAAGACTCCAGGAGTAAGAAGGGCACATGCAAATGATACAAGAAGAAGTGACCCAGGACCAAGAAGATCTGGGAGGATGCGTAATTCAGTGCAACGATTGACATATGATAGTTACATGGCTCGCCATTGTGCCTACATGACAAAGGTAATACAAGATGCTGAACCTTCTTGTTTTGAAGATGCAATTGGTAATGCAGATTGGGAAAAAGCTATGGATGAGGAGATGGCTGCACTTTATGGAAATGATACATGGAAGCTGGTTCCATTGCCACAAGGAAAGAAATCCATAGGTTGCAAATGGGTTTACAAGGTAAAGCATAATGCTGATGGTAGCTTAAGCAGGTATAAAGCACGATTGGTAGCTAAAGGATATGCACAGACATATGGCATTGATTATGAGGAAACATTTAGCCCTGTAGCTAAAATGTCTACTGTTAGGACACTTGTTGCATTAGCTACAGCAAAAGGATGGACTTTGCATCAGATGGCTGTGAAGAATGCTTTCCTACATGGTGAGTTACAAGAAGAAGTATATATGGACCAACCACAAGGATATGAAGATTCAAAGCATCAAGAATATGTTTGCAGGTTGCAAAAGGCTTTGTATGGGCTGAAGCAGGCTCCGCGTGCATGGCATGCAAGGATTGCCGATTACTTAACCAGCATTGGGTTTTCTATGTGTGATGCAGATCACTCACTATATGCAAGGAAGGCTGATGATGGCATCACTATTGTGGCTATTTATGTTGATGACCTGATTGTAGGTGGTGATAATGAAGAAAGCATCAAAGATTTAAAGAAACTTCTTATGCAGGAATTCGACATGAAAGATCTTGGTGTGCTGCGCTATTTCTTGGGCATTGAGTTTATACATACAGAAACAGGTATATGGATGCCGCAAAGGCAATATGCCTTGAATATGCTGCAAAAGTATGGTATGGCTGATTGTAAGCAAATTTCTATGCCTTTAGATCAGAATTTGAAATTGGATACTACATCAGGTGAAGCATTGGAAAATGCTACTATGTACAGGAAAATTGTGGGAAGTCTTATATATCTTACAATTACAAGACCTGATTTAAGCTACACTGTTGGACTTGAAAGTCAGTTTATGCAGGTTCCCAGGAAGCCACATTTGGATGCTCTGAGGCGCACTCTACGTTATGTGAGTGCTACTTTGGATTATGCATTGTTTTATGAAGTTGGTGTAGAATTGCAGGTTCATGGATACACCGATGCAGATTGGGCTGGTAGTACTTCAGATAGAAGATCTACTAGTGGTTTCTTTTCTCACTTGGAGGTGCAGCTATTACATGGAGCAGTAAGAAGCAACCCACTGTTGCTTTGTCGAGTATAGAGGCTGAGTATAGAGGTGCTGCAATGGCAGCATGTGAGGCATCATGGCTGGAGATGTTACTTGCAGATTTAGGTATGGAAGTGCAAAAGCCTATCACTATCTATTGTGATAATCTTAGCAGCATACAGTTAGCATGGAACCCTGTTTTCCATGCTAGAACAAAGCATATCGAGGTACATTATCACTTCATCAGAGAGAAGGTATTAGCAGGTGATATTGATCTTGTTTATGTGAGAACAGATGAACAGGTTGCTGATATTTTCACCAAAGCACTTGGAGCTGAGAAGTTGAAGAAGTTTCGGAAGATGCTTGGATTACAGGATATGGTGTGGAGCTTGAGGGGGAGTGTTGAGATATCAAGCTCAACATGTGATGATCCAGGATGACACGTACCAGTTTTTCGTTTCTCTAACATGTATAGTGGTCATGCCAGTATATGTCAGGGATACTTCATTGAGCTTTATTAGATTATCTACCGAGAGTGATGGCACATTTGTTTCTTGCCAGGTCACTGATTCGCAGACATTAGGTTTTTCCTTATGTACTGGTCTTTATATATTGCACTTGTTGTATTCTTGTTTTTTAGGTCATTCTTGTACATTCCTTTTTATGTAATAGAAGAAGAAGAAGAAGATCATTCTTCCTTGCCTCAATCTGTGTGTGTGCTTCTCCTTGAGAGTGAGAGTGTGTGTGTGAGCTCTCTTCCTTATCTCCTTCCTCGTGACAAGGAATGGGGTATATTCTACTAGGTACAGACTTTGGATTACTCGGAGAACTAGTCTCTCTTGTGTATGGTGCTTCACTAAGGTTGGTTTCAGACTCAATGGTACTCTGGTGACTTGCTAGATTAGAAGACGGTGTGCAAGCAAAATTCAGTGTGTCCTCACATGAAACACTTGATGAAGGGGTTTCCATAGTGCTAGTGAACATACATTCCTGACTGTGTTTATTAGAGTGAATTTTTGGCTCTATACTTGCGGCTTTGATTGGGCGTTCGTCTAGCATGCTGAATACTTCTCGATGTCCTATCTTGGCTGAGATGTATCCTAAGGCCAATTGGATAGTCACTTCATATTCATATATCCAATCTTGACCTAACACTATGTCTTCGAGTAAGTCCTGATCATGACAAACTAAGAGCTTCTGTTCCATAGTGTTGTTTCCCATATGTAGTGGTAAGGTTACTTCACCCATACATTGAGTAATCGTTCCTCCTATTCCTATCAACTGTGCCTTTGATGGACGTAATTCCTCCTTGAGTCTTTGAGTCAATGACAATTTGATACAACTTATGGCGGCTCCTGTGTCAATGAGAGCATCCACCAAGTGGTATTCCGTTTATCTAGCTCTCAAATTCAAATATGGTTGCTTCGTTAGTTGCCCTAGGTTTTCAGTGGCTCTAAAATTAGCTATTGGGATGAGTTCTTCTCCTAGTCGATATCTCTCATCTCTCTCTCATCCATTCTTTTCGTTTCTTAATTCGTTCTAGTGCTTCCTGTCTAGCTTCTTCCCGTATCCTTTCCTCCTCGATATGTCTATTCTTACCCCTTATTAGTCGTGACATTGTTTCTTCAGTCAATGGTTCTAGATATTTTTTCACTCGACATCCACGAATATAGTTTGGTAATACTTCTCCATCTAGGGTTGCTAAGCTGATGGCTCCACTCGTAGATATGCGATTGATGATCAACGAGCCATATCCTCTTTTTTGCAGTTTCTTTGCGTGTTGTTTCAGAGTATATACCAAAACTAAATCTCCTTCCTTCAAATTTTTATCTTTGATATGAGCATCAAAGTAGGCTTTCTATCGCCTTTTAGCAACATAAATCCCTGCTACTGCTTGTAACCTAGTTTCATGAAGCTTCTCTATTTGATCCAATTGAGCAGAGAGTTCATGTCCCGTCCACTCATATGTTGTTGCTACTCTGAGAGTGGGTATTAAGAAATCAATTGGTAGAATAGCATCCTGTCCATACACTAAGCTAAAAGGAGTTGTGCCTATGGCAGTTTTGTAGGCTAGTCTGAATGCCCATAACGCGTGATGTAATTGTTTATCCCAATCAGATCTACCATTGTTCACAATTTTAGTGAGAAGTGTGCACAAGATTTTATTGGAACTTTCGGCTTGTCCATTGGCTTGTGGGTGATAAGGGGCTGATTTCTTATGAATTACTAAGAATTCATTCAGTAAGGCTTCTATTACTTCATTCACAAAATGCGTACCTCTATCACTCACAATTTCTATCGGTAGTCCAAATCTAGTGAAAACGTTTTCAAAGAGAAACTTGGCAGTAGTTCTTGCGTCATTTTTCTTGGTTGCTTTGGCTTCAACCCATTTGGTCAGATAATCTATAGGCTACAATTATGTATTCGGCATGGGATCCTTTAGCTGGGGGGCTAATAGGTCCTATGAAGTCTATTCCCCATTTAGTGAAAGCTCTGGCACTCGTCATGGGTTTCAGAGGCATTTCATCTCTTCTAATTGGTTATTTTGTTCGTTGACATGTATCACATCTTTGCACATATGTTGCAGCATCTTGATGTAGAGTTGGCCACCACAATCCTGCAAAGAGAATCATTTTTGTTGTCTTATCTGCAGAGAAATGTCCTCCTGCAGCTCCTGTATGTGCTATCTCTAAAACAGCAAGGTACTTGTCTTCATGAATGCACATTCGCAAATGATTATCTCTTCCTTGTTTAAAGAGTTGTTTTCCTATAAGAGCATAGTCCTTACTTTGTTCTACAAGTGCTCGTTTTCTTGCTAGAGTGGCTCCTTCTGGGTATTCTTGGGTCTTTAAGAACTTCACCAAAGGCATGCTCCATCTTGGTGCTACCGTGGAGTAGCATAGAATGGAGTTCTCTTCTGGATTCCATTCTTGACAGGATGGGTAGGCTGATACATAGCTATGCGTATCCCTCTGCATGGTTGGCCAATATATGCCCAATCTCCTTAGTGTTTGCCATGTTCCGTTCGCATTTAGATGAGTTTTCCATTGATTTACGTGTGCCTTCTGAAGCCACATTTCCTGTTCCTCTTCTTCTACACACCTCATGAGTAATCCATTTGAGTCTTGGTGATACAAACTTCCAGCAATGATATGAAGGTTTTTAGTCTTCCATAGGTCTTGAGTTCGGTTTGGTGTGATCCCATCTTTAGGTCCATGCGTGAGTATGGGGATCAATTTTTCTGCCCATTGGGGACATACTTCGAGGTTGAAGAGGTAAGTGTCTGGCAGATCATCTAGTACTCCTATGGGTGGCTCCCCATGTGTCATTCTTGATAGGTGATCCGTTCTTATGTGGGTATTTCCTTTCTTGACTACTACTTCAAAATCAAATTCCATCAATAATAGAAACCATCGTACTAGTCATCCTGTATTACAAGGCTTATTGACTAAGTACAGTAGGACTTGATGATCAATGAAGAATTTGAATTTGTTTGCTAAAAGATAATGTCTGAACTTTTTTACTGCATACACCATTCCTAGGCCTTCTCTTTCAGTTGTGGTATAATTGCGCTCCGCTTGATTTAATTGTCTATTGGCATAGGCTATAGGGTGATCTAACTTTCTTGTATCTACAGATTGGGCCAAGATGCAACCAATGGCAAACTTGGAAGCATCTATGTGAATGTGAAAGGGTTTGTTCCGATTGGGTACTCAAAGGATTGGGGCTGAGCTCAATCGACTCTTTAGTTCATTAAAGGCTTTCTCACATTCTTCAATCCAGTTAAACTGAGTCAATAATGCATAAAGAGGTCTAGTAATTATGGCATACATATGTATAAATCTTCGATAGTATCCGCAATGTCCCATAAATGCTTGGACTTCTTTAGCAGTCTTTGGTCTCGGTAAATCCATAATTACTTTGATTTTGTCTTCATCTGTTGAGATTCCATTCTTAGAGACAATATGTCCTAATATCTTTCCTTGTCGAACCATGAAGACACATTTTTCTGGGTTGAGGCATACTCTATATTGTCGACATTTGGCAAAGATCTTTTCTAGTTCACGGATATGCTCTGATCGTACAGCTGAATAAGTACATAAATCGTCCAGATATACCTCCATACTCTTTCTCAGGAACTCTTTGAATACATGGCACATCAATCTTTGGAAGGTGGTTGGGGCATTAGTTAAGCTGAAAGGCATAACCCTAAAGGCGTATACTCCCCATTCAGTTGCAAAGGCTATTTTATGTTGGTCTTCAAGAGCAATGGCTACCTGATTATAGCCTGAAAAGCCGTCCAAAAAACTATACACTTCCTTCCCTACCACTCTTTCCAAAAGATGATCCGTGATGGGTAATGGGTAATTGTCTCTTATGGTAGCGGCATTTACTTTTTTCAGATTTATGCATACTCTTAACTTCCCATTCTTTTTCGGTACAACCACCAAAGGTGATACCCATTCCGTGTGTTTGATCTCATATATGAATCCAGCATCTAACAACTTATCTATCTCTTCCTTTATCTTTGCTGACTACACATCATTGTATGTATACGGTCTTTGTTTAGAAGGTTTGGCTTTGGATGTCATGGGGATTCTATGAGCACATATAGATGGATCTACTCCTTTCAAGTCCTTATAGGTCCAAGCAAAGACATCCCGGTATTCCCTTATGAGGCATATTAACTCGTTCTTCCTCCACTGAGACATCCTGTCCTATGAAAGTACATCGCTCCTCTCCTTCCTCTAACGTTACTACTATCTTCTTGGTTTGCTCTTTGTTGTCATATGCTATTCCCGGCTGTGCTTCTCGTTTTGGCATTTGAATAGCAATTCTCCTCTCTTCTACTTCATATTTTTGAAGTGTGCGGGCACTTCAAATTGGTCTTGAGGCTTGTTTTCTTCATCAATTTTTGCTTTTTCTAATCCAAGCTCCTCTTCCTGTGTTGGTTCTTCATTTATTTCATGAGCTATGACACTTATTTCTTGAGTTTCATTTTCTGTTTCCATGTGTTCTTGCTCCATTTCAATGCTCTCATAGTCTTCCTTCCATTCCTTTTCTATTACTTCTCCTTCTTCCGCCTCTTGAAGGACTACCACATATAGACTAACGTCATATCCTTCCTCGTCAATGCATTCATTCAGGGTTAGTACTTCTTTGTTTACACATACATCGAGAGTAGCTAAAATCTCCATCCAACCATGAGGTTCAAATTCTTCATCTAAGAATATTTGAGGCATATAGGTTGGATCTTGTACTGATCTAGCAACTCCTTGCTTTTGCTGCCATCCTTTTCTCCTATCTTCCTCCTTTTTCGCAGTTTGGCATATCCATAGATGAGTGTCTTCGTTCATCCATGATTGATTACTTGAACACATACTATGAATCGACTGATTATCTTCCTCCTTATGAATCTGATTCCATTGTAAAGGTGGGACATCTTGATATGTATATGTGTGGAGATTTATTCTCGTGGTGGTTCCTTCATGATGTAGGTATACAGCATCTTTTCCCCAATCTTGCACTACCTTTAGTTGTCTCATGAAAGGTCTTCCAAGTATCATTTCATAATTGCTAGGCCTTTCAAATTGACAAATCGCTAAGGTGTGCTCGAATTCAACTCCACAAGTGGTAAAAACTACTCGTTCCAATAATCCCAAGGGTCTTTCAGTATGTCCATCTGCCATTTGTATCTTCATGTGTGTTGGTCTTAGAGCTGGTTTTCCCCATTTCTCCCAAATTTCTTTAGTTGCTATCCCTACTCCTGCTCCTGTATCTAAAATGGCTTTAGTGGTATAACCCCTATAGGTAATTGGAAGGCAAGTGTTTCCTTCATCTCCCTCACTAAAATCTCCAACCTTATCGACTGGGATCTTCACCGTGTTTACCTCATCAGATATCTCCTTCTCTTTCGTCTTGATCTCCAATTGACTGGTCAGTTTCTCCTTCAAATGTGGTTTGACCTTTAACAGTTCTTCCAATGTCATGGTGCAAGGGATTTTTAGCTTTCTAAGGTGTTGTATGATATCTGATGTTTGGACCGATGGGTTAGGTTCTTTTTTCCTCATTGAGGGAATGCAATATAGTTCCGAATTATGTTCGTACTCTCCTGTGTAATTTGGCAAAACCTTTACACTATCATTTTCTTCATTACTTGGATCATTTGGTAATATTTCTTTAGAATTCAACTCAGGTATTGATTCCTCTATTCCATCTTGTGCTTCTAGCTCCTCGAAGGGTGGTTCTATTCCTTCCACTTTCTTCCATCTGTCTACTTGGACTCTTGCCCACAAATCTTTAGGCCATTCTCCTTCTACTTCGGGAACAATGGAACCTTCCCTTTTATCCTCACAATAATTTCCATTATGTGTCTTACCTGCTTCGGGTTTCTCGTGATCTTTAGCAATGACACACTCTTGGAATTCTCTTTCGGAAATTCGAGTATTGGGTAGTGGAACAGTAGGTTTTTCTAAGGTCTGTTGAGCGACTTCTATTAATTTTTTGCATATCTCCAACCTCTCTTTTTCTAAGTTGTGCTTTATCAAAAGAAATAGGCTAAGTCTCATCACAAAGACTAGAGGCAGCCATAACATAGCAATCTGATGCAAAAGAGGCACTATGAGAGCCTGAACGAGTATGGTATGACAGAGGTGCATCTAATTTGCTATCATGCAAAGTCTGCACCAGCCATTTTGGCATAGTTTTTGCCTCCGCAATATCAGCTCTCTCATCAACAAGTGCATCATGCAAGTCTGCATCAGGAATGGAATGATCTGCATCATCACATGAAACTTTTAAAGGCAAAGAAGTTGCCTCAATAGGACTAGCACTAGACTATCCACCTATAAAAAGAGGCAACAAAGTTTCATACATGTCATTGGAGCTAACAAATGTCTCCTTCGTACATGAGAGTAAAGGCTGAATAACATCTTCCATAAAAACAACATCACAGCTAACCAAAGTGTGTTTGGTTTGTGGAAGATACAGATGGCAACCTTTGCTTCCAGAACTCTACCCAAAAAAAAAACATTTTACTGCTTTATCATCCAATTTCCTACAATGTTGTTCAGGCACTAATGCATATGCCAGACAACCAAAAACATGCAGATGAGAAACAGATGGCTTGCAACCTTGCCAAGCCTCATACAGAGTGATATACTGTAGTGCTTTAGTGGGACACCTGTCAAGTATAGATGCTGCACACATGACAACCTCAAGCCAAAAACTATGTAGTAAAGCTTGACTCTTGACCATACACCTCGCCATCTCCATGCGTGACCTATTCTTCCATTCAACAACTCGATTTTGTTGAGGTGTATACAACACTGTACACTGATGTTTTAACCCGCATTCAATGAGAAGTGCATTAAAGTCACAAGACATATATCCCCCCCCTGATGAGAACGGAGGGTGCCCATTTTATATGCTGACACATTTTCAACCAAATTAAAAAACTGTTTGAAGCACATAAATACTTTGGACTTTGCATTCAATGGATATACCCATGCATGCTTGGAAAAATCATCAATGAAAGTCACGAAGAAAGATAGTTTCCAAAAGAGGGTGTCTACATAGGACTAGAGACATCATTGTGAATAAGCTGCAATTTCTAAGTAGCTCAAATTGAACCATCTTTTGGAAAGGATGAATGCTGCATTTTGGCCAAAATACAGCCTTCATAGACATGTTTTACGGGTGCCTCAGGTTTGGGCAAAGAGGATGCCAAGTATCGCGATACCTGACAAGTATCGTGATCTCCTGTGGTTGAGTATCGCGATACTTCCAGAATATCGTGTATTGTTTTGCTCCCGATCGTGATACTTCACCAAGTATCGTGTATCGAGTATCGTTTTTTGGAGTATCGAGTATCGCTTTTCCCTGTGTATCGAGTATCGTGTGTAACCAAGTATCGTGTATCATTTCTCAGCGATCGCGATAATTGACAGAGATCGTGTATCGTTTCTCAACGATCGCGATACTTGACAAGCATCAAGTATCGTGTATCGTGTGCATCCGAGTATCGTGTATCGTGCTTTCACCGATCGCGATACTTGTCAGCGATCGTGTATCGTGGTTGCCCAAGTATCGTGTTTATCCGAAGTATGGTGTATCGTGTTCATTGAAGTATTGAGTATCATCTTTCTCCGAGTATCGAGTATCGTCGTTGCCCGATCGCGATACTTCATAGGTATCGTGTATCGTGTGAGACAAGTATCGTGTATCGTTCTATCTCAGGTATCGCGTTTATCGAAGTATCGAGTATCGTCTTTCTCCGAGTATCAAGTATTGTTTTATTGAAGTATCGTGTATCGTTTTTGGGCAGATATCGTGTATCGTCTGGCTCAAAGATCAAGTATCGTGAAATTTTGAGTCAAGTATTGTTACTTGAGATTTCATATTCAGTCCTTTTCCAGTCAAAATCTTCTAGAATTCTGACCCATAGTGAAGAGTTCTACAAGCTAGAGGTTAGCAAGGGCTGATCAAAACTTTTAAGTGGATGAACCTGAGATCTGGAAGAACCCTAGGAAGCCGAAGGAGTGTGATCTCTTCTGTAGGAAGTGTAGCTGAGCCAAGTAGCCGTTCACATTATTTTGAGACCTCTAGTGAGTCAGAAGAAGAAATTCCTATGGCTTCAGAGGATATGCAAAACACTGTACCAATGATTGGCATGATGTCAATTATTGAGGGAGAATATCGGACATCTTTAGAATATGTGACCACCAATCAACATGAGATCCCCATATACCTAGATGGACTAAACCAATCAGTGGCCAGACTGAAGAAAGCTTCAGAGGCTTACATAGTGCCTAGACCAGCAGTTAAATATTCAGGAGGATTTTATATGGATAAAAGGGACATCCAGTATGTGGTTACAGAACATCCGGAAAACATTAATGAACTTGGGGAAGAAAACAATGCTCATAACCCTAATGAAGAAGGAAATGAAGAGCAAGTGACCACACCTAGAGGGAGATCTACTGTTGTTAGGACTTGGAGAGGAGACCTGATTCCCCAAGATGACTCCATAATGGATGTGTATTTGATTAATGGAATGGAGCATCTCCTTAGAGCCCACTCTTCAATATGGGAAGCAACCCCTAACCCAGTGACTGTCTATGAGTTACAAGATCCTGACTTCCCCACCATCATCATATATTTGGACAAAAACCAGAGAAGGTATTGGCCCCTAATAGATTCAGAGAGAGCCGGGTTGAAATATCAGAACATTCCAGTGTTTCCCCCGAGGGATCAAGCCACTACTTCACAAAACCCACATGGAACCTCTTAGAATAATTCATTTCAGCAGTGAGGACAAACACAACAAACTCAAATCCTGGTTAGACCACATGTGCAGTTTGCTATGCCTGCAAATAACCCTAATTATCGGCCTCAGCCACCTGTTGATCCATGGAATGGAATTCCTACCCCAGTTAGAACACCTGTAGCAAGAGGACCTGGTATACCTATTGGAAGACCAGTTTTCCCTGTGATGCCTAGACCGCCTGAAGGAGGAAGAAGATTAAGGCCAATTCAAGTAGCCAAATGCATGAGAAATCATTATGATGGTTCTAGTGAACCTTACAATCATATAGCTGAATTCAAGCAAGTAATCAGAGCCGAACAAGTAGAAGATTTTTTGATCCAATATGAATCTTTTGGTCTAACTTTGACGGACACAGCTTTAGCTTGGTTCCAACCATTAGATCCAAATGATTTTCAGAACATGGAACAAGTCTATCAAGAAATGATTGAAGAATTCACTAAATCCAGAATTAAAAATAATTCTTCTTCATTAATCCATAGCTTTAAGCAAGCTCCTACGGAATCAGTGAGATTGGCAGCAAGAAGATTCAAACAGTATGTGGATAGATGCCCAATAGAAGAGAGACCTACCCAAAATAAAATGGTGTTATTATTTTTGGAAGGTTTATTGAATGGATCATTAAGATCTCTGGTGTATGTGAAGAGAGTTCAAACTTTGCAAGAATGCATGAAAGAATGTATTGACCTAGAGGACAATCTAGCGGAGGATCTGAAAATACCCCAAGGAAGTATGAAGAGTGAAGATTCAGCCAGTAGCACATCAAACCCTAAGAACAATGTAGAGGAAATAGCCGATTTAGTAGCAAAGAAACTGAATGTTCAAGGGCAGAGGAACTACCCCAACAACCCAATGAGAGTGCCCATGCTTAGGAGATGTATGCACTGTGGAGGTGATCATCCATCTCATTTGTGTACTAGGGGAGTAGTCCCACCACCTGCTTATGCGTACAATAGACCACCTGTCCCAGGGCCTCTACAATATTGCAGCATAGAACAAAAATACACAAATCACAATGCAGAAAATTGTCCCTACAACAGGCAATCAAGACCCATGCAACCTGTCATGAGACCTTACGGATACTCTCAGAGAGATCAAGGAGGTGAAGCCTTTAGATATCCCACATATAAGCAGCAAGCACCAGTACCACGGCCGTATGCTTATCAAGGATACACTCAACCACAACCAGTGTTAGGACAACAACAGCCCCATCCTCAGAATGTTGTCCCAGTAAAGATGGCTCAACCTAAAGAAAACTTAGAAGAGCAATAGTCCCAGCGACACCACTGACTAGTAGTGAATCATATGACCCATCCTATGACCATAGTCAAGGAGCATATTCCACTTATGAAAGCTCTATGATAGAACATGGACAATGGTACAAACCATATGCCTATGGCATGGAAGTACCAGATAGTTCCTACGGATATGAGGAGGACTATGTGTCATTATGTACACAGCCCCTAGGGCACCCATACCCCCCGACCTATGAACAGACCGCCTGTACCTAGAGGACCATGTTATAGATGTGGAGGTGATCATTATATCAGAGAGTGTACACTGCCAAACCCACCACCACCACAGCGAGTTTGTATACTGTGGTGATTGTGGTAAGGAACACCTTTTCAGAGATTGCCCCAAGATCTCCAACAAGGTTACATCCAATGTGCAAATCAATGTGATAGAAGTATTGAATCATCAGGGAGCGATAAGGAATACACTGTACCGTTGAAAGCAATAACTAGAGCCAAAGCTAGAGAGACCCGAGACAAAACTGAGGAAAACAATCAAAGCGATAGAGAGGTGAACACACCCACACCTCAGAGAGTTGAAGACTCGGAAGAGCCTGAGAAAAATGTTGTAAGTAAAAGGACACAAAGATGGAAGAACCGTAGAGATAGGATAAAAGAAAAGAAGTTATTGCAGAAGAAGGAAAATGAGAAGAGCGAACAAAATCTAAAAGAGGAACCGAAATTTGAAGAAGAAAATAAAAATGGAAAGTATAAAAAAGAAGAGGTAGGATCAGTTTTGGCAGATCCCATGCTTGAAGAATTAGCCATGTGGATTCAGGCATACAAGGCACGAATAAGAGCAGGACCTACCATAGAACAACATGAAAGAGAATATCCTAGAGGTGAAAGTATGAACATTGGATGGGTGCAATGCAAACTGAATATGATGTTATCATGAAAAATGGTACCTGGCATTTATATGACTTGCCTTCTGGCAAGAAGGCCATTGGCACTAAGTGGGTATACAAGTTGAAGCATAAGCCTGATGGAACAGTTGACAGATATAAGGCTAGGCTTGTTGCAAAGGGTTATGCGCACAAAAGAGGCATTGATTTTGATGAAACCTTTGCACCTACATGCCAAATGACTACTGTTCATAGCATCTGTGCACTTGCAGCTCATCATGGTTGGAATGTACATTAGTTGGAAATTTCAACATCATTTTTGAATGGTGACTTGCATGAAGAAGTGTATGTTTTTCAGCCATGTGGTTTTGTGTAGAAAGGGCATGAAAACCAGGTGTGCACATTAAAGAAGGGATTATATGGTTTAAAGGAAGCACCACGTGCTTGGTATGAAAAGCTACATGCCTATCTGATTGCACATGGTTTTGAGAATAGTCCAACTGAAAGCACCTTATATGTTAAGCATGTTAATGATGTGCTTCTGATCATTGTTGTGTATGTTGATGACATGCTTCTCATTGGTCCTCATGAGAAGCACATTGCTGATTTGCATGCCTCATTTGAGATGCTTTGTTTGGGGCATTTGCATCATTATTTGGGCATTCAATTTATGCACGTTGATGGTGGAATGGCTTTGTGTCAAACAAAATATATTGACACATTATCGCAGCATTTTGGCCTTGAAAAGTGTAAACCTATTGTCACTCCTATCGAGATAACTTTATGATTGAGTCTTCATGATGTAGATGCATTTGATGTTGTTCTCTATCAACATGTTGTTGGCTGCTTGATTTACTTATGCATTACTCGGCTAGATATTCAATTTGTTGTCTCATAGATAAGCAGGTTTATGCATTTCCCAGGTGTCAAGCATTGACAAACGGTTACGCGCATCTTTTGCTACTTGAGTGGTACCTGGCTACTTAGGTTGTTTTGTACCAAGGGGGGATCACTCCCGCCAGATTTGCATGCTTTTTGTGACTCCGATTGGGCTAGTTGCTATGACACTCATGTGTCCACTAGTGGTTTTTGCTTCATGCTTGGTAGCTGATGCATATCTTGGCTGAGCAAGAAGCAGCCTACTGTGGTGACTTCCAATTGTGAGGTTGAGTATAGGGAAACTTTCACAGTGATTGTTGAGTGTATGTGGCTCAGATGCCTTATGGCTGATTTGGGTGTTGGTCAATCTTCTACCACCACCGTCAGAGTGGATTGGCAATTGCGAGGAACCCTATGTTCCATGTTGGCACTAAGCACATTGAGGTGCATTATCATAATGTCAGGGAGAGGTTCTCTGCTGGAGAGACCAGCTTGGCATATGTGCCCATGTAGGAGAACATTACATACCTTTTCACAAAGGCTCTGCCTAGGGAGAAGTTTGAAGCTTTCCACAAAACTTTGGGCTTAATTCCTTTTATGGATTGATTCCACATAGCTTGGCACTTCCTTATACATGAGTGCTAGCTCCTTGTTCACTGCATCATTCCTAGGGGCGATTTGTTGATATATTTAGGTAGTGATGTGTGTGAACACACTAGGATTACCGGGGCATTTTTTTCCCCTCTTTAGGAGGTTTTTTTCCCCTGGCTTGTATATATGCGTATAGCCCTAATGGGTTACTTATCTTTGTACATTCTAGTGGTAATACATTCAGTATTGTGTGTTGTGCTCCAAGCTTCTTCTTCTTCCTTGTGTTGTTCACGTGCTTTTGTAGACGTCTAATTCCAACACTTATCTCCTTCATTCAAACTCCAAATTGAGAAATTCAAAGTGCTCTAGGATCCTTGCTTTGAGATCTACCAATCAATGCCAAATATTTTGACTTTTCCAAGCCTATTGTGGAGAGATTTGAACTTGAATGATTGTATGCTAGGATCATTGTACAAGGCCATTTGCAGTGCGAGGGCAATTTATTCCAAATTGAGAAGATTAAATTGGTGGTTTATGATTAATTCTAGCCTCTTGGACACCTCTGCAAGTGTATGTCCTCATTTTCTAGATAGGATTCCTTGTCAATACTGCCAAGAGAAAGGAGAAGGAAGAGAGCTCACTCACATACTCTCTCACTCAAGAGGAGCACACACAGATTGAGACAAGGAAGAATGATCTTCTTTTTCTTCTTCTTCTTCTTCTTCTTGTTCTTCTTCTTCTTCTATTACATAAAAGGAATATACAAGAATGACCTAAAACAACAATACAACTAGTGCAATATATAAAGAACAATACAGAAAGGAAATCCTATTGTCCACAAATGAATGAGCTAGAAAGAAATAAATATGCAATCACTCTCTGTAGATAAATCTAGTAAAGCTCACTAAAGTATCCCTAACATATACTGGTGTGACCACTATACATGTAAGAGAAATGAAAAACTGATTTGTGTCATCCTTGATCATCACATTTTCAGCTTGATATCTCAATAATCCCCCTCAAGCTCAACATCATGCCCTGTAATACAAGCATCTTCCAAATTCTTTAACTTCTCTGCTCCAATTGCTTTAGTAAAAATATTAGCAACCTACTCATCTATCCTCACATAAACTAGATCAATATCACTTGCTAATACCTTTTCTCTGATGAAGTGATAATGTACCTTGATATGCTTTGTTCTAACATGAAAATAAGGATTTTGTGCTAATTGAATGCTGCTTGGATTATCAAAATAAATGATGATAGGATTTTGCACTTCCACACCCAAATTTGCAAGTAGCATCTCTAGCCATGAAGCTTTGCATGCTACCATTGCAACACCTCTATACTCAAGATTCAGATCAAATCTAAAACATCATCCAATCAAAAGATACTAGTGTAGTATCTAACATTAGTGTGTCAACCCAGTGAGGTTCTTTTGATGAGATTTTTACTCAAATAATGCTTCACTTGAGACTAAATTCTTGCCTATATTCAATCTTTATGACTGCATACTAGTATGCAATTCTTGTGCATTGCTTCAAGTCAATAGATTGAACTTATTGAGTTACACTAGGAACTTGGTGTTTGACTTAATCAATCAAATCCTTAGTTGAAAAGATCAACTCAATGTCAAAGTCCTACTTCTTCAAAAATTTATCATATATTTTTGAATCAACAACACCTTATCTTGAAGTGTCCCATCATTCAAATAAGAACAAGTCTTTTTCCTATTTGAAAGAGAAGATCTTGGAGGTTATTTACTTAGTATCTTCATGCATACTTGATCTTCAAGTATCTTGAGATCAGTATATTATCATCTTGAAATTTAAACTTCTCCTTTGAGTTTTAATTCTCTTGAGGATCAAATCTAACTTCAAGATCCATTCTAGGACTAAAAGATCATTATCATCCCACGGTCCGATGTCCCATACTATCTTTCCTACTTCAATTTGAATATAAAATATAGTGTCCCATACCACCATATTTTATATCCACATTGACGTGTAAGTGATACTTATCTAGAAGTCTAAACATATCTTGACAGAGTACCTTCTCTCTTCAATTCTTTAAAAGAATTTTGAAATTTTAGGCATTACCTCTAACTTGATATTCTAGATTTTTATTCCTTCATGCGATCTTTTCATGACTCGTGCTTTGCCTTGGAAACTTGAAAACCTTTTGATAGAATATCCATTCTTCTTTGCTAGATTTTTCAAATGAAAACCAATTCTAATTCCGAGTACTTGAATTTTTCAAATTCAAGTTCAATTGATTATACTTGACCAATTTGTAGCGACAAGAATTGTTTACTTCTTGTCTTTAGGTTCCTTTCTTATTGAAGCTTTAAGTAGCTACCCCGATCGTGACTTCACAGAAATCTATGTACTACTTAGGTCTAAGCATCTACTCATGCTTTTTGGATTTTACCAAAATCCCTTTAAGGATAGGCAAACATTATGTTTTACATTCCATAGACTTAATTATTGTCATCACAGTTGCAGAATACATAATTGGAAATTTTACTTTGTTCAGACTTGGAATGGCTTACTCTTTTCACACTTTCCATTGGATAAATGGAACTTGAGTGAAAAACATTTGCAAAAGGAATTTGATTGGCAATACTTGCGTAGACCTCATAGTAGTTCCAATTGCAAGTTCTTGGACAATCATGGCCAAAATTGATCAACTTTGGTTGACCTTGCAAAAAAAATAAAAAATTAGTCTTTATCATTAAGATCTCTTAAACTAAAAAAAGCATCTTCGCTTACCCATGGGCTTTTAAAGATCTTTCCCACAACTCAAGTCCAAGCATATGCTAATGCCTTTTCAGATTCCAAAGCTAAGAATCTTACCAATATTGTTATAAATCTAGGTCATATCAACCAATGGACTTTAAGTACCACTTCTGGTGGTTTGGGATTAATGTGTTTTGGTGTTTTTGATATAGCAGTTGAAGGTTCGTGAGGGTGTGAAAGCGTGAAAGGGCGGACATCAATAATCCGACTTTAGGGTGGACATCAATAAATCCAATTTATAATTTAGTTTGTAAATAAACCCGTGTAGAAGGTTCTATTGTTAGAAATAGTTAGAAAAGTAGTGGTTAGAATAAGGGTCATTGTAGACCACAATTTATGATATTAAAAGCAAAGGCTTTCTACAAAAGTCACCAACTTTTACTTTCATGCATGCTTTTTGAAGCCGCTCTCATGTAACCACTCTTTTCAATGTAATAAAAAATTCCTATAAATACATGCACTCTATGGACTGTTGAAATAGAGTGCATGGGGGGAGATTGCACCCATACTAAGTTCGGTCTCGTCTCTTGGCATCTCTATTTTTCTATGTGTTTTTTGCATTTGTAACCTCTATGTGCATGTGAGCAAGATCCTGATAATAGTGGTATCAGAGCCTTGCACCCGTCACTATAGAGGGATCTATTTCTATTCGTTTTGGCGAGTTGATCTCTATTTTGTTGTTCTCTGTTCACGATCTGATTCTGATTTCGATTCCGTTTCCGGTTTCCATTTCCGATTCCAATTCCAATTTTGGTTTCTGTTCCAATTCCAGAACCAGAACCTACGTTTCCTCCTTCGACTTACTCCAAGGCATCAACTAAGGCATAGAACTTAGGCATAACTAAGGCATTACTTTGGTATCTTTGGCACCCAAGGCTCCCTTGGCGATCGTTGGCAGCCATTGGCTACGTGCAAACCAATTTTAATTTATGAGTGGCAATAAAGAGTTTTATATTCACCAAGGTGGGAGGATTTGAACCCACAACCTCACCCACACAAGGGAAGTGTTTTACCACTACAGTATCTCTTTTTGTTGTCACTCTAGTTCTCTTTTCTTATATTTAACACAAATTTCATCTCTTTCTTACTTTTTCAATTCCCAAGAACAACCATTCCTTTTACATTTTAACTCAAACAAACTCAAAAATTGTTTTTACATATCTAGCAAGAGGGTTTTGTCCCTACATCCTCATTCACCTCTACCCGAGGTAACACTCGAGCAACAACTTGAGCTCCTACGACACGAACTACGAGGTTCTCAGAACAATATCCGACAATGCGACAAAATACTCGAAAAGATGCAAACTGATGAAGACAACCTTACAAGGGTGGTCAAAACTATTGTGGCTACCCAATCAGATGGCAAGCATTCCAAGATTGTGGTTAAAAATTACCAATTTTTATGGTTTGATGGCCGTAAGGATGGCCCTTTAATCCTTTCATGGTTGTCACAGTTTGATGATTTTTATACTGATGAAACATATGCTGAAAGTGAAAAAGTCAAATTTGTAGGAATGTCATGCGGCACAGTACCGAGCGTCCAACAATGTGGAAGGCTTTCCAAGATAAAGTGAAGGATTCTTTTCTTCCTCCTGTTAAAAGGGGACGTCCGTCACGTCCACTTTTTATCTCTTTGGGTTCTTGGGGATGGTAGGGGTCTGACAATGCAGAGGCCCTTTATCTAATTTTTCCAACTCAACTATCAAATTAAGCAGTACACTACTATCTAGTCTAACTTCTTTTACACCGTATTACTGTTCATATTTCGGTTATTCCTTACACAGTCTTTAACGCATAAATTAATGATCACCGTCGCTTAGATTGATTAACGTCAATCATAACATTACTATGTTATCAGAAATTAATGTAATTCAACAAAGACAGAGTAACAGTACTCAGAATATCTAAAATCTGCGCTACGGCGTCTCCACAAGATCGCAAATCGCCCAGATAGACAGTCTAGCGATCCCGTTTCTCTATCGCTGGAGAGCCCGTAATGTCTCTTCATTAGTAGGTAAAAAGTTACATCACTTCGCTATGCCCTTTCGATGCGTGCGGTATATAAAATATATAAGTTACATTGTGCCAATCCGGCGGCCTAACACTAGCACGCACGGTGGACTTGAACCCGCAAAGAAAAGAAAACTAAGGCTCCTCGACAATGCCCTGTATATACATAGTTCTTGCTAATTTGAAGGTTCTAGAGATTTTCTGTTTCAATGAATCCAGCGTCAACTTTAATGTCTCCGGCTCCACTAGCTGTGCGTCAGTTCGGACAGAACTTGCCGCAATGACCTGACTCATCAAAACTTCAGTCTAGGTCTGCAAAAATGCTTCTTGTAAGTAAAAGTCATTGGCAAGGGTTGCATCGCGGCTCAATCGCATATCTTCAATTTGTCCATCTATTCTGGATAGTCTGTCGGCTTGAACTCCCAACTGTTTTTCTCTGCGTTCCAATTCCTGAGCTTGATATTGAATTGTCCTATAATATGCATCCCTTTCTTTCATAATTCCTTCCATCTCTTTCTTTAATTGAATCGTCCTACAAACTTCTAGTTCCAAGTCACGACTCTTCTGAAACAAGTCGGCAGATACTAGCTTTAATTCCTCAGTGTTCTGAATAGCTAAGTCTACCATTTCTTGCCCTTTCTGTACAACCTCATCAAGCTCAACGCGAGTTTCTTCTAAAAGATTGTCGAGAGCAATCCGAGCATCCTCCTTATCCTGTACTGATTCACGAACATTTTTAATTGCACCTTTGCAATCTTACGATGTTATACTAGGTATGCCTTTTGTCATCATTATAACCCACGCATTGACTACCATACACATACCTTTAACTTTGAATTTAAAGGTCCAATCATTACTTTGTCTGCACGGCATGATTTCTAGCCATTTCCATTGAATACTCATACTCAAGTAAAACGTGCATTTAGGAAAGGATTCAATTCATGCATTGTCTTTGTCAATGTCATCAATGATTATACTCATACACTTTCTGATGCACATAAAACTTTCATGACTACTTATAAGGATTGTTTTATGTTTGAGTATCCCTCTGAACTACCACCATCTCGAGGATCCTTTGACCATAGCATAGACTTAGTCCCTCGTAATTCTCCTCCTCATAAAGCACCTTATAGACATGGCCCACTACACCAAAAGGAAATAGAAAACCAAGTAAGCGACCTACTACAGAAAGGACTTATAAGGCCTAGTTCTTCCTCATTTGGAGCACCAATTCTCTTACTAGAGAAAAAGAATAAAACTTATCAAATGTGCATTGATTATAGAGCCCTTAACAAGATCACAATAAAGAATAGATACCCTATTCCTCGAATAGATGATATTTTAGATAAATTGCGAGGAGCTCATATCTACCATCAGATTCATATGATGCAAAGGGATATTTTTAAGACTGCATTTAGAACTCAAACAGACCATTATGAATTTATGGTAATGCCCTTTGGACTTATTAATGCCCTTGCTACATTTGCACGAATGATGAACAACATTTTTCTTGCTTACCAAGCTTTCATTCTTGTATTTTTTGATAATATAATTTTTTACAATAAGAATGATAGTGAGCATGAGAAGCATCTTAACAAAGTTTTTCATTTACTACGAGAGAACACACTTTACTCTAATCCTTAAAAGAGTTACTTCTTTGAACGTAAGCTATAATATCTAGGACATATTATTTCAAGTGAAGGTGTGCATGTGGATCCAAAAAAGATTAAAGTTATAGTAGAATGGTCTACACCACAATTAGTCAATGATGTTCGTTCTTTTCTTGGGTTGGCTAGTTTTTATAGGAAGTTTTCTCGAAATTTTTCTTATTTAGCATTGCCCCTTACCTTGTTATTGAAAAAGAAAATAAAATTTGCATGGGGACTTACCCAACAACAATCCTTTGAAAAACTCAAACATGCACTTTCACATGCACCTGTTTTACAATTACCTAATTTTTCACAACCCTTTCATGTTGTTACCGATGCTAATGGTTCAGGGATAGGTGTTGTTTTAATGCAAAATGATCATCCCATTGCATTTGAGAGTAGGAAGCTTAAGCCCTCAGAAAAGAATTATAGTACATATGATAAAGAGTTGTTAGCGGTTGTGCATGTTTTGGGAATTTGGAAACACTATCTTATGGGCTATGAGGTCTTAATCAAAACCGATCAACATGTTATTAAGCATTTATTAAATCAGCCCTTAATCTCTAATCACCATCTTAAATTGGCATCATTCATTCAAAATTTCCAACCTATGATCCAATATCATCTTGGTAAAGCTAATGTCGTAGCTGATGCTCTTAGCCAATGTCCTTCACATTCTGTTGTTTTGCATAATATTTATGCCATCCAAATACATTCTTTTCAAGAAATGGTTTCCACTTATGCATCTTATTTGTATTTCTCACATGCATGGCATGACTTAAACAATGGTGCATCTTTATCTGATGAACATTATACATTTCATAATGGTTTTCTTTATTTTCAATATAGATTATGCATAACCCAAGCTTTTAAAGATTTTGTCATCAAATAAATGCATG